>OU342740.1:234252907-234830710 GCA_910589775.1 Avena eriantha | reverse complement strand
CTAGTGTCATTGCATGTGTGTTCTTTTTACTAACAACAACCAGAGTCATTGCATGTGTGTTCTTTTCACATACCACATATGGATCCACCAGTATCATTGCATGTGTGTTCTTTTCACAATCCACCTATGGATCCACCAGTGTCATTGCATGTGTGCACTTTTCACTAACGATAACCAGAGTCATTGCATGTGTGTTGTCTTCAGAGACCACACATGGATCCACCAGTGTCATTCCATGTGTGTTCGTTTTACTAACAACAACCAGAGTCATTGAAATGTGTGTTCTCTTCATAGACCACACATGGATCCACCAGTGTCATTGCATGTGTGTTCTTTTTTTACTAACAACAACTAGAGTCATTGCATGTGTGTTATTTTCGCATACCACATATGGATCGACTAGTGTCATTGAATCCACCAGTGTCATTGCATGTGTGCTCTCTTCACAATCCACCTATGGATCCACTAGTGTCATTGCATGTGTGTTCTTTTTACTAACAACAACTAGAGTCATTGCACGTGTGTTATTTTCACATACCACATATGGATCCACCACTGTCATTGCATGTGTGTTCTTTTCACAATCCCCCTATGGATCCACCAGTGTCATTTCATGTGTGCTTTTTTACTAACAACAACCAGAGTCATTGCATGTGTGCTCTTTTCACAATCCACATATGGATCCACTAGTGTCATTGCATGTGTGTTCTTTTCACAATCCACCTATGGATCCACCAATGTCATTGCATGTGTGCTCTTTTTACTAACAACAACCAGAGTCATTGCATGTGTGTTGTCTTCAGAGACCACACATGGATCCACTAGTGTCATTGCATGTGTGTTCTTTTTACTAACAACAACCATAGTCATTGAAATGTGTGTTCTCTTCAGAGACCACACATGGATCCACTAGTGTCATTGCATGTGTGTTCTTTTTACTAAGAATAACCAGAGTCATTGCATGTGTGTTATTTCCACATACCACATATGGATCCACCAGTGTCATTGAATCCACTAGTGTCATTGCACGTGTGCTCTCTTCACAATCCACCTTTGGATCCACCAGTGTCATTGCATGTGTGTTCTTTTTACTAACAACAACTAGAGTCATTTCATGTGTGTTCTTTTCACATACCACATATGGATCCACCAGTGTCATTGAAATGTGTGTTCTCTTCAGATACCACACTTGGATCCATTAGTGTCATTGCATGTGTGTTACTTTTACTAACAAAAACCTGAGTCATTGCATGTGTGTTCTTTTCACATACCACATATGGATCCACCAGTGTCATTGCATGTGTGTTATTTTCACAATCCACCTATGGATCCACCAGTGTCATTGCATGTGTGCTTTTTTACTAACAACAACCAGAGTCATTGCATGTGTGCTCTTTTCATAATCCACATATATATCCACCAGTGTCATTGCATGTGTGTTCTTCTCACAATCCACCTATGGATCCACCAGTGTCATTGCATGTGTGCTAGTTTCACTAACAACAACTAGAGTCATTGCATGTGTGTTCTCTTTAGAGACCGCACATGGATCCACCAGTGTCATTGCATGTGTGTTGTTTTACTAAGAACAACCAGAGTCATTGAAATGTGTGTTCTCTTTAGAGACCACACATGGATCCACTAGTGTCATTGCATTTGTGTTCTTTTTACTAACAACAACCAGAGTCATTGCATGTGTGTTATTTTCACATACCACATATGGATCCACTAGTGTCATTGAATCCACTAGTGTCATTGCATGTGTGCTCTCTTCACAATCCACCTATGGATCCACCAGTGGCATTGCATGTTTGTTCTTTTTACTAACAAAACTAGAGTCATTTCATGTGTTTTCTTTTCACATACCACATATGGATCCACCAGTGTCATTGCATGTGTGCTCTTTTTACTAACAACAACCACAGTCATTTCATGTGTGTTCTCTTTAGAGACCACACATGGATCCACCAGTGTCATTGCATGTGTGTTCTTTTTACTAACAACTACCAGAGTCATTGCATGTGTCTTCTTTTCACATACCACATATGGATCCTCCAGTGTCATTGCATGTGTGTTCTTTTCACAATCCACCTATGGATCCACCAGTGTCATTGCATGTGTGCTTTTTTTACTAAGAACAACCAGAGTCATTGCATGTGTGCTCTTTTCACAATCCACACATGGATCCACCAGAGTCATTGCATGTGTGCTCTTTTCACAATCCACCTATGGATCCACCAGTGTCATTGCATGTGTACTCTTTTCACTAAGAACAACCAGAGACATTGCATGTGTGTTCTCTTCAGAGACCACACATGGATCCACCAGTGTCATTGCATGTGTGTTCTTTTTACTAACAACTAGAGTCATTCATGTGTGTTATTTTCACATACCACATATGGATCCACGAGTGTCATTGAATCCACCAGTGTCATTGCATGTGTGCTCTCTTCACAATCCACCTATGGATCCACCAGTGTCATTGCATGTGTGTTCTTTTCACAATCCACCTATGGATCCACCAGTGTCATTGCATGTGTGCTTTTTTACTAACAACAACCAGAGTCATTGCATGTGTGCTCTTTTCAGAATCCACAAATGGATCCACCAGTGTCATTGCATGTGTGCTCTTTTCACTAACAACAACCAGAGTCATTGCATGTGTGTTCTCTTCAGAGACCACACATGGATCCACCAGTGTCATTGCATGTGTGTTGTTTTTACTAACAACAACCAGAGTCATTGAAATGTGTGTTCTCTTGAGAGACCACACATGGATCCACCAGTGTCATTGCATGTGTGTTCTTTTTACTAACAACAACCAGAGTCATTGCATGTGTGTTATTTCCACATACCACATATGGATCCACCAGTGTCACAGAATCCACCAGTGTCATTGCATGTGTGCTCTCTTCACAATCCACCTATTGATCCACCAGTGTCATTGCATGTGTGTCCTTTTTACTAACAACAACTAGAGTCATTTCATGTGTGTTCTTTTCACATACCACATATGGATCCACTAGTGTCATTGAAATGTGTGTTCTCTTCAGATACCTCACATGGATCCATTAGTGTCATTGCATGTGTGTTCTGTTTACTAACAAAAACCTGAGTCATTGCATGTGTGTTCTTTTCACATACCACATATGGATCCACCAGTATCACTGCATGTGTGTTATTTTCACAATCCACCTATGGATCCACCAGTGTCATTGCATGTGTGCTTTTTTACTAACAACAACCAGAGTCATTGCATGTGTGCTCTTTTCATAATCCACATATGGATCCACCAGTGTCATTGCATGTGTGTTCTTTTCACAATCCACCTATGGATCCACCAGTGTCATCGCATGTGTGCTCTTTTCACTAACAACAACCAGAGTCATTGCATGTGTGTTCTCTTTAGAGACCACACATGGATCCACCAGTGTCATTGCATGTGTGTTCTTTTTACTAAGAACAACCAGAGTCATTGAAATGTGTGGTCTCTTCAGAGACCACACATGGATCCACCAGAATCATTGCATGTGTGTTCTTTTCACAATCCACCTATGTATCCACCAGTGTCATTGCATGTGTGCTCTTTTTACTAAGAACAACTAGAGTCATCGCATGTGTGTTCTCTTCAGACACCACACATGGATCCACCAGTTTCATTGCATGTGTGTTCTTTTTACTAACAAAAACGAGAGTCATTGAATTGTGTGTTCTCTTCACATACCACATATGGATCCACCAGTGTCATTGCATGTGTGTTCTTTTTACTAACAAAAACCAGAGGCATTGAAATGTGTGTTCTCTTCAGAGACCACACATGGATCCACCAGCATCATTGCATGTGTGCTCTCTTCACAATCCACCTATGGATCCATCAGTATCATTGCATGTGTGTTCTTTTACTAACAACAACCATAGTCATTGCATGTGTGTTCTTTTCACATACCACATAGGGATCCACTAGTGTCATTGCATGTGTGTCCTTTTTATTAACAAAAACTAGAGTCATTGAAATGTGTGTTCTCTTTAGAGACCTCAAATGGATCCACCAGTGTCATTGCATGTGTGATCTCTTCACAATCCACCTATGGATCCACCAGTGTCATTGGATGTGTTTTTTTTCCACATACCATATATGGATCTACCATTGTCATTGAATCCACCAGTGTCATTACATGTGTGCTCTCTTCACGATCCACCTATGGATCCACCAGTATTATTGCATCTGTGCTCTTTTTATTAACAACAACTAGAGTCATTTCATGTGTGTTATTTTCACATATCACATATGGATCCACCAGTGTCATTGAAATGTGTGTTCTCTTCAGAGACCACACATGGATCCACTAGTGTCATTGCATGCGTGTTCTTTTTACTAACAACAACCAGAGTCATTGAAATGTGTGTTCTTTTCACAATCCACCTATGGATCCACCAGTGTCATTGCATGTGTGTTCTTTTCACAATCCTCCTATGAGTCCACCAGTGTCATTACATGTGTTCTCTTTTTACTAACAACAACCAGTGTCATCGCATGTGTGTTCTCTTCCGAGACCACACATGGATCCACCAGTGTCATTGCATGTGTGTTCTTTTTACTAACAAAAACGAGAGTCATTGAAATGTGTGTTCTCTTCACATACCACATATGGATCCACCAGTGTCATTGCATGTGTGTTCTCTTCACAATCCACCTATGGATGCACTAGTGGCATTGCATGTGTGTTCTTTTCACAATCCACCTATGGATCCACCAGTGTCATTGCATGTGTGTTCTTTTCACAATCCACCTATGAATCCACCAGTGTCATTTCATGTGTTCTCTTTTTACTAACAACAACCAGAGTCATCACATGTGTGTTATATTCAGAGACCACACATGGATCCACGAGTGTCATTGCATGTGTATTCTTTTTACTAACAAAAACGAGAGTCATTGAAATGTGTGTTCTCTTCAGAGACCACACATGGATCCACCAGTGTCATTGCATGTGTGTTCTTTTTACTAACAACAACCAGAGTCATTGCATGTGTGTTCTTTTCACATACCACATATGGATCCACCAGTGTCATTGAATCCACTAGTGTCATTGCAGTGTGCTCTCTTCACAATCCACCAATGGATCCACCAGTATTATTGCATGTGTGCTATTTTACTAACAACAACTAGTCATTTCATGTGTGTTCTTTTCACATACCACATATGGATCCACTAGTGTCATTGAAATGTGTGTTCTCTTTAGAGACAACACATGGATCCACCAGAGTCATTGCATGCGTGTTCTTTTTACTAAGAACAACCAGAGTCATTGAAATGTGTGTACTTTTCACATACCACATATGGTTCCACTAGTTTCATTGCATGTGTGTTCTTTTCACAATCCACCTATGAATCCACCAGTGTCATTGCATGTGTGCTCTTTTTACTAACAACAACCAGAGTCATTGCATGTGTGTTCTCTTCACATACCACATATGGATCCACCAATGTCATTGCATGTGTGTTCTTTTTACTAACAACAACAAGAGTCATTGCATGTGTGTTCTTTTCACATACCACATATGGATCCACCAGTGTCATTGCATGTGTGTTCTCTTCAGAGACCACACATGGATCCACAAGTGTCATTGCATGTGTGTTCTTTTCACAATCCACCTATGTATCCACTAGTGTCATTGCATGTGTGCTCTTTTTACTAACAACAACTAGAGTCATCGCATGTGTGTTCTATTCAGAGACCGCACATGGATCCACCAGTGTCATTGCATGTGTGTTATTTTTACTAACAAAAACGAGAGTCATTGAAATGTGTGTTCTCTTCACATACCACATATGGATCCACCAGTGTCATTGCATGTGTGTTCTTTTTACTAACAAAAACCAGAGTCATTGAAATGTGTGTTCTCTTCAGAGACCACACATGGTACCACCAGTGTGATTGCATGTGTGTTCTTTTACTAATAACAACCAGAGTCATTGCATGTGTGTTCTTTTCACATACCACATATGGATCCACCAGTGTCATTCCATGTATGTTCTTTTTACTAACAAAAACCAGAGACATTGAAATGTGTGTTCTCTTAAGAGACCACACATGGTACACCAGTGTCATTGCATGTGTGCTCTCTTCACAATCCATCTATGGATCCACCAGTGTCATTGCATGTGTGTTCTTTTTCACATACCACATATGGATCCACCAGTGTCATTGAATCCACCAGTGTCATTGCATATGTGCTCAGTTCACAATCCACCTGTGGATACACCAGTATTATTGCAAGTCTGCTCTTTTTATTAACAACAACTAGAGTCATTTCATGTGTGTTATTTTCACATACCACATATGGATCCACCAGTGTCATTGAAATGTGTGTTCTCCTCAGAGACCACACATGGATCCACCAGTGTCATTGCATGCATGTTCTTTTTACTAAAAACAACCAGAGTCATTGAAATGTGTGTTCTTTTCACATACCACATATGGATCGACCAGTGTCATTGCATGTGTGTTCTTTTAACAATCCACCTATGAATCCACCAGTGTCATTTCCTGTGTTCTCTTTTTACTAACAACAACCAGAGTCATCGCATGTGTGTTCTCTTCAGAGACCACACATGGATCCACCAGTGTCATTGCATGTGTGTTCTTTTTACTAACAAAAACGAGAGTCATTGAAATGTGTGTTCTCTTCAGAGACCACACATGGATCCACCAGTGTCATTGCATGTGTGTTCTTTTTACTAACAACAACCAGAGTGATTGCATGTGTGTTCTTTTCACATACCACATATGGATCCACCAGTGTCATTGAATCCACTAGTGTCATTGCATGTGTGCTCTCTTCACAATCCACCTATGGATCCACCAGTATTATTGCATGTATGCTCTTTTTACTAACAACAACTAGTCATTTCATGTGTGTTCTTTTCACATACCACATATGGATCCACTAGTGTCATTGAAATGTGTGTTTTCTTTAGAGACCACACATGGATCCACCAGTGTCAATGCATGCGTGTTCTTTTTACTAAGAACAACCAGAGTCATTGAAATGTGTGTTCTTTTCACATACCACATATGGATCAACTAGTTTCATTGCATGTGTGTTCTTTTCACAATCCACCTATGAATCCACCAGTGTCATTGCATGTGTGCTCTTTTTACTAACAACAACCATAGTCATTGCACGTGTGTTCTCTTCAAAGACCACTAATTGATCCACCAGTGTCATTGCATGTGTGCTCTTTTCACTAAGAACAACCAGAGTCATTGCATGTGTGTTCTCTTCACAGACCACACATGGGTCCACTAGTGTCATTGCACGTGTGTTCTTTTTACTAACAACAACGAGAGTCATTTAAATGCGTGTTCTCTTCAGAGACCACACAAGGATCCACCCGTGTTATTGCATGTGTGTTCTTTTCACAATCCACCTATAGATCCACTAGTGTCATTACATGTGTGCTCTTTTCACTAACAACAACGAGAGTCATTGCATGTGTGTTCGCTTCAGAGACCACACATGGATCCACCCGTGTCATTGCATGTGTGTTCTTTTAACTAACAACAACCAGAGTCATTGAAATGTGTGTTCTCTTCAGAGACCACACATGGATCCACCAGTGTCATCGCATGTGTGTTCTTTTTAATAACAACAACCAAAGTCATTGCATGTGTGTTATTTTCACATACCACATATGGATCCACCAGTGTTATTAAATCCACCAGTGTCATTGCATGTGTGCTCTCTTCACAATCCACCTATGGATGCACCAGTGTCATTGCATGTGTATTCTTTTTACTAACAACAACTAGAGTCATTTCATGTGTGTTCTTTTCACGTACCACATATGGATCCACAAGTGTCATTGAAATGTGTGTTCTCTTAAGAGACCACACAGGGATCCACGAGTGTCATTGCATGTGTGTTCTTTTTACTAACAACAACCAGAGTCATTGAAATGTGTGTTCTTTTCACATACCACATATGGATCCACTAGTGTCATTGCATGTGTGTTCTTTTCACAATCCACCTATGGATCCACCAGTGTCATTGCATGTGTTCTCTTTTTACTGACAACAACCATAGTCATTGCATGTGTGTTCTCTTCAGAGACCACACATCGATCCACGAGTGTCTTTGCATGTGTGTTCTATTTACTAACAAAAACCAGAGTCATTACATGTGTGTTCTTTTCCCATACCATACATGGATCCACCAGAGTCATTGCATGTGTGTTATTTTCACATACCACATATGGATCCACCAGTGTCATTGCATGTGTTCTCTCTTCATAGTCCACCAGTGTCATTGCATGTGTGTTCTTTTTACTAACAACAATGAAAGTCATTTCATGTGTGTTCTTTTCACATACCACATATGGATCCACCAGTGTCATTGAAATGTGTGTTCACTTTAGAGACCACACATGGATCCACCAGTGTCATTGCATGTGTGTTCTTTTTACTAACAACAACCAGAGTCATTGAAATGTGTGTTGTTTTCACGTACCACAAATGGATCCACAAGTGTCATTGCATGTGTGCTCTTTTTACAATCCACCTATGGATCCACCAGTGTCATTGCATGTGTGCTCTTTTTACTAACAACCACCAGAGTCATCGCATGTGTCTTCTCTTCACAGACCACACATGGATCCACCAGTGTCATTGCATGTGTGTTCTTTTTACTAACAACAACCAGAGTCATTGCATGTGTGTTCTTTTCACATACCACATATGGATCCACCAGTGTCATTGAATCCACTAGTGTCATTGCATGTGTGCTCTCTTCACAATCCACCTATGGATCCACCAGTATTATTGCATGTATGCTCTTTTTACTAGAAACAACTAGTCATTTCATGTGTGTTCTTTTCACATACCACATATGGATCCACTAGTGTCATTGAAATGTGTGTTCTCTTTAGAGACCACACATGGATCCACCAGTGTCAATGCATGCGTGTTCTTTTTACTAAGAACAACCAGAGTCATTGAAATGTGTGTTCTTTTCACATACCACATATGGATCCACTAGTTTCATTGCATGTGTGTTCTTTTCACAATCCACCTATGAATCCACCAGTGTCATTGCATGTGTGCTCTTTTTACTAACAACAACCATAGTCATTGCACGTGTGTTCTCTTCAAAGACCACTAATTGATCCACCAGTGTCATTGCATGTGTGTTCTTTTTACTAACAACAACCAGAGTCATTGCATGTGTGTTCTTTTCACATACCACATATGGATCCACTAGTGTCATTTCATGTGTGTTCTTTTCACAATCCACCTATGGATCCACCGGTGTCATTCATGTGTGCTTTTTTACTAACAACAATCAGAGTCATTGCATGTGTGCTCTTTTCACTAAGAACAACCAGAGTCATTGCATGTGTGTTCTCTTCACAGACCACACATGGGTCCACTAGTGTCATTCCACGTGTGTTCTTTTTACTAACAACAACGAGAGTCATTGAAATGCGGGTTCTCCTCAGAGACCACACAAGGATCCACCAGTGTTATTGCATGTGTGTTCTTTTCACAATACACCTATAGATTCACTAGTGTCATTGCATGTGTGCTCTTTTCACTAACAACAACGAGAGTGATTGCATGTGTGTTCGCTTCAGAGACCACACATGGATCCACCAGTGTCATTGCATGTGTGTTCTTTTAACTAACAACAACCAGAGTCATTGAAATGTGTGTTCTCTTAAGAGTCCACACATGGATCCACTAGTGTCATCGCATGTGTGTTCTTTTTAATAACAACAACCAAAGTCATTGCATGTGTGTTATTTTCACATACCACATATGGATCCACCAGTGTTATTAAATCCACCAGTGTCATTGCATGTGTGCTCTCTTCACAATCCACCTATGGATCCACGAGTGTCATTGCATGTGTGTTCTTTTTACTAACAACAACTAGAGTCATTTCATGTGTGTTCTTTTCACGTACCACATATGGATCCACAAGTGTCATTGAAATGTGTGTTCTCTTGAGAGACCACACATGGATCCACGAGTGTCATTGCATGTGTGTTCTTTTTACTAACAACAACGAGAGTCATTGAAATGTGTGTTCTTTTCACATACCACATATGGATCCACTAGTGTCATTCATGTGTGTTCTTTTCACAATCCACCTATGGATCCACCAGTGTCATTGCATGTGTTCTCTTTTTACTGACAACAACCAGAGTCATTGCATGTGTGTTCTCTTCAAAGACCACACATGGATCCACCAGTGTCTTTGCATGTGTGTTCTATTTACTAACAAAAACCAGAGTCATTACATGTGTGTTCTTTTCACATACCATACATGGATCCACCAGAGTCATTGCATGTGTGTTATTTTCACATACCACATATGGATCCGCCAGTGTCATTGAATCCACCAGTGTCATTGCATGTTTCTCTCTTCATAGTCTACCGGTGGATCCACCAGTGTCATTGCATGTGTGTTCTTTTTACTAACAACAACTAGAGTCATTTCATGTGTGTTCTTTTCACATACCACATATGGATCCACTAGTGTCATTGAAATGTGTGTTCTCTTTAGAGACCACACATGGATCCACCAGTGTCATTGCATGTGTGTTCTTTTTACTAACAACAACCAGAGTCATTGAAATGTGTGTTCTTTTCGCGTACCACAAATGGATCCACAAGTGTCATTGCATGTGTGCTCTTTTTACAATCCACCTATGGATCCACCAGTGTCATTGCATGTGTGCTCTTTTTACTAACAACAACCAGAGTCATCGCATGTGTGTTCTCTTCAGAGACCACACATGGATCCACCAGTGTCATTGCATGTGTGTTCTTTTTACTAACAAAAACGAGAGTCATTGAAATGTGTGTTCTCTTTAGAGACCGCACATGGATCCACCAGTGTCATTGCATGTGTGTTCTTTTTACTAACAACAACCAGACTCATTGTAATGTGTGTTCTTTTCACATACCACATATGGATCCACGAGTGTCATTGCATGTGTGCTCTTTTAACAATCCACCTATGTATCCACCAGTGTCATTGCATGTGTGCTCTTTTTACTAACAACAACCAGAGTCATCGCATGTGTGTTCTCTTCAGAGACCACACATGGATCCACCAATGTCATTGCATGTGTGTTCTTTTTACTAATAATAAAGGGAGTCATTTAAATGTGTGTTCTCTTCAGAGACCACACATGGATCCACCAGTGTCATTGCATGTGTGCTCTCTTTAGAATCCACCTATGGATCCACCAGTGTCATTGCATGTGTGTTCTTTTTACTAACAACAACCAGAGTCATTGCATGTGTGTTCTTTTCACATACCACATATGGATCCACCAGTGTCATTGCATGCGTGTTCTTTTTACAAACAAAAACCAGAGTTATTGAAATGTGTGTTCTCTTTAGAGAACACACATGGATCCACCAGTGTCATTGAAATGTGTGTTCTCTTCAGAGACCACACATGGATCCACCAGTGTGATTGCATGTGTGTTCTTTTACTAATAACAACCAGAGTCATTGCATGTGTGTTCTTTTCACATACCACATATGGATCCACTAGTGTCATTGCATGTATGTTCTTTTTACTAACAAAAACCAGAGTCATTGAAATGTGTGTTCTCTTCAGAGACCACACATGGATCCACCAGTGTCATTGCATGTGTGCTCTCTTCACAATCCACCTATGGATCCACCAGTGTCATTGCATGTGTGTTCATTTTCACATACCACATATGGATCGACCAGTGTCATTGAATCCACCTGTGTTACTGCATGTGTGCTCTCTT
The DNA here is from genome assembly GCA_910589775.1 of Avena eriantha. Classification (NCBI taxonomy): domain Eukaryota; kingdom Viridiplantae; phylum Streptophyta; class Magnoliopsida; order Poales; family Poaceae; genus Avena; species Avena eriantha. Next base: position 234,818,910 of record OU342740.1, on the reverse strand, counting down.
CACAATCCACCTATGGATCCACCAGTATTATTGCATGTGTGTTCTTTTTTACTAACAACAACTAGAGTCATTTCATGTGTGTTCTTTTCACATACCACATATGGATCCACTAGTGTCATTGAAATGTGTGTTCTCTTCAGAGACCACACAGGGATCCACCAGTGCCATTGCATGTGTGTTCTATTTACTATCAACAACCAGAGTCATTGAAATGTGTGTTCATTTCACATACCACATATGGATCCAACAGTGTCATTGCATGTGTTTTCTTTTCTCAATCCACCTATGGATCCACCAGTGTCATTGCATGTGTGCTCTTTTTTCTTACAAGAACCAGAGTCATTGCATGTGTGTTCTCTTCAGAGACCACACATGGATCCACCAGTCTCATTGCATGTGTGTTCTTTTTATTATCAACAACCAGAGTCATTGCATGTGTGTTCTTTTCAGATACCACATATGGATCCACCAGTGTCATTGCATGTGTCTTCTTTTTACAATCCACCTATGGATCCACCAGTGTCATTGCATGTGTGTTCTTTTCACATACCACATATGGATCCACCAGTGTCATTGCATGTGTGCTCTTTTCACAATCCACCTATGGATCCACTAGTGTCATTGCATGCGTGTTCTTTTTACTAACAAAAACCAGAGTCATTGAAATGTGTGTTCTCTTCAGAGACCACACATGGATCCACCAGTGTCATTGCATGTGTGCTCTCTTCACAATCCACCTATGGATCGACCAGTGTCATTGCATGTGTGTTCATTTTCACATACCACATATGGATCCACCTGTTGGGGATATATTTTCCGGGTATCCTCACAGTTCCTCACTGACAAGGGTGGCCCACTTTGGGTTAGAGCTTTGCTTCACGGGCGGACCAGTCAGGGAGAAGAAGACGGAGTCCAGTCTGGCTACGGGAAGGCCCAGAAGACTTACCGACTTAGGCCCATAGTGTTACTTGTAGTTCAAGATGTACTCTGTAACCGACTCTTAGTCATAGCCTGATAGATCTCTCATGTAAACCCTAGGCCGGATATCTATATAAGCCGTCCTAGGGGAGCCTTTAGGGCACCCTCAATAGTGTATAATATCAACTCGCACAAGCGAACCCTTGTAACCCATATTCTGGCTTTGCCGTATTACTGGATTGGTAGCAGGAGTAGGATCCGTCCGAAGTCGGCAGATTCGAACCTGGGTAAACTTGTGTGCTCACCATCCTGGAACACCGTACGTCTCACACCCCTCTCTTCCGCACGCCTCGAGGACCCCCTCATGGTGTACTTGTCATCAATCCGACGATAGTTGGCGCCCACCGTGGGGCAAGTGAGCTTCGGATCTGTGTTCCGAGCGGAATCTGCAAGAATCGGAATTGGCGAGACTATCGTCGTCGGTCGCATCCTCTACGCCAGTGACATCCCTCTCATCGTTCTCGACGAGACCTGGATTCCGGCTAGGGAGGCTGTAACTGCATACACAATCATGTCTTTTGGCGAGATCGATGTTTACATCGGTTTCGGTGAACCTGTCCCACCCACCCAAGTGGTGATGATAGAGGTAGAAGAATCTTCTGGGTCCCCTTTGTCTGCGGAGGCGGCAGAGTTCCGGATCTCAGAAAACCCTAATCCCACCCACCCTGTACGAGGTTCGGAGATAGTTGAGAAATCCGAGCCTGAGGAAGACCTAGTGGCCCAAGTCAAATCTGGAGTGGATCTCCTCGGAGAAGCTGAATCCCAGATCAACCCGCCCGCGGAAGTCGAAATCCAGGAAGAGCATATCAACGACACTGATTCGGGCTCTGATGACGCCGGGACAGACATGCCTTTCCTAAGGTACACGCTGCGACGCATGATAATGCAAAACTCAGGCGTAGACACAATTCTCGAGATCATCAAAAGTTTCGACGAAGCTGATCGCAAGAGCCGCAGGTACCTCAGGAGGAACGCATCGCACTTTGTCGGATACGTGGGATCTGGATCCGGCTCTGCCAATGCTGGAGACAACACTGACTCTGTGCTGGAGGCAATTGGAACAAACGCTGAAGTACCCGCATCCTCGGACGAATCGATGACGTCAGCAGATTTCTGAAAGTTCTCCGCGGAATATGAAGAGGAGTATAACTCCAAAGCTGTAGAGGAAGGAGAAGCCATGGATGAAGGATCCGGGGAACACTCTCCCAAAGCGCAGGATGACATGGAAGTCGGAGATAATCCCGAAGTCTAGATGTCCAAAAGTTCCGATCAGAGCTTGACTCCGTGAAACGGACCCAAAGCCGTTTTTGCTACCGGCGCTGCCAAGATGGCAAAGAAGAAGAACAAGACCCCGGCAAAATACCCTCTGACAGAGGAGGTGATTGCCGAGGAATATGAGGAAGACTCGGATGGAGCACTTATCCCAGAAGAGCTGAAAAAAGAAGAATCGGTGGATGGACACGTGATCACTAAAGGTGCGCGTAAACTCATCAATGCTGCATTAACCACACATATCCCTACAGCTGCAGAACTTACTGCTGAAGAGCTGGAAAAAAGGGCCCAAGCCCTAGAAGCGCATCGTCAACAACTCTTGGATGAAGCCAAAAACATCGAGGAGGAAAAGAAATGCATGGCAACTAAGGATTACATGTCTCGGTTGCATCAGAAGACACGGAAACGTTACACACGTGATGGTCAATTTCCGGAAGTGAACATGGTCCTCTTTGAAGGAGATCCAGGGATGCCTCATCTCGATAGCAAAGGAGATCTGGTGTATCCAACACCGGTACAGAACACTGACGCAGCTCGAGATATCCTGTCGAATAACCCAGGCCCAGAACAGGTTCGATTGGGCATCAAGATACTCACGAAGGGTCTGGAGCAACAAATGGCTGCGAAATCCGGAAGCGGAAAGCTGGTATCCAAATCCGACCAATGTCACACGGACTCAGCCTGGAATGATATAAGGCCCTAGCGTGTTCTGGAACAGCATCACCATTCCGACCGACGGGAATACAACTACTCCTGAACCGGATCATCAGGACAGCATCACAGATCTGCACGTGACTGGAGCAACGTCGCTCCATCGGCCGAGCAAGAGGCCATTGCTGCACTGTATCCGAGGAATCCTCCCCGACGAGAGTTGAACGATCGAAGGGGAGAAGATAAAGAGAAACGTCGGGAGGAGGATCGTCAAAAAATGCCACCTCCTAGACTGTAGTAGGAACGACGAACGAAGGAACGACGGAAACCATGCCGGGACAAGCCGGCAGGGGGCTCGTCGTAGTGAAGACCCTCCCCGGAACCGGAATAATGACGCTCGGACGGAGGCCAGCGAACAACTGGAAACAATCCAGCTGCCCCACCCTCTCCACCAAGCAGTCATCACAACGGCTCTCAAGGGGGACAAGGAGGACAACGTGGCAGAGGAGGTGGTGCCAGAAGCCGAAGTCCGGCTCCAAGGCACCGCAGCCACAGTCAACATTCAGGACGATCTCTATCCCGGAATGACGCAAGGCATGGGATCAACTCCAACATAGAGGCGCGGCGCTATGAAAACGATAATATCTACGTGGGCCCAAAGTGCTTCGGACCACGCATCAAAGCTACAAGATTCCCGGAAGGATTTGCTATCTCAAGACATATCCAAGCCTACGATGGCATTGCTCGGCCAGACACCTGGCTACAGGATTTCTTCCATGCTTGCTGCATCGCCAAAGGCGGAAACAGCCTGGTCGCAACCCGATATCTCCCACTTATGTTGCGGAAGACGGCACGATCATGGCTTAATGAACTTCCGGAGAACACCATCCACAACTGGTATGACATGCAAAGTGCGTTCTTTCGGAATTTCGAAGGCACATACGGGATGCCATGTACGGTCGGAGACCTACAACGTTGCACCCAGAAGGCTGGAGAAACTTGCCGGGATTACCTCGGATGATGGATCGACACCAAGAACTCCTGTGAAGGAGTAAATGATCAAACTGCGATTGAAGCTTTCATTGCAGGTCTCCCAATTGGTCTACTGCGTCATCGCTTGAAGTGTGACAAAGTCACTGATTTGGGAGAGATGATAGAAACAACAAGCAACTATGCAGATGCCGACGACGATGCAGAGGGATTACTCAATGCCCTAGCTGTGCCACAGTCGGCAAAAATACCAAAGCAACAAGCTCAGAAGCGCAAAAATACCTCGGAAGAAAAACCCAACGCGGAAACGACAGTGGTCACTGCGACTTTCGGGTCTGGAGGACGAGGAGGACGCGGCGGAGGCCGCGGGCGTGGCCGTGGGACTTCGAGAGTCCAAGGTAGAGGAGACCAACAACCGGGCAAAACCTACTCTTGGGCTGACATTGGCAATAAGCCATGTGTGCATCACTTAGACGCCAATGGGGGCTCATCCCACACCAACGCCGAATGTTGTTTCAATGACGACATCAAAAGAGATGACACCGCGGGCTACAAAGCTAAGCGGAAGAAGGGAAAGAAGAATCCCGAAAAAGGTAAAGAGACCAAGGAAGATTCGGACATGGAGGAAGCTGATGCTTCAAATCCCAAGCCGGAAGGGAAGAAAAATTTTCCAACCAAGAAAGACACTTATGTCACCTTCATCGGATCTCAACCAGCAAAGGTTAAGAAAGTAGTTCTACATGAGCTCAATGCAACAGTTCTGGCTGTCCCCCAATATTTGGACTGGTCAGAAATGGCAATCACATTTGACCACGCTGATCATCCGCCTAAGTTGCACAGGCGAGGAAAATACGCCTTAATCGTCAATCCACTTATTGACAGTTATGGTTTCTCCAAGACCCTCATGGACGGTGGCAGCAATATCAATATTCTCTATGTTGAAACGCTACGCCGGATGAAGATCTCGGAGACCCAGCTGAACCATAGCTCTGTGATCTTTCACGGAGTTGTCCCAGGAAGACAAGCCAATTCCCTGGGAGAAATCACTTTGGATGTTACCTTTGGAACTCCAAAGAACTATCGGACGAAGGCACTTTCTTTCGAAGTGGTCCCATTCAAGAGCGCGTACCACGCTATATTCGGATGTCCGGCTTACTGGGCTTTTATGGCCCGTTCGTGTTACATTTATAATATGATGAAAATTCGAGGTCCCAATGGCGTAATCACTATCAGGGGAGACCCGAAGAAAGCACGAGAGTGCGAGGATGGAAATGCCGCCTTTGCTGAAGCCGTGCTGCACACCCAGGAGTACCAGGAGATCAAAAATAGCATAGATTCGTCCGCGATGCCCGCAACAAAGAAGGAGGTGACAAAGCCAAATCCGGAGTTCAAGGCATCAGAAGAGACGAAGAATACGCCGTTGAAGGATGATGACCCCTCCAAGGTGACCCAGATAGGCGTAGGCCTAGATAGCGCATAGGAAAGCGCGCTCGTCAAGTTCCTCCAAGCAAATCAAGATATCTTCGCATGGCAGCCATCTGACATGACCGGAGTACCTAGGGAACTTGCCGAGCACTCTTTAAATGTAAACCCGAACGCTAAACCCGTCAAATAGTCCTTACGACATTTCGGCGATGAAAAGCGTAAGGCAATAGCTAAGGAACTAGCACGGCTCGAGTTAGCCAGATTCATAGAAGAGGTCATCCACACTGAGTGGTCGGCCAATCCTATAATGGTCCCTAAAAAGGACACCACTGATTTAAGGATGTGTGTTGATTATACGACCTTAAACAAGGCTTGTCCAAAAGATCCGTTCGCTCTGCCTAGGATTGATCAAGTTATCGATTCTACGGCAGGCTCGGAACTCCTCTGTTTTCCCGACGCATATTCCGGTTATCACCAAATCCGGATGAACAAATCTGACAAAGTCAAAACTTCATTCATAACCCCCTTCGGAACCTTCTGTTTTGTTACGATGCCCTTTGGGCTGAAAAACGGAGGAGCTACCTACCAGCGCACGATGCAGCGTTGCCTCCATGACCAACTCGGATGCAATGTACATGCATACGTGGATGATATTGCGGTGATGTCCAAAAAGAAGGAAACGCTGATTTCCGACTTAGAGGAAACATTCGCCAATCTAAGAAAATACAACATCATGCTTAACCCAAAGAAATGCTTCTTTGGAATACCAGCCAAAAAATTGTTAGGTTTCATCGTGTCTCAAAGAGGCATAGAGGTGAACCGGGACAAAATAGGCTATACTCAATATTTCCAGGCCAACTCGCCTGAAGGACGTACAAAGACTAACTGGTTGCATCGTTGTAGTCAGTCGGTTTGTAAGCCGGCTTGGTGAAAGAGCCACGCCATTATACAAACTCCTGAAAAAGACCAACGATTTTGTTTGGATTGAAGAATCTGAATCTGCACTACAAGACCTGAAGAAAGTACTCTCATCTGCTCCTATCCTTGCTGTGCCGGAACCACAGGAACTGATGTTGCTTTATCTTGCTGCGATAAACAAAGTCGTTAGTATCGTCATGGTGGTGGAGAGACCGGAGGAAAATCAGGAACACCTGGTGCAGCGTCCGACTTACTTTGTCAGCGAGGTCCTGACAGAATCAAAACAGCGGTATCCGCACTATCAAAAGTTGGCTTACGGTGTTTTTCTAGCATCTCGTAAATTACGACACTATTTTCAGGAGCATCCAATTACCATGGTGAGCATAGCTCCCATGAGAGATATAATCAACAACAGTGACGCCACAGGATGCATCGCCAAATGGGGCATAGAGCTTTTAGCTTTCGATATTGAGTATAAACCCCGGACAGCAATCAAATCCCAAATCCTTGCCGACTTTGTCACTGATTAGACAGAGACGAAGGAGAATATGACCCTTCCTGAGTCGGAATATTGTACCCTCTACTTTGATGGGTCTAAGGCTCGAGGGGGCTCGAGGGCTGGCATGGTGCTCAAATCACCCCAAGGAGATAAACTTCTATACGTGTTGTAGATCCACTTCACAGTGACAAATAATATTGCCGAGTATGAAGCACTGCTGCATGGAATCCGGATTGCTAAGGATATTGGCATCCAACGTTTGATGTGTTATGGAGATTCGGATCTTGTTGCTCAGCAAGTTTCGGATATTTGTAATGCAAATAAACACATGGCAGCATATAAAGCTATCATGGATGATTTATCTAAATCGTTCGAAGGGTTTGAGGTTCAACACATCCCTTGAGTAGAAAACGAGGAAGCAGATGCACTATCTCGGATAGGCTCTGCATGGAAAGAGGTCCTGGATGGCGCTTTTTTAGAGCACCTCAAAGTTTCCTCAATAAAGGGAGTAGATGAGGAATATCCGACCAAATCTGACTCACCTCTAATAGTAGTTCTGGTTGTAATTCCCAACTAGACTCAACCCTACCTAGATTATCTGGTAGATGGCAAATCACCCGAAGACGAGGTTCTGAGCCGGCAGATCGTCCGACGAGCAAAAGCTTATACTATAGTTAAAGGTGAGCTCTACAAGCGGAGTGTTTCTAGGGTTTTCCAGCGCTGCGTATCTCCGGAAGAAGGAGTGGAAATCTTGAGAGAAATCCACGAAGGCGAGTGTGGTCACCACGCTGCAGCCAAATCTTTAGTGGCAAAAGCTTTTAGACACGGATTTTTCTGGCTTACAGCACAGGCAGATGCCGAACGATTAGTCAAGCCGTGCAAAGGCTACCAAAAGTACGCCAAACAAGCTCATGTTCCGGCTGATCAGCTGCGAACAATACCTATAACATAGCCTTTTGCGGTCTGGGGGCTTGATATGGTAGGACAGTTTAAACGAGCTCCAAGTGGATTTACTCACCTCTTAGTGATGGTGGATAAATTCACCAAATGGATTGAGGCTAAACCTGTCACTAGTTGTGATGGAGCAACAGCCAAAAGATTTGTCGAGGATGTTATAATCCAGTATGATTATCCGCATAGCATAATCACGGACAACGAGAGTAATTTCTCTATGGGAGAATTGGCCGAATTCTGCAATGAGCAAAATATCCGGCTTGACATTGCGTCAGTCGCACATCCACAGGCTAACGGACAAGTCGAAAGAGCAAATGGTTCAATCCTACAAGGCCTAAAACCAAGACTCGAAGCACCACTACGACATGCTGTGGGGGCTTGGGCAGAGGAATTACCCTCAGTAATATGGAGTTTACAAACGACTCCGAACGGGTCAACCGGATACACACATTTCTTCTTGGTCTATGGTGTAGAAGCAGTTCTTCCTAGTGATTTAATTCATACTTCTCCTAGAGTGGACGCGTATATTGAAGAGGATGCCGAGATTTCTCGACAAATGATCTTGACTTAGTCGAAGAAGTTCGCGTCGTTGCTGAAATGAGATCAACAGCCTATCAGTAGAAGTTACGCAAGTATCATAGCCAGAGAGTCCAAAAAAGATCTTTCAATAAAGGTGATTTGGTTCTCCGGCTTGTGCAACAAAGAAATCACAAACTTTCCCTAGTATGGTAAGGGCCCCTTTTAGTTAGTCGAGTATTGCACAATGGTTCGTATTACTTAACTGACATAAGGCCAGTCAAAGAAAGACCTCCTACTAAGAAGAGAAAGAGAGCTGGAGGTAGTACAAATCCGAATGAGTTAGACAGACCATATTGCTCAGCTATGTCCCTTTTATTCTTAGTTTATCCTTCGTTGTAATCATACATATATACATGTTTTGTGAGAAATAAAAGTTTTTACCATCTTATTTCCTAATGATCATTTCATAATCAAAAATCCTAGAGTACTTGAAAGTACTTTATGCTAATGTTTGTTCTGGTCTAGATTTCCGATTCTAAAAATGCTACATTCAGGTATAACTATAAAGTTTCTAGTCTATACTTTGGTTATTTGTCTGATTGCTGGATGCGGGTATTTTCCGAGTAGTGAATTGTTGGTACTAGAAGCCGGCTTTGTTTCCGATTTTAAACTGGTTTAGCAATTGAGCTCCGTTGCTCGGCAAAGTTTGCAAGCAGAAGGTTTAGCCAGCTCAAGAAAGGGATGAGGCGGAAAGACAGATAAACGATAAGTATATGTGAAAAAAATACAAGTGCTTATGTAAACATTTCAGGCACACAAAAAATTTAAAACCAAAAGTGCTGAATAGATCAAAAGCTTAGCACTAGCAAAATTATAGTACTGCATATTTACAGACCCATCATGTTTTTCAGAATAATACAAATGTTTCTGGCAATCTATGATGCAGGAGGGGAGGAAGGAGATGTCGGCTCGCTGGATACATCGCCTTGATATCGTTCCGAGATGTCCACATCCTAAAAGGTGTGGTCATCGTCGAAAACTTCTGCTGATTCTTCGGGAGACGGAGGTGGCGTATCCACGCGGGTGAAGAAGGGAGTGTCGTAGCTGGTTAGATCAGCTACATGGCACCCATATTCGGCGCAGGAGTCCATGATTGCCTTGATGTCTTGCTCCTATCTGTCTTCGTCCACTTTGCAGTACCCTCTGGTCACTTGCCATATCTCCATGCTTCCATGGTGGCTCATGACCATGGTGAGAGTGTTCTGCACTACGGATCACGCGTAGGACATGTTCTAGTCCCAGACGAGCTGTGGCATCTCCAACGCCTTATCCCGCAGCTGAAAATCTGACATGCTATGCATATCCGGAATCTTGAGAGCTTCGCCAATATTCTCAAGGGATTGGCGGAAGTCATGAAGCAGGTCACCGACTTGGGTAAGCCGGTGGGTGCGAGGCTCGGCAGAAATGGAGTCCGTCAAGTTCAGAGGACCTATACACAAAAACAGTTAAGAAAATCCAACATTGAAAGAAGTCGAAGAAAATAGACAAAACAGATAGATGGAACATACCGAAGATGACGTCGTCAACTTTGGTCTTCTCTTCCCGAAGACTCTAGAGTTCAGCCCGGAGCGCCTCGGAAAGATCCTTCTCTCTGCAAAGTTCATTATTGAGATCCGAGATTCTCTGATCTTGAGCAGCAATCTTACGATCACGCTCGTCAGTAGCCATGGAGGAGGACTCGAGAACTTGAGTGATGCTCTTCTCGTGATCTGCTTTGAGCTTATCCAGCTCTTGGCGAAGTTCCTTGTTCTCCACCACTAAGGTTTTGAGGTTCTCAGCCTCTTCAATCATAGCGCAGGACTGTTTCACCAGTGCTGTAAGCCAAAAAGAACAATAGTTCAATAAAAAATTCGACTATGAAAACGAGAAAGACAAGGTTTGAGTTTCGGAATGTTTACCTTCGGCCTCATCCTTGGCGACCTTAAGTTCAGCATTCTTAAGTCAAAGAGCTTTGATCTCTCTCCGCTTGTTGCAGACATTTTTTAACAAATCCTGGTTATAGGAATATACTTTCTGTAAGTCAGAATACCCAAAGTCAGAAGTCTACTAAAGACTTGGGCTAATATTTTTGCTAATATCAGCATGAGCCTTGGGGGCTACACTAGTTCATTCTTTGGCATCCTAAGGAAGCATAAACTCGGATTATATATCCCACTTCATGCTTGGGGGCTAGAGGATATGATATGACATAAAGGAAAAACAGGAGTTAGAATTCCGACTTACATATTGTTCGCGAGTAAGTTTATCCAAACTCGCATTCACTTCAACAGCAACCTTATCGGCGAGAGTCAGAGGAACCACTGGCGCAGTTGGAAGCTCACCGGTCCTTATCCTCTCGTCGCGAAGACGCTCTTGTTCAAGAAGGTCAGAGTGCTTGATGTCCTCTGCCTCTTGTGCTTCTTCTTTGGCAGAAAGATTTCTTTTCTCCAGGCATTGCCTGGCCAGCCGCTGGATCTCTTCAGCAGATTTCCGAGATAGGCCAAACTTGGCAAGCCCCGGATTGTTGAGAAGGTTTTCGGGAAAGGTCTCTGCCATGGGATAATTACCCGAAGAGGTTTCACCCTTATCAAAATTTGACTCACCCATGGTGATGTCAGTTTGTGATTCAAGGATCGCTGGCCCCGTTGAAGGAGCCGGATCTTCTGTGATGGCCGGAGACAGAGTAGTCACTGGCATTGTAGAGGATTGGGGGGCAGGAGTCGGAGGAGCCACGACAGGAGAGGCTATGGTCAGCTTCGTCTATCGGAGGGACTTCGAAGAAATTCACTTCCCCTTGCCCTTGATGAGCTACTTAGCTCTGAGAATGTAATAGAGTCGAAAACATTACATCTCGGAAGAAAATTCGAGTAAGGTACATAGGCGAAAAGTTGTGTTGAAAGTTACCTCTTCACGACGGGCACCTCCTTTGTACCGACAACCACTATCGGAGCCTTGCGCTTCTTAAGCGCAATGTCTGGCAATGGGATCAGCTCCGCCTCCTGAGAAAACTCTAGAGGATATCCCTCTAGTGGAGCAAGTTCCGACTCGGGGAGGTCAGCAAGCTAAAAAGAGGAAAACATATCAGTATTGCGATATAACTTAAAGATTGAAACACGTAAAAAGGTTTATTGTTAGAAGCTTACCGGCACTACGGGGTTCTCCGTTGTGTGCATGTCTAGAGAAACCTCCGGGATCCTCCTCTCGATCCGCTCCCTTATCAACCATTTAATTTGGCATATATAACCTTGCGTGGTATAGGCTCTAGGGCTGATGCGGAGGGAATCCTTTTTGGACGACGTGATGGAGTGCGTCAGTCGGTATCCGTGGTACTGAAGGGGTTGGATCCGGCGTGACACCCAACATTGGACCAAGTCGGATCCCTTCAGTCCTTTGTGTTTGATCAGATATCCGATCCGCCTCTTAGCGAGGATCAGATCGTCACTAAGAGCCGGAGGAGCCTCGTCCCAAGACGGTTGGGCCGTGGCGGCTCCATCGATGAAAGCCGGCAAAGTAGTGGCTTTGCCGGGAGCCTGAACATCCTTATGATAAAAGAAGGTGGCTGGCCATTGTTTGACCGAGTCACTAGCTAGAATCTTAGGATATGCGCGCTCACGTCTAAGTGAAAAGCTAATTGTACCGGTAATGTATGGATTACCGGCAGTGATAGAATTTCTCCAGACATGGAAGTAGTACCAGAATAAGGTAAGACTCGGCCTAATGCCGAGAAATCCCTCGCACAAAGCCGCATAGGCACTCATCTCTAGGAGGGAGTTGGGAGGAAGATGGTGGAGTTGAACACTATAGTGATCTATCACCTCGGAAAAGAATTCCGAGGGAGGAAATGACAAACCTCTGTCGATGTGGGTGCCGAAGTGTACCCACTCGCCGGCGCGCGGGTTTGGGACGGTCTCCCCGACGCTGCTCCGCCAGTCGCCGGCGCGGAGGAGCCCTTCTGTCTCCACGCCGCGGAGCTTTTCGTCGTCCAGCACGCAGGGGATCCAAACCCAGCGGGAGCTTTCCTTTTCTGCCGCCACCTCCGTCGCCACTGCCGCCGCCAAACCGGAAGAGGATGAGGAAGCCATTTCTTCAGTGCGTCGGCGACCTAAGATGGGCGGCGCTGGGAGTTTTTGGGGAAAGCAGAGGAGCTCTGTGCGCGGGGGAGATTTGGAGGAGAAGAAACGGCAAAGGAACAGGTGAAGAAAGGAGGAGGAGAATCCTCACCCCTTATACCCACCTAACCACACCAAGATTTGTGCAAATGACACTGTATAACCTCCACGCGTCGTGTAAGGAACTGGGAAGGACCCACGCGATGATTATGTTGCCTAGATCTCCACGTACGCATTGAAACGGCGCCTCGGTTCCGCGAACTGCGGACCCACCAACGGTCATGCTGACAGGATGTCTGTCAGATGACGTAACTTGACCATGACTGGTGTCAGGTGGCATTAGAGACCAACTTCCGGCTTAGTTTGAAATTAAGCTGGAAAATCCGACTAACATGTTGATAGGTCCGACTTATTTTTAAGACCCAGATCGTATTTTTTGTTGTGAAGTTTCAGGAACCCTTCAAGATTCCGCAAGCCGAAGATCAAGCTAGACGATGATGAATCCGACTTTGGATCTTGGAGGCCTTCGGGGGCTGCTGTTGGGGATATACTTTCCGGGTATCCTCACAGTTCCTCACTGACTAGGGTGGCCCACTTCGGGTTAGAGCTTTGCTTCACGGGCGACCCAGTCAGGAGAAGAAAACGGAGTCCAGTCCGGCTACGGGAAGGCCCAGAAGACTTATTGACTTAGGCCCATAGTGTTACTTGTAGTTCAAGATGTACTCTGTAACCGACTCTTAGTCGTAGACGGATAGATCTCTCCTATAAACCCTAGGTCGGATATCTATATAAGCCGTCCTAGGGAGAGCCTTTAGGGCACCCTCAATAGTCTACAATCTCAACTCGCGGAGGCGAACCCTTGTAACCCATATTCCGGCTCTACCGTATTACTGGATTGCTAGCAGGAGTAGGATCCGTCCAAAGCTGGCGGCTTCGAACCTGGGTAAGCTTGTGTGCTCACCGTCCTAGAACACCGTACGTCTCACACCCCCCCCTCTTTTGCACGCCTCGAGGACCCCCTCATGGCATACACGTCATCAATCCGACGACACCACCAGTGTCATTGAATCCACCAGTGTCATTGCATGTGTGCTCTCTTCACAATCCACCTATGGATCCACCAGTATTATTGCATGTGTGTTCTTTTAACTAACAACAACTAGAGCTGTTTCATGTGTGTTCTTTTCACATACCACATATGGATCCACCAGTGTCATTGAAATGTGTGTTCTCTTCAGAGACCACACATGGATCAACCAGTGTCATTGCATGTGTGTTCTTTTTACTAACAACAACTAGAGTCATTGCATGTGTGCTCTTTTCACAATCCACATATGGATCCACCAGTGTCATTGCTTGTCTGTTCTTTTCACAATCCACCTATGGATCCACCGGTGTCATTGCATGTGTCCTCTTTTCGCTAACAACAACCAGAGTCATTGCATGGGTGTTCTCTTCAGAGACCACACATGGATCCACCAGTGTCATTGCATGTGTGTTCCTTTTACTAACAACAACCAGAGTCATTAAAATGTGTGTTCTCTTCAGAGACGACACATGGATCGACCAGTGTCATTGCATGTGTGTTCTTTTTACTAACAACAACCAGAGTCATTGCATGTGTGTTCTTTTCACATACCACATATGGATCCACCAGTTTCATTGCATTTGTGTTCTTTTCACAATCCACCTATGGATCCACCAGTGTCATTGCATGTGTGCTTTTTTACTAACAACAACCAGAGTCATTGCATGTGTGCTCTTTCACAATCCACATATGGATCCACCAGTGTCATTGCATGTGTGTTCTTTTCACAATCCACGTATGGATCCACTAGTGTCATTGCATGTGTGCTCTTTTCACTAACAACAACCAGAGTCATTGCATGTGTGTTCTTTTTACTAACAACAACCAGAGTCATTGAAATGTGTGTTCTCTTCAGAGACCACACATAGGGATGGCACCCGCCGGGTTCGGGGCCGTGTCCGGCCCCCCCATACCCGCCCCGTTTAATTAATCGGGTCTTATTTTTTACCATACCCGCGACCCGGCCGGGTTCGGGGCCCCAACGGGTACCTGCCAGCGCGTGAGACTAGAGCGATGCTGACGCATACGGGAAGAAAACAATTGGATATTGGGATGCAGTTGGTGGAAATAGACGTGTACATGCGTGTGTTGTCTCTAGGACTCCATATTCCATCGCATGCATGTAATGTGGGTTGTGTGCGTGTCTGGCTGCCTGGGATGTTGAGTTAGGCATAGGATTATTAGGGATATGATTAGGGATTAGAGCGGGTCTGTGGGTATGCGGGTATGGGTTTGCCACCCCCAGACCCGCCCCATTAAACTTGGCGGATCTAACTTTTTACTAAAACCCTCCCCGTTTAAGGCGGGTACCCGTCGGGTTTGCGGGTTTCGGGGCCCCATTGCCATCCCTAACCACACATGGATCCACCAGTGTCATTGCATGTGTGTTCTTTTTTAGTAACAACAACCAGAGTCATTGCATGTGTGTTATTTTCACATACCACATATGGATCCACCAGTGGCATTGAATCCACCAGTGTCATTGCATGTGTGCTCTATTCACAATGCACCTATGGATCCACCAGTGTCATTGCATGTGTGTTCTTTTTACTTACAACAACCAGAGTCATTTCATGTGTGTTCTTTTCACATACCACATATGGATCCATTAGTGTCATTGAAATGTGTGTTCTCTTCAGAGACCACGCATGGATCCACCAGTGTCATTGCATGTGTGTTGTTTTTACTAACAACAACCAGAGTCATTGAAATGTGTGTTCTTTTCACATAACACATATGGATCCACCAGTGTCATTGCATGTGTGTTCTTTTCAAAATCTACCTATGGATCCACTAGTGTCATTGCATGTGTGCTCTTTTTACTAACAACAACCAGAGTCATTGCATGTGTGTTCTCTTCAGAGACCACACATGGATCCACCAGTGTCATTGCATGTGTGTTCTTTTTACTAACAAAAACCAGAGTCATTGCATGTGTGTTCTTTTCACAAACCACATATGGATCCACCAGTGTCATTGCATGTGTGTTCTTTTCACAATCCACCTATGGATCCAATAGTGTCCTTGCATGTGTGCTTTTTTACTAACAACAACCAGAGTCATTGCATGTGTGCTCTTTTCATAATCCACATATGGATCCACCAGTGTCATTGCTTGTCTGTTCTTTTCACAATCCACCTTTGGATCCACCAGTGTCATTGCATGTGTCCTCTTTTCACTAACAACAACTAGAGTCATTGCATGTGTGTTCTCTTGAGAGACCACACATGGATCCACCAATGTCATTGCATGTGTGTTCTGTTTACTAACAACAACCAGAGTCATTAAAATGTGTGTTCTCTTCAGAGACGACACATGGATCCCCCATATCATTGCATGTGTGTTCTTTTTACTAACAACAACTAGAGTCATTGCATGTGTGTTATTTTCACATACCACATATGGATCCACTAGTGTCATTGAATCCACCAGTGTCATTGCATGTGTGCTTTCTTCACAATCCACCTATGGATCCACCGGTGTCATTGCATGTGTGTTCTTTTTACTAACAACAACCAGAGTCATTTCATTTGTGTTCTTTTCACATACCACATATGGATCCATTTGTGTCATTGAAATGTGTGTTCTCTTCAGAGATCACACATGGATCCACCAGTGACATTGCATGTGTGTTCTTGTTACTAACAACAGCCAGAGTCATTGCATGTGTGTTCTTTTCACTTACCACATAAGGATCCACCAGTGTCATTGCATGTGTGTTCTTTTCACAATCCACCTATGGATCCACAAGTGTCATTGCATGTGTGCTCTTTTTACTAACAACAACCAGAGTCATTTCATGACTATTCTCTTCAGAGACCACACATGGATCCACCAGTGTCATTGCATGTGTGTTCTTCTCATTAACAACAACCAGAGTCATTGAAACATGTGTTCTTTTCACATACCACATATGGATCCACCAGTGTCATTGCATGTGTATTATTTTCAACTACAGCAGTTGGCCACAAACAATCGGGATGCAGAGCTAACCAGCAACCGCTCTGGGCTTCTAGAAGACTCGATCCCCGATTGTTAGGCGTCGTTGGATCGGGGTGCGTGGATGATAGTGATGTCCTTCGCGAGGGCGATCCGCGGGAAGTCTGTTCTGTGAAATGATTGGCAGTGGCAACGACGCTGGGCCTACGTCCTTGCCCTTATCCCCTTAACCTCGGGGCCGATGATCAGATCGTGTTCCTTCATCGCCATGGAGAGGGAGAAGCCCAAACTCAGCTTGCACAAGGCTCAGATGTTCACCCACTATGACATGCTCGCGCTGCCGTTCGCGAGGCTTCTAGCCGGCTTCGAGTTCAGCTACGTCGGGGTTCCTGTCACGCCGCTCTTGCGCGACAACGCGTTGGTGAGGCAGATCGACGAGGGCCGCCACCAGTTGTTAGAGCGGAAGAGGGCAATGGCGCGGTACTCGCGCATGAGCGCGTACTAGCGAAAGTTGTTCAAGAAGGAGCGGGCTATGTTGATTGAGCTGTGCAGAACCCACCGTCGGGAGATCCACCTAGATCTGCGCAACCCCGAAGGGAGGCAGCGCTTCTGGGCAGTGCCTAGGCGTACGACCTCCACCGTTATCGATGCAGCGCGCCGTGAAGAATCCATGAGGAGGAGGAACGTTGTCGGGAACGTCGGCATCGATTCCAACGCGGAGGAGGCTGGCGGCGACGCGGACAACATCGTCAATGATGGAGACTACGGGAACGTCATAGTCGATTAGGGCCACTTAAGCATAAATTAAATCTATGTATAGTATCTTAATGCGCTCTTTGGATCTGGGTCACTTGAGTCATGGTCGATTATCGTCATAATCTATATATGTTGGCCATGTTTTTGTTGTCTTTGAAACTTGTCGATCGAAACTCGTCCGATCCTTAAAATAAAGTTCGCGCATTCTTGGCATATCTGATGGGACAATACGCTGACTCTGCTCCCAGCACTTGATGGCACAGCCATAATTTAGAGTGCGCCAGAGGAGAAGGGATCAAGCGTGTTGTAATAGTGTATTACTCCTGTCCAGATATAACTGACTTAGTTTTTATATAGATATTTAATAAATGTGTCTATACCCAAAACATGTCTAGATACATGTTTTAGGTTTCTCTATCTTTCAAACTAATCAAAAGTCGTCAAATTCTGAACAAACAAAGTCATTGCGTTCACACCTGATGCGACAATACGCTGACTCTACTACTTAATGGCACAGCCATAATTCTGGAGTGCGCCGGAGGAGATGGGAATGCAAGGGAGATGGGAACTAGTAGCCGCGTCCAAACGCAGGTAAAAATTTAATATAATAGTATTAAAAAAATGTAATCTGGTCCACATGACCCCTTCACAAACACGTTGCACGCGTCAGATATAAATAAAGATGACATAACTAGTTTAGTTTCAATGATATAATTCAACATACGATGTTACTGTGCCCGCATCTTTCTGCTCCTCTTATTAGTCTGCTAGCCCACGATGCATTAAGCATCAGTTGATGAGGATATATAAAATGATAAAATAGCAAATAAAACAATTTTTAAGCTTACCTTTCATCCGGAGAATCGTACAAAGATGAAATTGGCAGGGATTTATTATTTCTCCTGCAGTTAGCCAAAAGATCCTCAAAAACATCCTCAATTACCCCTGCAACTTCTTCATATTCTAATACACCTCCATTATTTGCCCTTTCCTCCCTGTTCCGCTTACCCTTTTGTTTCTTTTCACACCCTTTTCTCGCCGGCACCTCCACTTCTTCATAAATTGGCTGCTTATGTACGTTTTCCTCCGAGTTCTCATCATCATTTTTGCGCTGCTCTTCCGCCAGTTCTGACTGAGAAGCCTAATTTTCTACCACCGGGGTGTGAACAGGGACATGTGTAACTGGGTTTTTGCACAACCTCTTGATATGGCCGAATCCGCCACAATGTTTGCATTTCCTTTTCCTAGCTCCTAGCCTTGAACCTTTATCTATGGAGGCTTCGATCCTTAGCTTTCTAGGCCTCCTAGGTGGCCTCCTAAGAGCTGGTGGTTGGAGTTTGAACCCTGGATTGACAATCTCCCAATCATTTTCATCAGCCATAGGAGGTACGTGTTCTGCATAAGTTGCAGCAAACTTGTCCGTGGATAAATAGTTGTCAACATAATTATCTATTTCAGCTCCGCTACCTCTAAGATTTAAGATGAAGTACATTGCCTGGTGACATGGTAGACCCGTAATATGCCACTACCTGCATGAACAAGTCTTGTTTCCAATGTCTACAGTGTACCTCCGTTCACTTTCACGCTTGTATTCTGCATAAACCTCAGCCAATGTTCTGGAACTTCTGACCATCCTCATCTTTATCGTTCTCATTGCCCTGGTTCTTGCATTTAGTAACATAACCACCTTTGGAACTATTTTATGGCCTAAAAATTTTCTTGCACAAATTCTTTGCCTTAAATCTATCTTCACCATTATCTATTATCTTATTGCATCCAACAAAATAACAATTCCAAGTGTCTTCATGCCCGAAATCTTATCATTGAAACTCTCTGCCAAATTATTGCAAACAAAATCCACCTTGCTTAACTCACCAAACTTGCTTCTGGCCCATAGCTTGGTGTGATGTTCTTCAAGGTATTTTTTCACCTTTGGCACTACATACATGTTCTGAAAGTAAGTAGCATGCGTGCTTGGGGTGTATGTGTTTGTTGATCGCCACAAGTCCTCTTCAAAGATCTTTCCTTTGAACTTCTTCGTGAAGTTAGTAGCGAGGTGCCGCATGCATTCCCTATGCTCAACCCTAGGAAACACAACATCAACATCATTCTCAATACCCTCGCATGCACCGGTGTGTATCACCAAGCCTTCAGGGTGACCAATTACTTCCCGTAGTCTCTGCATGAACCATGTCCAGCTTTCATTTGATTCACCCTCAAGAACAGCATAAGCTACGGGTAGAAGCCAATTATGTGCGTCCAAAGCACAAGCAGAAGCAACATGTACCTTGAACTTCCCTGTTAAAGAAGTTGTGCCTATTGCCAAGTATGGCCTGCAGCCGTCTAGGAACCCCTTCCAGCATGCCTTTAGGCAGACAAAACATATCCTGAAGCATATCTTATCTGCCTGCATATACCTGACCCCCTGATGGCCCAAAATATATCGATCTTGTTGGGGAACCCCAAGAGGAAGGTATGATGAGCACAACAGCAAGTTTTCCCTCAGTATGAAACCAAGGTTATCAATCTAGTAGGAGCAAGGAAACACCCCAAAGGTGTAGCTAGCTAAACGTTGGCAGGGCGCACTACTGGTGCCAGCAGCAACGTGGAGACCTGCACAACACAACCACAGAACTTTGCCCCCAACTTGCGATGAGGTTATCAATCTCACCGGTTTTGCTGAAAACAAAGGATTAAACGTATCGAATGGAAGGAAGTAATAGTTTGTAGAAAGTAAACACAAAGCAGTAAACAATTGATTGTAGATTGAAAGTAAAAGAAAGGACCGGGGTCCATAGTTCACTAGAGGTGGCTCTCCTTAAGATAGATAACATGGTGGGTGAACAAATTACAGCGGGGCAATTGTCAAACATCGAGAAAGCATACAAGCATATACTACTCATCTTGACTCCTTTGAGATTCGATTGGGCATTACAACATTATAAATAGACTGCCATCCAACTGCATCTATGACTAATAATCCACCTTCAGGTTATCATCCGAACCCCCTCCGGTATTAAGTTGCAAGCAACGGATAATTGCATTACGAATTGCGTGTAAAGTAAACAATACGATTGTTCTATGAACAAAGGATTGTTGTTTTCTCCCTAGTAGCAACAACACATCTAGTACCTTAGAGATTTCTATCACTTCCCCAGATTACCAGAGGCATGAACCCACTATCGAGCATAAATACTAACTCTTGGAGTTGCTAGCATCTACTTGGCCAAGATAGCTACTAACAACGGAAAGCATGCAAGATCACAAATAACAAAGACATGATAGAATCAATAATCAATCTGAAATAGTATCTCAATATCCATCGGGTCCCCGCAAACACAACATGCAGAATTACAAATAGATGATCTTGATCATGAACGGGGCTCATAAGATCTAAACATGATAGCACAAAGGAGGAGAACCAGCCATCTAGCTTCTACATGGACCCGTAGTCCAGAGATGAACTACTCACGCATCACACCGGAGGCTTGCAAGATGATGAAGAAGGCCTCCAGGGTGAATTCCCCTCCCAGCAGGGTGCCGGGAAGAGCTTCAGATCCCTCCCAATCTAGGGATGGAGATGACGGTGGCTACAGACTCTTTCGTGGATTTTTGATCGGGTACTTAGGGTTTTGGTATCGGAGGCAATATATAGGCGGAAGGAGAGGAAGAGGGGGTACTGGGGTCAGCCAGACCACCCCCTGGCGCGGGCCAGGCCTGGCCGCACGGCTAGGTGGTGTGTCCGGGCCCCAGCCCTTCCCCGTCTCGTATTCTGGCTCCATATGTCTTCCGGTAAAATAGTGACTTTGGCTTTTGTCCCGTCCAATTCCGAGAATATTCAATTTCTGACTTCCTGGAACCAAAAACAACAGAAAACAGGCAGCTGGCACTGTGGCTCTTGTTAATAGGTTAGTCCAAGAAATCATATGAAAAGTACTCCAAAGTGTGGACAAAACACAAGAAAGTAGATAAAACCAAGCATGGAACATCAAAAATTATAGATACATTTGCAATGTATCAACATCCCCAAGCTTAACTCCGGCTCGTCCTCGAGTAGGTAAGTGATAAAAAGAAAGAATAATTTTTAAGGTGACATGCACTATCATAAACTTGATCAAAGTATTTGTAAAACATTCAAAGTTGGGATCATAGTACTTCCATCATAACATGAAAGACAAAGTTCTAGCAATAAGACAAAGCAACTATGTTGCAACATGAAAAGGCACAAACAAAAGATTCATGAATAACAATGCTTTGCAAGACGTTTATTTGTTTCACATAAAGAAAACATAGCATAGTAGTATTCAGCTTGTCCCTCATAGAATAGCAAATATAAATGCATAGGACACCTTCAAAGTTCATAAGAGTGACTAGATACAAATAGTTTAAAACAAGCAATATCAAGTTATGCATCAATCAACTAGTCTTGGGACAATGCACATAGAACTAAGAATGGCCACTATGCTCTCAAAGTAGGTGCATAAAGATAGAAGGTGGAGACTCAATGTATAAGTGGAAGAAAGGCCTTCATAGAAGGAAGCAGAGATTCAAGTTTCATAAAGAGCTTCCAAAAATTATGGTACTTATAGCTTTCAGCTCTCATTGCCCCTATCATAAGCATCTTGAAGTGATTAAGGTTAAAGTGAACAAACTATGGTGTACATGCTTGACGAAGTATAAGTTAGAAATCTCATGTCCCTTGTATACGAGGGCCGCTCCTCATTCTACTCAAGTTTAGTCACCGGTAAGTTCTTGTGTATCATAGATAACCGCCAACGGGGTACCCCTTGCCCGATGATACGGAAGAATCCCCATATCAAAATGACAAGGCAAGCAGACAACGAGCATCTCGGCAATCTTCTTATTTACCATGGGAATATGGTGCTTTTTTATTTCTTTCCTCTTTTCATAAACTCATTTTTTCTCTTTTTCTCTTTTTCTCAATATAGGACTCATTTTTATAATAAGAATGCTTCATAGACAGCTCATTATGGTTACGCTGCAGGTTTCCACCATGTCAGCATGGATTAGACCAGCGGCCCAGGCATTTCTCTAACACATATACATAACTCCATGGACTTACAAGCTCCTCTTTCATTTCACACCGATGACATCCATAGACAAAAGAGCATGATATCAACTAGGTACAAAGTACCTGTGCAATGTTGAAAGCGTTCCCCATGACAGCATGGTTCTGCTAATCCCCAACAAATAAGTGCAAGAATACACAACATAGATGACACAATGGTTCAAGTTTATTAAGGGCAAGAAAACTAAAGTGTGCCATCAAGTTCGTGAGAGCTTTAATCACTAGTTTTCTCATAACAAGTTTAATTTGGAAGGTAAATAAAAGCATGAATATACTTGGAATAGCATATGCTAATAGGTAGGTATGGTGGACTCTTTGGAATAACTTGGTTTAGGGAGTTGGATGCATGAGTGGAACTCATACTTGGTTGTGGAGGCTAGCAAAAGACTGGGAGCAACAAACTAAGAGAGCAATAATGGCCATAATCATGCAGAGTGACAAAACATCATTGATCAAAGCATAAAGTGATACTACAATTTGAAAACTAAAGGATCATAAAGGCCATGGTGACTTTGGATAGTCATAACATGGTGTGAGCATGCGCCAAGTCAACCCAAATAAAGCATCAAAGGAGAATATCACAATACTATGCTTTAATATGCTAAAACAACGCATGATTCATCCAAGGCACATTAAGCAATCTCAATTGTTTATAACAAGTCATGCTACAACAAAGAATACTAAGCATAACGCCAAAACAATATAAAGCATGGCATGACAAAGCATAGGCCACCGTCAAAAACAAGCTCTATATACCACTTAAGCATGAGCTTTCCTACTCTTTTCCAAACCAAACCAAACTATTTGAAAACCAATGTATGAAAGAACGGGTCCAAATAATTTATTCAGCAAACTAATCAAACAAAGCAAACGAAAAACCAAAACGAAAACGAAAAAGAAGACGCTCCAAGAACAACACAATTGTGCATGAAACAATAAAAATGAAGTGTTTGGAAGAAACCTGGGATTTTTATTGATGAAGAGGGGGATGCCTTGGGCATCCCCAAGCTTTGACACTTGTACTCCTTGGATATTTCTTGAGGTGACACACGTGGCATCCCCAAGCTTGAGCTTTAGTCCATTCTTCATCTCATTACCCATTCCTTCCATACACCTGAAATTTTTCCTTCATACAAAACTTCACACAATCTTTATTAGCAACATTAGTGCACTCAAGATAATAAGTCTTTAGGTTTAGTTCTAACAACAATAAAACTTTCATTAGAACACTAGCTACTGTAGCACTTCCCTCAAAAAGCTCAATTCCCCAAAAGAACTAAAAAAGGAACCAACAAGAAGCAAATGAAGAAAATGCCAGAAATCTGTCAAAACAGGCCAGCAGCTAAAGACGAACTTTTTTGAAGACCTTCTTTTGCTCAAATAAAAAATTGTTGAACTAACAATAGTTAGATAACAACCTGAGGCAGAAGCACAAAAATTCACGCCTCAAAAGGACATACAGATATTTTACACGAATTTTTACCGTGAAGCACAGAAATCTGTTTCGGGATAGCAACTTTCCCAATCATTACTTCTCTCTCATTATAGGTTACTCTTGGCACAAAAACCAAATAAAAAGGATAAGGAGTGGTTATTAATGAAGTAATAACTTCCAAGACTCATCTAAAACTTTTGGGTTATCTCCCAATAAGTACTTTTCTTTAACGCCTTTAAGTTAGGCATAAGAAGCAAGAAAAAGAATCAAGTGTGCTCAAATGAAGAAGCATTAAGATCAAATTTTGTTTTCATAGGAGAGGCAAAAGAAGTCTTCTCTCTCTTCTTAGGGAAGTGTTCTATACCTTTCTTGAGTGGGAGTTGATATTTAATGGTGCCTTCTTTCATATCAATAATGGCACCAACAGTTCTAAGAAAAGGTCTTCCCAAAGTAATAGGACAAGAAGCATTGCATTCAACATCCAAAACATAGAAATCAACGGGGACATAGGCATTGTTAACCATAATAATAACATCATTAATACTCCCCATGAGTTTCTTTTTAGCATTATCATCAAGTGGGACATTCAAATAACAATCTTCAAGTGGAGGCAAATCAAGCATATCATAAATCCTTCTAGGCATAATAGAAACACTACTATCAAGATCACATAAAGCTTTGAAATCAAAATCATTCACTTTCATATTAATGATGGGTTCCCAACCATCTTATTGTTTTATAGGAATAGAAGCTTTATGTTTCATCTTTTCTTCTTTAATCTTTATGAGAGCATCAGTAATGTGTTTTGTAAAGGCCATGTTCATAGCACTAGCATTAGGACTGTTAGCAAGATTTTGTAGGAACTTAATAACTTTAGATATATTGCAACCATCAAGATCAAGGTAGTAGAGCTATTACTAGCCTCAACACTAGTGGTGGTGATAGTAGAAGCACTAATGTTTCTAGCAATTTCATCTTCTCTTTCCCACTTAGCATGTAATTCAGCTAATAGTCTAACATTTTCATCAATTCTTACTTATATGGCATTAGTAGATGCAATGGGATTCTCATTAGTTTCAGGCTTAGCAGCCATTTTATTCAAAGAAGTTTGAGCTTCAGCAAGTGATGTTATATTTCTTTCAGCATTAGAGAGTTGTTCCTCAATAGTTTTATTGAAAGCAGTTTGTTTACTAATAAAGTCTTTAAGCATAACTTCAAGTTCAGAGGGAGCACTCCTATTATTGTTGTAGGAATTTCTGTAAGCATTACCATTGTTGGGAGGATATGGCTTATAATTGTTGTTACCAAAATTATTCCTGTAGGCATTGTTGCTAAAATTGTTATTTCTTATGAAGTTCACATCAACTTGCTCTTCTTGAGAAACCAAAGAGGCTAAAGGAACATTATTTGGATCAATATGGGCTTTCCCATTAACAAGCATAGACATAATAATATCAATTTTATCACTCAAGGAGGAGGTTTCCTCAACAGAATTTACAATCTTAACTTGTGGAGCTCTCTCAGTATGCAATTCAGAATAGTTAACCATCATATTATCCAGAAGCTTTGTTGCAGCACCCAAAGTGATGGTCATAAAGGTACCTCCAGCAGCTGAATCCAATAGGTTCCTTAAAGAATAGTTCAATCCTACATAAAAAGTTTGGATGATCATCCAAGCAGTCAGTCCATGAGTGGGACAATTCTTTACCAAAGATTTCATTCTTTCCCAAGCTTGAGCAACATGTTCATTACCAGATTGTTTAAACTTCATTATTTCACTTCTCATAGATATAATCTTAGCAGGAGGATAGTATTTTCAAATGAAAGCATCTTTGCATTTAGTCCAAGAATCAATACTATTCCTAGTTAAGGAATTCAACCATTCTTTAGCTTTTCCTCTCAAAGAGAAAGGAAACAATTTCAGCTTAATAATATCACCATATATATCCCTATGCTTTTGCATCTCACAAAGTTCAACACAGTTATTCAGATGGGCAACAGCATATTCATTACCAATACCAGAAAATTGTTCTCTCATAACAAGATTGAGTAGAGCAGGTTTTATCTCAAAGAAAGTAGCTTCGGGCACAGGTGGAGCAATAGGTGTGCTCATAAAATCATCGTTGTTGGTGCTAGTGAAGTCACACAACTTAGTGTTTTCAAGAGTAGTCATTTTTTTGTATTTTCAATAAAGAAGCAAACTTGTAAAACTATTTTTTGTGTGTTTTTGATAAAGAAACAAGCAAACAAAGCAAAAGTAAACTAAGCAAAACAAAAATAACAAAGTAAAGAGATTGGTTATGAGGGACTCCCCTTGTGAATATGTCCTTGAGTCCCCGGCAACGGTGCCAGAAAAAGTTGTTGATGGCCCAAAATATATCGAGCTCGTTGGGGAACCCCAAGAGGAACGTATGATGAGCACAGCAGCAAGTTTTCCCTCAGTATGAAACCAAGGTTATCAATCTAGTAGGAGCAAGGAAACACCCCAAAGGTGTAGCTAGTTGAACATTGGCAGGGCGCACAACCGGTGCCAGCAACAACGTGGAGACCTGCACAACACAACCACAGAACTTTGCCCCCAACTTGCGATGAGGTTGTCAATCTCACCGGTTTTGCTAAAAACAAAGGATTAAACGTATCGAATGGAAGAAAGTAATAGTTTGCAGAAAGTAAACACAAAGCAGTAAGCAGTTTGTAGATTGTATGTAAAAGAAAGGACCGGGGTCCATAGTTCACTAGAGGTGGCTCTCCTTAAGATAGATAACATGCTAGGTGAACAAATTACAGCGGGGCAATTGACAAACATCGAGAAAGCATGCATATACTAATCATCTTGAATCCTTTGAGACTTGATTGGGCATTACAACATTATACATAGACCTCCATCCAACTACATCTATGACTAATAATCCACCTTCAGGTTATCATTCGAACCCCCTCCAGTATTAAGTTGCAAGCAACAGATTATTGCTTTACAAATTGCGTGTAATGTAAACAATACGATTGTTCTATGAACAAAGGATTGTTGTTTTCTCCCTAGTAGCAACAACACATCTAGTACCTTAGAGATTTATGTCACTTCCCCAGATTACCAGAGGCATGAACCCACTATCAAGCATAAATACTAACTCTTGGAGTTGCTAGCATCTACTTGGACAAGATAGCTACTAACAACGGAAAGCATGCAAGATCACAAATAACAAAGACACGATAGAATCAATAATCAATCTGAAATAGCATCTCAATATCCACCGGATCCCCGCAAACACAACATGCAGAACTACAAATAGATGATCTTGATCATGAACGGAGCTCACAAGATCTAAACATGATAGCACAAAGGAGGAGAACTAGCCATCTAGCTACTACATGGACCCGTAGTCCAGAGATGAACTACTCACGCATCACACCGGAGGCTTGCATGATGATGAAGAAGGACTCCAGGGTGAATTCCCCTCTCCGGCAGGGTGCCGGGAAGAGCTTCAGATCCCTCCCGATCTATGGATGGAGATGACGGTGGCTACAGAATCTTTCGTGGATTTTTGATCGGGTACTTAGGGTTTTGGTATCGGAGGCAATATATAGGCGGAAGGAGAGGAAGAGGGGTTGTGGGGTCATCTAGACCACCCCCTGGCGTGAGCCAGGCCTGGCTGCGCGGCCAGGTGGTGTGGCCAGGCCCCAGCCCTTCTCCGTCTCGTATTCTGGCTCCAGATGTCTTCCAGTAAAATAGTGACTTTGGCTTTTGTCCCATCCAATTCCGATAATATTCATTTTCTGACTTCCTGGAACCAAAAACAGCAGAAAACAGGCAGCTGGCATTGTGGCTCTTGTTAATAGGTTAGTCCAAGAAATCATATGAAAAGTACTCCAAAGTATGGACAAAACACAAGAAAGTAGATAAAACCAAGCATGGAACATCAAAAATTATAGATACATTTGCAATGTATCACCCCCCTCGAGACCTTTTCTCTCCCTTTCACAACCTCGTAATCAATGTCAACAACACTACGAGGTGATGTTTTCTCTACCTGATCTTTGAAACTATACAACATATGAAAACTGTCATTCCACTCGCCTTGAATGAAGTCTAGAGCCATCTCCTTCCCATGAAAGACTTTGTGGTAAGGAATCAGAACGTTAAACTTTTTGCTAATCTTTGCTCTGAGTTCGGCAGGTCCAATGTTATGATCCTGCCTCACCCAGTCAAGTACAGTAGCAGCAATCCACTTGGTAGTCGCCAGTCTAATTTTACCACTTAAAGAAGTATTAGGGCAGTTGTGTTTCTTCGTGTTTACTTTGATCTGCATTCGATAAGAATCCAAATAATTCAGAGCTAGTTATCAGCAGAATAAATATGAGAAAGACTGAAACTAAATGTAGCTATTGCAACCTGAAATGGGTGCCTACCCCGCATTGGAGATGCATGTAATCTCCATTTACACACATTACTTTCCCTACAGTGCACCCTAAATCTCTTTTGGTCGCTCTTTTCAATGATAAATTCGAACCCAACTCTGATTGCATAGGTTGCAACTGCATATCTGCAGTCCTCCACATTATCAAAGACAGTCCCCTCATCAATTGTAGGATTGTCCCTGTCAAAGTGTATCACTGGCCTGTCCACATCTTCATTGTCGTATCTACATCCCATTTCCACATCTTCACATTCCTCTTCCTCATCAGTCCCATAGTCAGGCTCAAAGTTCGAATCAACCAAATATTCCCTACTCTCCATCCTATCAGGGTCAGCAGCCACATCTGGATATGCTTTCTCATCATCATCCGCACCACCACACATTTCAGTGCCTTCATGCTCGCTTGACAAAGCATCATGCTCAAGGACAAGTTGTACAGACGTCTTGCGGTTACCAACACATATCCTTGCCATCACCACGGGACTAGAAACGCTAATTTGGGTATGCAGAAAAGGAATCACAGTTCTTACCCTTCAATGTGGACGCACGACACCTTCTCCGGGCTCCATACCTCCAAAGCTCTGCACCCCGCTTCCTCTCCCCCTGTTTTGTTGTCCTCTGTGCTCTCAAGACTTGAAGGAATTCCGTGCTCTCTAGTCGTGCAGGACCCATATCCGTGCTCTCAAGCCTCACAGGATCCATCTGCGAGCGGGATTCAGATCACCAGCGTCGTTGGGCCCCTAACCCAACGGCTGACTCTCGGTTTTCATTTCCAGACGCGCCTGGGCGGTGGGCCGCGGCAAGGAGACAGGGCAGGGAGGGGAGGGGAGGGGACGTGAGGGGATGGCAGGGAGGGGAGGGCGGGAGGACGACAGCCCAAGGGGACGACGAGAGCGGTGCACAACTAAGCGGAGTGGCGGCAGCAGGAGCGGAGCGGAGTGGAGCTGGTTGCGACAAAGCATGGAAAATTGCACAATAATGTGTTGGTGGGCGGCACCAGCCCTCGAACCTGGGACGCGCGCCGTCAAAGGTGGAGGAGGCGGGCTTGCCAGTCAGAAAACATGCCGCCTGTCAGCGCACTATGCACGGGGAGCACTTCACGAATTTTTTTAGCAGGTCCCACATGTCAGTCTGTTTGATCAAAACTTGCATGCAGTGCATGGCTGGTTCACGTGCTAGTTCCGAAAAAAGCCCGTTGATCCAAACTTCAATTGGCAGTTCCGCTTCTTCTCCCCCATCTCTTTGTCTCCTCGCAGTGGCAGTTCCGCTTCGTCTCCCTCGTCGGTTATCCTCTTCTTCTTCTCCTCGCAGTGGTAGTTCTTCTTTCTTCCTCGATCAAAACATTCCCGCACGTAAGCCATGGCCAGTAGCCAGATGAAGAGGAACTGGTCCGATCTCCCGGCCGACCCACTTCTCAAGATCGCCGACTACTTGCTGGAGAAAGAGGAGTACATCGACACCTATGCTGCTTGTCGAGAAGTCTGCACCGATTGGCGCCACACTTTAAAGGTGCCCGAATTCCATCTCAACAACTAGATCATGATAGATCACACACTTCCAGACGTTGGCGACTTCACCTTCCTCAACCTCGCCACTGGTCATTGCTTCAGGACAAATCTAATGGACGTCCATCGCAGGTTCACATTCACATCCGATATTTATTGGTATTTTCCATTGTAAACATCTTAGTGCTAACTAATGCCCTCTTCTTCCAAAACATTCTACTTCGTCGGTATTTCTCATGGCGTCATCGTTCTTGCTCAGAGGGTGGATCCGTACCAGATTCGGCTTCTGAACCCAATCACTCATAAGTCTAACACTGAGTTTCAAGCACACATGCCATCTGATCTTCTGCAATCTGTCGTCGTGACGAAGTCCCCGACGATGGTGTTCGTTTGCACTGATTATCCAGATCAAATCGTATGGGCCGATGAGAGCACCCCAACGGGGCAAATCAATGGATCATTTGGAGAAGGATTGTATTCGCCACCCCCTGATACGCTTCTGGTCTGCATGACGACATTCCGAGGGGAAGAATATGCATTACTTGAGAATGGAGACATCTTGTCAACCAACATCCAGTTAGAGCAGCGCGCGAGCACTATCACGATGGCCTAAATAATGTCGGCCCCAGTCTTTGAACAGGTACGTGAAACCTACAAATTTTACCTTGTGGAGTCACATGGTGATCTGCTTCTTGTGTTGAACGGGGATTTCGCCAAAAGGCAACCGGTGTTGTACCGGGTGGATACGGAGAACCGCTCTCTCGAGGCCGTCGGTGACATTGGAAGTTGTGCCCTCTTCGTTGGTTACAATCGGTTTATCTCCATTGACACCAGGTTACACCCCACAGTCAAACTCGGTTGCATATACTACAGGAATTTTATCAGACTGTATGATCATGAGGTTCAAGCCTGGGAAGAGGAACCAACAATGGTAATGTATGGCTTAAGTCTGGAACATACACTGAGGCCTTACCCTCTGGACGAGATACTGGCAGCACATTACAGACGGAGAGAGTTCTCTGAACATGTGTTGCTGCACGCGGGAGCCGACGACGACGAAATATATATGGGAGAATGAATCCTATATTCATCCTAGGTTATTTGCTAGCATTTTTAGGTCTATTTTTCGAAGTATAAATTTGTACTATATTTATATTATTTCGATGAGTAGTATGCGTATTACCTTTTAGACAAAATTGTAATGTATTTAAATTTAGTACTTTCAGAATTCAAAGTATTTATTTTTAGTAGCTTCTTTCAGAATTCTTTGTGTTCTACATGGGCATCAGCTCAGCGCCGGAATTCAGGTTCCACATGGAAAATTGCACAATAATGTGTTGGTGGGCGGCACCACCCCTCGAACCTGGGATGCGCGCCGTCGAAGGTGGAGGGGGCCGGCCCGCCAGTCAGAAAACATGCCACGTCGGCATCCCCTGTTTCCGATGCCCTTAAAAAAAGAAAACACGCCACGTCGTTATCCCCTGTTTCTGATGGTGTTGCTACACTCGACGGTACATGGTGGCATATAAATAATATCGTATAAACATAAGGGCACAGTCGTCAATATTTCTAAAATGAAACCCGGTCCCGTCTCCTACCTGTCCTGGTACATCGCCCGATGAGGTGGATAGCCACGACCTATCTTTTTAATACGTTCGCACTCTTGTGTCGAGAAGGAAAATAAAGATTGGGCTATTAATGCAATGAGTGTCGAATTATTACCCTCTAAGAAAATGGGAAATGGTTATTTTCACGTGTGCCCATAGTTCAAACCTACTGTCAGTCTTTCACTCCCCTTCTCTGACTAACCATAGTTCACCTTGCGCAGCTCCTCCGCACCGCACCAACTAGGGTAACATGGCCCTGCCTAAGCAGTCGCCGCCGCTATCGCGACAGCCATCGAAACTTGGGTATTTAGCCCCTCTAAGGCAGGCCATGAAGCTCTACTACAAGGCCGGTCTCCCATTGCCCTGCCAGGCGGATGATTTCCCCGAATGTGCCGAATCGGCCACGGCGGCGACTGCGGCATCGTCAGCGCCAGATGCGGCAAGTAAGGCCAAGAGAGCAATGTGGAGAAATCGCGCGGCGGCAGTATGGCATGCTCTAGGCAGTGGGAACAAGGTACGTATCAAATCAATCACGAGAGCATGCCGCCGCCGAGGGTACACACCCTCGAACAGGGTAGCGCCAAGGTCTAGGAACTCTCGTGTCCATGCTTCGGCGCGGACTACCTTACCTCAGTGGGGCAGGCTGGGAGCACGCCGTCTACGGCAAAGACGCTCCATCCTACGCACCGTCAGAGGCCGTACCGTGGCGGCGACCAAGCGTCTACACTCAGCATGCTGGATTGTTCGACAGCCGGAGCCGACGGCGGGCATCAGCTCAACCCTAGAATTCAGGTTCGAGTTCACACGGATCTACGATCCCGAGAAGGAGATGCTAAATTTCAGTTTCAAAGAAATTGTTGCGGCGGCGCAGATGGTCCAACTGAACCGGGACTGGCGCACGCAAATCGCTCGTGCATGAATGATGCAGATTTCTTGTAGTTTGGCGGGAAGGCAATAGATCAGTTTGGGTTAAATGATCAAAGAACTTATGTCCTCTCAAGGCAATTAGCCAGCCAACTTTTCTGGTGGAGATCTATAGTTTCTTCAGTGTAGAATAGTTAAGTTCAGACTGAAGAATGGCTTTTGTAGATGAAATGCTGACGAATTGTTCTATAAACTAGTAGGAAGTTTAGCCCACTTTTGTGCAGGTATAAGACCCTTTTGTATGGAAGTACTATTGTTGTAAGCAAATACTTCAAGTATCTATTTCCTTCAATTAGTAGTCGTGGTTCAATCCAGTTAACTGGCATCTTTTTATCCCAGACTACAGATTTTGCGTCTGATGTCTGTGCTGTAAACCATTTTTCCTTTGTCTTGTGTTGCCTGCAAAATGGTCCTGCAGTTCAACGTGTTACAAATGTAGCTACCTTGTACTTGAAGAGGAGATGGACTACATTTTCCTGGCATCCACAGAATTGATATTGCTCATTGCCAGACCACCCTCTTTTCATGAGGTTGTCCTTGGTTATTCATAGAAATTATAAAGCACGGTGCTCAACTACATCGATTCAAACTATTACACACACACTACATCAAATTCATTACCCACACATACTACATTGATTCAAACTATTACACACACATACTACTTCAAACTATTACACACACGTACTACATCAATTCAAACTATTACACATTTGTAGTCAGTGCTAACTTCCTGCTACGCTCTCCATACTACAAATTCATTAGCCACACATACCACGGCAATTCACTAGAGCTCTGTCTTCACTCGAGGGAAATCAGAACCACCAGCTCGTCCAAGCCCGATTCCCCCACCGAAAATGTGTGCGCCGTCACGAAACGGTGGTGGTCATGTGCCATCGATCCTTCCAGGCCAACACTGCAGGTGATGAGGATGCTTTCTGCCAGCCTCTTCGGGGCCCTGAATGCCATGTACCGATTCCAAAACCTCCTCCAGGTGGATGATGACCGGGTGCTTCCAGCAAAGTTGTTGCCCTACCCTGCTTGGAATCTGCACCTCGTACATCTTAGGAACAGCGTCAAGATCTTTTAGCCACGCCTTTACCTCGATGACCCATCTATCGCTCGGTGTCACGATTTCCACCAGCTTGCCACCAAGGCTACTAACGACCTGCTTGAGGGCCTCCGACTCCCAAGCATCCAATGGGAGGCCGTCAAAGCCGAGTT
The DNA here is from genome assembly GCA_910589775.1 of Avena eriantha. NCBI lineage: Eukaryota > Viridiplantae > Streptophyta > Magnoliopsida > Poales > Poaceae > Avena > Avena eriantha. The sequence continues at coordinate 234,785,574 of OU342740.1, read as the reverse complement.
TGGAGAAGAAACGAAGCTTCCCCAAGCGATCGTCCCACCCACAGGCGCGATGCCAACGCATGAAGCTCATTTTCTCACCTCAGCACTCGAAAGAACGGGAAGAATGCAGAACGCGCTCGGTGTCTGAGCTATGCTCGAACCGGGCGAAAAAATCGAATGGCGGCGCACATACCTCAATGTTTACCCCATTTCGTTTGATCCCAAAACGAGACCTGAAAGCCGACAACAACTCTACCGGCGACACGGCGGGACGGACGCCTAATGACCCACAAGTATAGGGGGTGTATCGCAGTATTTTCGATAAGTAAGAGTGTCGAACCTAACGAGGAGCAGAAGGTGCTGGCTAGTGCTATGGATCAGGAATTCTCTGCAAATACTTAGCAAACGAATTTTTAGGGGTTTTTGATAATACAAGTAAATAAAGTGCGAGTAAATAAAAGTCAGTAAGAATAAATGCAGCAAGTGGCCCAATCCTTTATGCAGGAAAGGACAAGTCGGTTGTATTACTTAAGATGACCAAACATTCTCGAGGACACATGGGAAGACTGCCAAGTGCTTTCGCTTCATATAGTTGATTAATCTTCTTTAGCTTGCTAAGTGTTGTGTGGGTGAACCTGTGCTAATGTACCGACCTTCCTAGGACTAATACATACTTGTGATTATACCCCTTGCAAACATCCGTAAGTACACGAAAGTAATTAAGGTAGAAACCGAACCTCAGCTTTAAACTCTAAGACCCTTATGTCCCTTGTGCAATGGTTTCCTAATGGAGGTTCAGGTTTCTGTCACTCTGGCAACCCCTACGATTAGTAGCCAAATACACAATGCATTCCCCTAGGCCCATATAGGTGAAGTGTCATGTAGTCGACGTTCACATGACACCACTAGAAGAAGTACACCACAACTTAAATATCGAACTATTGAATCTTTCTCAACATAATTCCAGTACTAACAACATGACTTCTCCCATGTCCTCAAGAACAAAACGAACTACTCACAAGAAATCATATGGATCATGATCAGAGATGGAATAATGATGTATAACAATCTGAACATAAACAATAATTCAATGGTTCACTCAATAGCATCAACTACAAAGAGTAATCAACACCGGGAAAGTTTCCCCTAAGAACTATGCAAGATTTAACCCAATTGTTACAGCAATATGGAGATGGTGATGAGGGTGCTAATGATGGTGATGGTGGTGGTGATGATGATGATGATCCCGATAAAGTCCAGCTTGATGGTGGTGTTGATGGCGACGATCTCCCCTCTCCGGGAAGGAATTCCTCTGGCAGAAATATGTCTGCCCTCTCTCGGTATTTTTCGCCCCGCAGAGGCAGCGGAATCTTTCTGTGGTCGCTCCCTGAGTCTTAGGGTTTCGGAAGGAATATATACGCCAGAAGGGACAGCCAGAGGTGAGCCAGGGCGGCCACACCACCTAGTGGCGCGGCCTAGGGTGAACCGCGCCAGGGGGTGGTGTGGGCCCCCTGTGGCCCATCTCTACTCCCCCTTCTAGCATCCTTTGTCTTCTGGAAAAATAGGATTTTCCGTATATTTTCCCGGATTTTCTGATCTTCGCGAATTTTGCCTCCAAACAACACCTTTTCCATGAGAATCCTGACTACAGTAGTGCATGCTCCAAAAGTCATCAACCATGCAAAAAGAGATGAAATAACATAAGCATCACCTCTTAATATGAAATCTATCAATGAATAACAGTGAATTATGACATAGAATAGTGATGCAAAATGGACGTATCAACTCCCCCCAAGCTTAGACTTCGCTTGTCCCCAAGCGAAACTGAGCTCAATAAACATGACCTCAGGTTTATGGAGTGAAGAGTCGATAAAAGAATACGGACAAGAAGCATCACATTCATCAATACATAGATCATAATAGAAGACAACTCACTATTATATAACTTAACTTGCAATAAGTAAAGGAAACACAATAAAGATACATAAAGTAAATCATAATTGGTAACGGCAAACTTAGCTCTTGGTCGAAGAATAGTTGATAATTTGGTGGAGTTCACAAATAACTAGTTTTCAATGATAGCTTTCAGAGTAGTAAACATCAAGATAAGAGCAATGTGCAAAGCAAGGAACATAAGGAACATGATTGAATAAATCATCATATGAATGAATGAAACACAACAACTCAAAATACTTGCTGAGATAGAAGGGAATAGGTTTACTGACCCAACTGCAAAGTAAAAGAAAGGCCCTTCATAGAGGGAAGCAGGGATTGCAAGTTTCATAAAGAGCTCCCAAAAATTATGGTACTTATTAGCTTTCAGCTCTCATTGCCCCTATCATAGGCATCTTTAGATGATTAAGGTTAAAGTGATCAAATATGAGGATATGCTTGACAAGTTGTAAATTGAGAATCTCATGTCCCTTGAATATGAGGACCGCTCATCATGCTACCCAAGTTTAGTCACCGGAAAGTTCTTGTCATCATAAGCATATGTGTATCATAGAGAACCGCCAACGGGGTACCCCTTGCCCGATGATACAGAAGAATCCCCATATCAAAATGACAAGGCAAGCAGACAACAAGCATCTCAGCAATCTTCTTATTTACCATGGGAATATGGTGTTTTTTCTCTCTTTCCTCTTTTCATAATCTCTCCTTTTTTTCCTTTTTCTCTTTTTCTCAATCTCTATCTCTTTTTTATAAGAAGAATGCTTCATAGATGCTCGTTATGGTTACGCTGCAGGTTTCCACCATGTCAGCATGGATTAGACCAGCGGCCCAGGCGTTTCTCTAACACACATGCATAACTCCATGGACTTACAAGCTCCCCTTTCATTTCACACCGACGACATCCATAGACAAAAGAACATGATATCAACTAGGTACAAAGTACTAGTGCAATGTTGAAAGTGTTCCCCATGACAACATGGTTCTGCTACTTCACAACTTACAAAGCGCAAACATATACGCAACACAGGTGAGCACAATGGTTCAAGTTTATTAAATGCAAGAAAGTAAAATGTGCCATCAAGTTTGTGAGAGCTTTAATCACTAATTTTCACATAACAAGTTTAATTTGGAAGGTAGATAAAAACAAGAATTTACTTGGAATAGCAATAATGCTAATAGGTAGGTATGGTGGACACAAATGGCATGGTTTTTGGCTTAAGGAAGTGGATGCACGAGAAGTAATCCCCTTAGTACAAGTTTTTGGCTAGCAAGGCTGGGTAGCAAGTATAAGAGTTGAAGGAAACAAACAAACATACAAGTGATAAAAACAAACATGCAATCTTCCTTGGAAGCACAAAAGATCTTAACTAGATAATACTAAACTTATGAGCAAATCAAGAAAGAAAGATGATGAAACTATTTTTTTCTTTAGAGTACTTTTATCTTTTCATTCAACTCTTCAAAAATAGTGTTGCTACTAACTGAGCCAGGTTTGCCAAAACCAACTAAATTAACTCAATGATCCCAAAGTGATACCAATACTAACAACAAGATCAATCATATAACTGCGAATTGAAAACTAATATAAGATATGCAAAAGAGTAAATGATAGAACTTCTCATTAATATTCCATAACGGCAACTCACACCAAGGGATACATATCTAACAAGAGAGGGGACACTTCCATAATGCAAACCATCCTACATGATAACTTCTCTATTCATGATATAACTCTACTAAAAAGGTAAAAAGGTAGAAGATAGTGATGTGATACCACAGCACTCCCCCAAGCTTGGAACAAACCAAGGGGATGCCAAACCTGATGTCGAATTACTCCTTCGGTGGTGGTAATATTTTCTTAGTTGACGTGAGGAATTCTTCCAGCATCTTGCGAAGCCTGTTATTCTCCCATTGAAGCATGTCCACCTTCCTCCTCAAGTCTCGGTACTTATCGCAAAACTCATTAGTGACTAGTAGAGCTTCCTTTGATACAGGCAAAGAGACTAAAGGTACTAGCCCCTGCTTAGGGTCTTGAAGATCTTCCTCCATCGGCTCCTTCCCTTTATCCTTGGCAGACACCAGTGTGCTTCAAAGCCTTCAAAGATGGTTCCTGGCAGAAACAGATCGAAACAAAAACATGATGAGAACACGATATACGAACCTCGGGGGATCCAAGGGATTATATATTACGAAGTTTCATATCAAAAGGAAGGTACTGGGAGAAAACGAGTCGGAGGCGGAGTCCGGAGTGGCCACACCACCTGGTGGCGCGGCCAGGGGTGGGCCCAAGCCACAGGGTGGTGTGAGCCACCCTGGCTCCGCTTCCGTCCCTCTTTCGCTTCGTAGCTTTCCTTATTGACTAAAAATTACAAAAATATAACTGGACAGATCTTTCGCGGAACTTTTCTTACCAGAACTGTTACCTATTCAAAAACGGAGTCTGCATGTCTCTGAATTCGGTCCTTGATAAAAAATTCCGGTGTTATAACTTGAAAGGCATCAACATCTTCATTGTAAGAATCTCCAGCAATATAGTGCTTGAGTCGCTGCCCATTCACTACTTGTGTAGTATTATCTTTTAAAGAAGAAATTTTTATTGCTCCCGAACGGTACACTTCTTCAATAATGAAGGGTCCTTCCCATTTTGACAGCAGCTTTCCTGCAAAAAATCTGAGACGAGACCTATACAATAGAACTTTCTCACCAACATGAAATTCTCTCTTAAGTATTCGCTTGTCATGCCATCTTTTAACTTTTTCTTTAAAGATCCTAGCATTTTCATAGGCTTCACTCCTCCATTCATCTAAGGAACTTAAATCAAATAATCTTTTCTCACTGCAAGCTTACAATCTCTATTGAGTTCTTTAACTGCCCAGTAAGCTTTGTGTTCTAATTCCAAAGGTAGGTGACAAGCTTTCCCATAAACCATTTTATAAGGAGACATCCCCATAGGGTTTTTGTAGGCAGTCCTATAAGCCCATAAAGCATCATTCAACTTTTTAGCCCAGTTTTTTCTAGATCTATTAACAGTCTTTTGCAAGATGGATTTAATTTATCTATTTGATAACTCTACTTGCCCACTAGTTTGGGGGTGATAAGCTGAAGCAATTCTATGATTAACATCATATTTAGCAAGGGTCTTTCTAAAACCACCATGAATGAAATGAGAACCCCCATCAGTCATGAGATACCTAGGCACTCCAAACCTAGTAAAGATAACATCCTTAAGCATTTTTAGAGAAGTCTCACTGTCAGCACTCTTCGTAGGAATGGCTTCTACCCACTTAGTAACATAATCAATGGCAACAAGAATATGAGTATAACTTTTCGAAGGAGGAAAAGGTCCCATAAAGTCAAATCCCCAGCAATCAAAGGGTTCAATAACTAGAGAGTAGTTCATAGGCATTTCATTGCGTCTAGAAATATTACCAACACGCTGACATTCATCACAAGATAAAAAAAATTTCTTGCATCTTTAAAAAGGGTAGGCCAGTAGAAACCTGATTGTAGCACCTTTTGCGCAGTTCTATCTCTTGCATGATGTCCTCCATAAGCACTACCATGACATTTACGCAATATCTTCTTTTGTTCATATTCTAGAACACATCTTCGCATAATACCATACACTCCTTCTTTATATAAGTGTGGGTCATCCCAAAAATAATGCCTCAAATCATAGAAGAACTTCCTTCTTTGCTGAGCTATAAAAGTTGGAGGCAAATACTTGGAGACAATAAAGTTAGCATAATCAGCGTACCAAGGGCTCCTTCGCGAGCTTACCCCTACCGCAGCCAACTGTTCATTTGGGAAACTATCATTAACAGGCATAGGGTCAAAAGAGATGTTTTCCAATCAAGATAAATTATCAGCTACAGGGTTTTCAGCACCTTTCTGATCTACTATATGTAGATCAAACTCTTGTAAAAGCAACAACCATCTAATAAGCCTAGGCTTAGCGTCCTTCTTCGTCATAAGGTACTTAATAGTAGCATGATCAGTATGAATGGTGACTTTTGAGTCTACAATACAGGGTCTAAACTTATCACAAGCAAAAACGACAGCTAGGAATTCTTGTTCAGTAGTAGCATAATTCCTTTGAGCAGCATCAAGAGTCTTACTAGCATAATGAATAACAGTTAACTTTTTATCAATTCGTTCCCAAGGACAGCACCTACAACAAAATCACTAGCATCACACATTATTTCAAAGGGTAAACTCCAATCAGGTGGTTGAATGATAGGAGCTGTGGTTAAAGCCTTCTTAAGAGTGTCAAAAGCTTCCTTACAATCATCATCAAAAACAAAGGGTACATCTTTTCGAAGAAGATTAGTGAGGGGTTTTGATATCCTAGAAAAATCTTTAATAAACCTTCTATAGAAACCAGCATGACCAAGGATACTACAAATACCTTTGATGTCTCTTGGACATGGCATTTTCTCAATTGCCTCAACCTTAGCTCTATCAACTCCTATGCCTCTTTCAGAAACCTTATGCCCAAGGACAATCCCTTCATTGACCATGCAGTGGCATTTCTCCTAATTAAGAACAATATTAGTTTCTTCACACCTCTGCAAAACTTTATCAAGGTTGTGCAGACAATTATCAAAAGAAGTTCCATAGACAGAAAAGTCATCCATGAACACTTCCACAATTTCCTCACAAAAACCATGAAAGATAGCAGACATGCATCTTTGAAAAGTAGCAGGAGCATTACATAAACCAAAAGGCATACGTCTATAAGCATAAGTTCTGTAAGGGCAAGTAAAAGTATTTTTTTCTTGATCTTATTGTTTAACCGCAATTTGAGAGGAACCAGAATAACCATCAAGAAAACAAAAATGGGTCTTTTTAGACAACCTTTCCAACATTTGATCAATAAAAGGAAGCGGGTAGTGATCTTTCTTAGTAACTTTGTTGACTTTCCTAAAATCAATGCACATCCTATAGCCTACTACTATTCTTTGGGGAATAAGCTCATCATTATCATTAGGAACAACGGTAATTCCTCCTTTTTTAGGAACACAATGAATAGGACTAACCCATTCACTATCAGCAATAGGGTAAATAATACCAGCATCAAGGAGTTTCAATACCTCATTTCTTACCACTTCCTTCATCTTAGGATTTAAACGTTGTTGGTGCTCTACTACTGGCTTTGCATTTGGTTCTATATTGATAGAATGCTGACATATAATAGGTGAAATCCCTTTTAAATCATCCAAAGTATAGCCCATAGCTCCTAGGTGTTTCTTCAAAACCTCCAATAACCTTTCTTCTTCCTTCCCTGAAAGTTTAGAGCTAATAATAACAGGATATATCTTTTTATCATCAATATAAGCATATTTAAGATCATCAGGGAGAGGTTTTAGATCGAAGACCAGATCCTTTTTAGGTGGCAACGTGGTACCCAAGTTTTCTACAGGCAAGTTATGCTTAAGCATCTTGGGTTGATGATGGAGAATCTCGTTAATCTCATTCCTTTCTTCCATGAAGATCTCACTTTCGTTATCTTCCATAAATTGCTGCAAAGCATTGTTAGGAGCAAGAGAAATAGAAGCAAGTTGTTCAACTCTAAAATCCTCATTATGGTTTTCCTATTCACAAGGTTCTTTAGTAAATTTCAAAAAATTAAACTCATAAGATTCCCCATCAAACTTAGTCAAGATTTTCTCCCTCTTGCAATCTATAATAGCTCGACAAGTACTCAAGAAAGGTCTACCAAAAATGATAGGATAAGTTTTACTAGTAGCTGAACCAAGTACTAGAAAATCAGCAGCATACTTAATCTTACCACAAAGAACTTCCACATCTCGTACAATACCAATTGGAGAGATGGTCTCTCTATTACCAAGGTGAATAACCACATCAATATCTTCCAATTCGCAGGGACTGATTTCATGCATAGTTTCTCTGTAAAGCTCATAAGGAATAGCACTGGAACTTGCACCAATATCACATAAATCATAATAGCAATGATCACCAATTCTAATGGAAAGCACAGGGACACTAGCCTTTCTAGTTCTATTAGGATGTGAAACAATATTAGAAGCATCGTCACAAAAGACTATGTGTCCATCTTCTATGCTTTTAGTGAAAAGGTCTTTGATGACCCACAAGTATAGGGGGTGTATCGCAGTATTTTCGAGGGAAGTGAAACCCAATTTATTGATTCGACACAAGGGGAGCCAAAGAATATTTATCAGCCTTAACAACTGAGTTGTCAATTCAGCTGCACCTGGAAAAAATCTTGCTCACAGCAGTTTATCAGTAGCAACAGTTTTGTAGTAGGAATAGTAAAGTAGCAGCAGTAGTAAAGCAAGGACAGTAGTAACAAAAGCATTAATAGTGGGATTCGAGTGCGGTAGGCATAGGGATGGATGTACGGGCGTTGCATGGACAAGACAATTCACATAGCAATCAGAACATAGGTCAATTGCAGATAAATAAGATAAAGCATCCAAGTACTAGACAATCCTAGGCATGTGTTCCATATATAGTCATACGTGCTCGCAATGAGAATTTGCACTACATCTTTTGTCCTGCCAGCCCGTTTGCAGCGGGGCCTCTAGGGAACTACTGGCAATTAAGGTGCTCCTTTTAATAGAGCACCGGAGCAAAGCATTAACACTCAGTGAACACATGTGATCCTCACATAAAAGCCATTCCCTTCCGGTTATCCTGATTTCTGTCACTTCGGGGCCATGGGTTCCGGATAGCAACGTGTGTATACAACTTGCAGATAAGACCAAGAACAATACTATCATAATGAATCAATAATAAGTTCAGATCTGAAATCATGGCACTTGGGCCCTAGTGACAAGCATTAAGCACAACAAGTTGCAACAAAGTCATAAAGCACTAATAAAAGATACTAGGCACCATGCCCTAACAATCTGATGCCATTACATGAACGATCTCATCCAATCCCTACCATCCCCGTAGCCTACAGCGGGGGATTACTCACTCATAGATGGGGGAAACATGGATGGTCGATGGAGATGATGGTGAAGATCGATGGAGATGGCTCCGGGGGCACTTCCTCGTCCCGGCAGGGTGCCGGAACAGAGACTTTCTGTCCCCCGAATATCCCCTTCGGTGGCGGCGGTGCAGCGGAACTTTTCATGGAAAAACGTCGAACCCCCGGAAGTTTTTAGGTCAGAAGGCTTCTTATAGGCGAAGAGGGAGACCGAGGGGGTGCCTGGGGCCACCACACCATGCCCTGGCGCGGCCAGGCCCACCCGGCGCCTAGGGGTGGTGTGGCCAGCCCTTGGCCCTCCTCCGTCTCGTATTCTGGCTCCGTGAGTCTTCTGGAAAATAGGCACTTTGGCTTTTGTCCCGTCCAATTCCGAGAATATTCATTTTCTGACTTTCCTAGAACCAAAAACAGCAGAAAACACACATACATAACTCTATGGACTTACAAGCTCCCCTTTTATTTCACACCGACGACATCCGCAAACAAAAGAGCAAGGTATCAACTGGGTTTATATTTACAAGTGTTGAAAGCATTCCCCGTGACAGCACGGTTCTACTAATCCATAGCCTATAATTTGCAAGCATATAACTTTCATGGAGAGTTCACAATGGTTCAGGTTTATTAAGTGCAGGAAATAAAGTGTGTCATCAAGTTCGTGAGAGATTTACTAACTTTCTCATAACAAGCAAACATTTTATTCGGAAGAAAACAAGGCATATTGAGTATGCGCGGAAGTAGCAAAAGATGCTAATAGGTAGGTATGGTGAACACTTTGGCAATATTTGGTTTAAGGGAGTTGGAAACATGAGTAAAACACTCAGTGTAAGTGAAGGCTAGCAATAGTAAGGGAACGACAAACGAGAGAGCAATAATGGCCATAATCGTGCAGAGCGACAAGACATCATTGATCAAAGCATAAAGTGATACTACAAGTTGAAAACTAAAGGATCATATAGGCTTATGGTGACTTGAGATAGTCATAACATGGTGTGAGCATGTGCCAAGTCAACCCAAATAAAGCATCAAAGGAGAATACCACTATACTATGCTTTAATATGCTAAAACAACGCATGATTCATCCAAGGCACATTAAGCAATCTCAATTGTTTATAACAAGTCATGCTACAGCAAAGAATACTAAGCATAAAGCCAAAACAATATCAAGCATGGCATGACAAAGCATAAGCAACAGTCAAAAACAAGCTCTCTTTACCACTTAAGTATGAACTTTCCTACTCCTTTCCAAACCAAACCAAACTATTTGCAAACCAATGTATGAAAGAGGGGGTCCAACCAATTTATTCAGAAAACTAAGCAAACTAAGCAAACAAAAAACCAAAACCAAAACGAAAAATAAGACGCTCCAAGAAAAACACAACTGTGCATGAAACAATAAAAATGAAGTGTTTCGAAGAAACCTGGGATTTTTATTGATGAAGAAGGGGGTGCCTTGGGCATCCCCAAGCTTTGACGCTTGTACTTCTTGGATATTTCTTGGGGTGACACGCGTGGCATCCCTAAGCTTGAGATTTAGTCCATCCTTCATCTCATTACTCATTCCTTCCATACACCTGAAATTTTTCCTTCATACAAAACTTCACACAATCTTTATTAGCAACATCAGTGCACTTAAGATAAATAAGTCTCAAGGTTCAGTTCTAACACCAAATAAAGTTCTATTAGAACACTAGCTACTGCAGCACTTCCCTCAAAAAGCTCAATTCCCCAAAAGAACTCAAAAAGGAACCCACGAGAAGCAAATGCAGAAAATGGCAGAAATCTGTCAAAACAGACCAGTAGATAAAGAAGAATTGTTTCGAAGACCTTCTGTTGCTCAAATCAAAAATTGTTGAACTAACGAAAATAGATAACAACCTGGGGCAGAAGCACAAAAAATTACAGCTCAATCCGACATACAGAGCTCTCTCACGAATTTTGCGGTGAAGCACAAAAATCTGTTTCGGGACAGCAACTTTCCCAATCATTACTTCTCTCTCATTAGAGGTTACTCTTGGCACAAAAGGCTCATAAAAAGGATAAGGATAGGTTATTATAGAGGTAATAACTTCCAAGACTCATCTAAAACTTTTGGGTTATCTCCCAATAAGTACTTTTCTTTAACGCCTTTAAGTTAGGCATAAGCAAAAACTAAAATGGATAGAACAGAAGTAAGCGGAGATAATCATAGTGAAAACATTGTTTTGTTCAATGAAATCCTTTTGTTAACAAGGTTGATCAAGTCTTGCTACCAAAACAATTGCATATGAGACAAAACTTTGTATTCCACTAATAATTATGTTACCTCAACCTTGATAGCAATGGTCCCAATCATAATAGTTTCAAATTTTTCTCTTGGTATGGGACAATATATTTCTCCAACTTGAATGCCCTCAACATGTTCAATTGAATTCAAACCATAAGTCCTTTCAATCTTCTTGAGGAAATAGACAATTTGTTTCTTGTCATTAACATTGAAGGTCACCTTCCCTTGATTATAATTAATAACAGCTCTTGCAGTATTTAAGAAAAGGCCTCCCAAGAATAATAGACATATTATCATCTTCAGGCATAAAAGTTTGAGAAGATGCTCTCATAAGAAATATGAAGTGAAGTAAAAGAGAGCATCAAGAAGCAAATCCAAAACACATTTAAGTCTAACCCACTTCCTATGCATAGGAATCGTGTAAGCAAATAACAAAGTGACAGGCATAGGAAGATAAAACAAGAGTAACTCCAAAACTTTCAGCACATAGAGAGGTGTTTCAATACCATGAAAACTTCCACAACCATATTTTCCTCCCTCATAATAATTTTCAGTAGCCTCATGAAGAAACTCAACAATATAACTATCACACAAAGCATGCTCTTCATGATCTACAAGCACTAGAGCTTTATTATAAACATTTTCAAGTGAAACCTCAGGAACATAACATTCATTCTCCTTTAGTAAGCAAGGGGGACAATCAAATAATGTAAGGGATAAAGAGTTACTCTCATTAGAAGGTAGGCATGGGTAGCTAATCCATTCTTCCTCCTTTTGTTCATCACTCTCCTCCTCTTTTTCATCTAATGAGATTTCAATTTCATCAATTTCTTCTTCCATAGGATCCTACAAGGCATTAGTCTCTTCCATTTGTGGAGAGCATCTATTAAAATATTCAAGAATATTGCCATTTTCATCCTTGTAATTATCAAAGCAAAATTTAAGTATACCATAAACCTCATACTTATAAGGTGAATCATCAATATTTTCAAGCAAACTAGCAAGTTCAAAAGCACCCTTCCAAGCAATAAATTCTTCAATTTGTTCCGCATCATAAAAGTCATAAATTCCTTTAGCATAGGAAGATATGGTATCATTACCATTATACTCACATTGAAAAGGGAGGTGTTTATACCTCTTTCTGCAACGAGATTCATCACAGCAATAAGTAACATTATAAGTAGAGCACACATTCCTAGCAATGGTATACAATCTATCAATTTGTTCCCATAAGTGTTTCCCTTTTTGTGACAAGCGGTGTTCCTTATAATAATATCTTTGATCTTCCTTGAACCCACCTTGCCAATAAGCTTCAGTTTCAAAGAAACCAACCATTGCCAACAAGCATGATAAAGCAAGACAATAACAGACCAACGAAAATAACAACTAGAGTACGAACTATTTTTTTTGTATTTTTGATAAAGAAACAAGCAAACAAGGAGAAAGATAAACTTAGCTTGAACAATAGTGAATCCAAGTGCACTTGATAAATAAAGCTATGCTCCCCGGCAACGGCGCCAGAAAATAGTCTTGATGACCCACAAGTATAGGGGGTGTATCGCAGTATTTTCGAGGGAAGTGAAACCCAATTTATTGATTCGACACAAGGGGAGCCAAAGAATATTTATCAGCCTTAACAACTGAGTTGTCAATTCAGCTGCACCTGGAAACAATCTTGCTCACAACAGTTTATCAGTAGCAACAGTTTTGTAGTAGGAATAGTAAAGTAGCAGCAGTAGTAAAGCAAGGACAGTAGTAACAAAAGCAGTAACAGTGGGATTCGAGTGCCGTAGGCATAGGGATGGATGGACGGGCGTTGCATGGACAAGACAATTCACATAGCAATCAGAACATAGGGCAATTGCAGATAAATAAGATAAAGCATCCAAGTACTAGACAATCCTAGGCATGTGTTCCATATATAGTCATACGTGCTCGTAGTGAGAACTTGCACAACATCTTTTGTCCTGCCAGCCCGTTTACAGCGGGGCCTCTAGGGAACTACTGGAAATTAAGGTGCTCCTTTTAATAGAGCACCGGAGCAAAACATTAACACTCCGTGAACACATGTGATCCTCACATCAAAGCCATTCCCTTCCGGTTATCCCGATTTCTGTCACTTCGGGGCCATAGGTTCCGGACAACAACGTGTGTATACAACTTGCAGATAAGACCAAGAACAATACTATCATAATGAATCAATAATAAGTTCAGATCTGAAATCATGGCACTCGGGCCCTAGTGATAAGCATTAAGCACAACAAGTTGCAACAAAGTCATAAAGCACTAATAAAAGATACTAGGCACCATGCCCTAACAATCTGATGTCATTACATGAACGATCTCATCCAATCCCTACCATCCCCATAGCCTACAGCGGGGGATTACTCACTCATAGATGGGGGAAACATGGATGGTTAATGGAGATGACGGTGAAGAACGATGGAGATGGCTCCGGGGGCACTTCCCCGTCCCGGCAGGGTGCTAGAACAGAGACTTTCTGTCCCCCGAATATCCCCTTCGGTGGCAGCGGCGCAGCGGAACTTTTCATGGAAAAACGTCGAACCCCCCAAAGTTTTTAGGTCAGAAGGCTTCTTATAGGCTAAGAGGGAGACCGAGGGGGTGCCTGGGGCCACCACACCATGCCCTGGCGTGGCCAGGCCCAGCCCGCGCCTAGGGGTGGTGTGGCCAGCCCTTAGCCCTCCTCCGTCTCGTATTCTGGCTCCATGAGTCTTCTGGAAAAATAGGCACTTTGGCTTTTGTCCCGTCCAATTCCGAGAATATTCATTTTCTGACTTTCCTGGAACCAAAAACAGCAGAAAACAGGCAGCTGGCACTGTGGCTCTTGTTAATAGGTTAGTCCAAGAAATCATATGAAAAGTACTCCAAAGTGTGGACAAAACACAAGAAAGTGGATAAAACCAAGCATGGAGCATCAAAAATTATAGATACATTTGCAATGTATCAGTCTTTCATAATTGCTACCACAGGTTCAACACTTATTTGTTCATCAGGTTTTACAGTTCTCTTTTCACTTTTAGTGATTACACTAGTTATCGTAGGATGATCCTTTACCTTATCTGGGAAGGGAATCTTCTCGATATAAGGTTCAGGTAAGATGTGATCAATAGTGCAATACTCAGCACTCCCAATAGGAACACAGTCAACAATATCTTTATAAGGTGCATGGTACTTGTTCCATCCCTTTTTTGGAATTTCAATATAAGAAGCAAAAGCCTTAAAGCAATTTGTAATAACTTGTAAATCAAGACCATAAGCATTACTAATATTTTGAAAGTCATCAGTTCTCATAAAAGATTCAATGCATTCATAATCATAATTTATACCTGACTTTCTTCCTTTGTCATTCTCCCAAGCTTCAGCACTATCTTGAATATGGTCCAGAAGATCCCATTTAGCTTCTTCTTCCATGCGAGTGAATGATCCAGCACAAGAAGCATCCAATAAATCCTTATCATGTAGAGGGAGCCTTGCATAAAAGTTATTGATAATAATATTGTTGGGGAGCTCATGAATGGGACATTTGAGCATTAGTAACTTCAATCTCCCCCAAGCTTGAGCTGTACTCTCTCCATCAAGAGGCCAAAAGTTGTATATTTGATTCTGATCTTTATGAATCTCACTAGGAGGATAAAACTTTGAATAAAAGAGAGGCACTATTTCCTCCCATTCTAGAGCTTGACCATTCTTTAGCATCTTATACCATTCCTGAGCTCTTCCTTTCAGTGATAATGAGAATAACTTCTTCTTAACAGGATCTGTAGTAATACCTGCACACTTAAACAACCCGCATAATTCGTGTATAAAGAGTAAATGATCATCGCGATGGACTGTTCCATCCCCAGCATAGTAGTTATCCATAACACGATCAATAATTCTTGTGGGTATTTTAAAAGCATCATTCTCGGCAGGTGATGGTTCGTCTACTACCTTAGCAGTGGTAGTAGCATTACCAAATAAGAAACTCAGCGAATTATCCATAACGAAAATAAAGCAACTAACAGAAGTAAACAATACTCACAGTAGAAGTTTCCTTTACCAGTTCCACTCTCCAATAGCGCTTCACACCCTGGCAACGGCTCCAGAAAATAGTCTTGATGACCCACAAGTATAGGGGGTGTATTGCAGTATTTTTGATAAGTAAGAGTGTCAAACCCAACGAGGAGCAGAAAGTGCTGGCTAGTGGTATGGATCAAGAATTCTCTGCAAATACTTAGCAAACAGATTTTTAGGGGTTTTTGATAATACAAGTAAATAAAGTGCGAGTAAATAAAAGACAGTAAGAATAAATGTAGCAAGTGGCCCAATCCTTTATGCAGCAAAGCACAAGCCGGTTGTATTACTTAAGATGACCAAACGTTCTCGAGGACACATTGGAAGACTGTCAAGTGCTTTCGCTCCATATAGTCGATTAATCTTCTCTAGCTTGCTAAGTGTTGTGTGGGTGAACCTGTGCTAATGTACCACCCCATCCAAGACTAATACATACTTGTGATTATACCCCTTACAAACATCCGTAAGTAAAAGAAAGTAATTAAGGTAGAAACCTAACCACGGCTTTAAACTCCAAGACCCTTACGTCCCTTGTGTAATGGTTTCCTAACGGGAGTTCAGGTTTCTGTCACTCCAGCAACCCCTACGATTAGTAGCCAAATACACAATGCATTCCCCTAGGCCCATATAGGTGAAGTGTCATGTAGTCCACGTTCACATGACACCACTAGAAGAAGTACACCACAACTTAAATATCAAACTATTGAATCTTTCTCAACACAATTCCACTACTAACAATATGACTTCTCCCATGTTCTCAAGAACAAAACGAACTACTCACAAGACATCATATGGATCATGATCAGAGATGGAATAATGATGTATAACAATCTGAACATAAACAATAATTCAATGGTTCACTCAATAGCATCAACTACAAAGAGTAATCAACACCAGGAAAGTTTCCCCTAAGAACTATGCAAGATTCAACCCAATTGTTACAGCAATATGGAGATGGTGATGAGGGTGCTGATGATGGTGATGGTGGTGATGATGATGATGATCCCGATGAAGTCTATCTTGATGGTGGTGTTGATGGCTACGATCTCCCCTCTCCGGGAAGGAATTCCCTCGGCAGAAATCTGTCTGCTGGAGAGATCTTTCTCTCTCGGTGTTTTCTGCCCCGCAGAGGCGGCGGAATCTTTCTGTGGTCGCTCCCCGAGTCTTAGGGTTTCAGGAGGAATATATACGCCAGAGGGGAGAGCCAGAGGTGGGCCAGGGCGGCCACACCACCTGGTGGCGCGGCCTAGGGTGGCCCACGCCAAGGGGTGGTGTGGCCCCCCTGTGGCCCATCTCTACTCCCCCTTCTGGCATCCTTCGTCTTCTGGAAAAATAGGATTTTTCCGTATATTTTCCCGGATTTTCTGATCTACGCGAATTTTGCCTCCAAACAGCACCTTTTCCATCAGAATCCTGACTGCAGCGGTCCATGCTCCAAAAGTCATCAACCATGCAAAAACAGATGAAATAACATAAGTATCACCTCTTAATATGAAATATATCAATGAATAACAGTGAATTATGACATAGAATAGTGATGCAAAATGGCCATATCAACGCCCAGCATGGTGGCCATGAGAGCGTGGTCGTCGAACTCCTGTGCCAGGGCTACCATGCCTGGGGTGCGCAGCAGCACACAACTTCCTAAGGCCGGTCGCCGGCCTGGATCGCCCGACGGGGCGCGTTCCGTCGTGCGAGAAGGACTAGCCAGAGGCGGATTATTAGTCCGTGGGCGCGAAGCTCCGATACGGCGGACGATGCAATGGCGACGGCTGCGAGCTTCGATTATAGGCGTGGGAGGTTGACCGGACATGGCGAGGACGCAAATTAGAGCAAGTGTGAGCTCCGATCTGAGACGAGCAGCCGAAGCTGAGCAAATGTTATGGGGAGGGGAGCATGGGAGAAGACCAGAGCAGAGCAAAGAAATAGATCTGGTTCACTCAGGGATCTGGTCCATGCAAGGGTAAGCTAGTCCACGACCACAAAAGATAACGGGGAATACTGACATGGCGGGCCAAGAAGAGTTGACCTAATAGTGGTATTTGAGTTCAACCATTTTTCGTGGCTCAAATGACCGTTTGGCCGTTAGATTTATATTCACCCTATTTGGCCCTTCTGGAAAATTGGCGATTCTACTATGGCCCCTCCGCGTGATTGATGACAACTCGGGTACCGCGGTGCGCTCACCCACCAAGTTTGGTACCGCAAACGAACATTCCCCTCTAGCAGGGTGTGGACCGATTCGTATCACGGTGTTGTGCCCTGACC
The DNA here is from genome assembly GCA_910589775.1 of Avena eriantha. Taxonomy (NCBI): domain Eukaryota; kingdom Viridiplantae; phylum Streptophyta; class Magnoliopsida; order Poales; family Poaceae; genus Avena; species Avena eriantha. The sequence continues at coordinate 234,768,061 of OU342740.1, read as the reverse complement.
CATCCCAACTCCTAGGGATTCTCCCCACAATCTACTTTGTGCAGGACGGCTGGACCATGACCATCGAGCTAGACTCATCCCCTCCAGTCACGAGGTCACCTTCCCGTTCGGCATCCCCACCGTCAGACAACCCCTCTAGGAGCAAGGACGACTCGTCAGGTGAGGACGACGATGACCCGGAGGGAGGTGGCTCGGAGGCTTCCAGTAGCCAAGACCTCCGTGCACATACCGCTCGAGGGACCAACACCTCGTGTGACGCCCTCGGCCTACCTTGGACTCTCACAAGTATCGCTTGACCTCTCAATCGCCTAGTACGGCTCCAACTTCAGCAAGGAGGTCGGGTTCATAGGGAACCTGGACATGACATCAGCCCCAGGAACATCGCCTCCCATCCCTCAAGGGGGAGACAGGGACTTTGGGAGCATGGGGATGGAGGTCGCAGTGGCTTCATCACCATGCTCAACGGGAGTGCTCTGCGACACCCTGTCGCCTGGCTCGACTCCGACCTCTCTGAGGGGCTCACCAGCTACATTCCCTAACACTCCTACTCAGTCAGCATGGATCCTACCCCGCCCTTCCACGACACTCTGGTGGATGTTCCCAAGCCACATCAGTAGCGCCATTAGTGCCCCAACCCCCATCCCTCCTGCCATAGTGCTCGCATTGCACGCTCGGGGCAGGGACATCATGAGTGGATCCCACTGTGTTGGCAGTGACTGGCGGGCGGCAACACGCAACCTTGACCTAGGTATGCAACTTCCCCTACCCCCTCTAGTCCACTCCCCCTTCCAGTTCTAGGTTCTAAATTCTAGCATACACCCCCTTGGAGAACTTAGCACAGGTTGCAGCAGACACTGGCATTATCTTCCATGGTGAACGCGGTCCCCGTATGGAGCATATTCCCGCATCAGGGCTAAGGAGATCTATGAGGGGGCCCTGGACACAACACGTGCTCAGGCCAAGCATAGGATGGCTTACCCCCTCGACCCCACTGGACTCGGTCCCTTGGAGCCTTGGACCGGAAGGAAGGGACCTCCTGGCACCGATAGCAGGGAGGTCGCCCAAGCGTCCACCTCCCAAAGGAGTATGTGTGAGCAGCCTCCAAAGGTGACATACAAGCCCTCGTCCTCTGGTAGGGCCTGATCTGTCCCCCGTAAGGGGATGTCCCTGACTTAGTTTCCCAACAAATTGGCACGCGATCAGATCATTCATTTGGAACATTAGGGGGTTCAGGAAAGAGTGCCGCCAACATCAACCAGAAGAGTATATGAGACAAGAAGTTGCCGATATTGTGGGAGTGCAAGAAATCATAAGACATGACTTCCACATCTTAGAACAAGAGGGCCTGAGCCAGCATAAGTTCTCATGGAATTGGCTACTAGCCTCAGGCCACTCAGGTGGTATCCTTCTAGGAGTCAAGGAGGATACTTTTGAGGTGGAGGATATGGACCACAAGGAATTATTTGTGAGTATGTACCTCACCATAGACTATCTGGCCTCTAGTGGGAAGTCATCATCGTCTACGGCCCCACGGATCATAGTAGATCAGCAAACTTCCTAGACGAACTGAAAGCAAAAGTGGAGCGGAGCCCCTTTCGGTAGTGATAGCAGGGGACTTTAATATGATCCGCTCACCAAACGATAAGAGCTCAGTAGACGTGGATGTCCCAAGGATGCGGATGTTCAGTGATTGCATTGTTGATCTCTCACTTAGAGAGATCACTAGAGTGGGGCAGGTTTACCTAGACCAATAAGCAGGTGGAACCAATTCGGTCAGTCATGGACCGGCTCCTGGTATCAGTGGAGTGGGAAGACGCATTCCCTCTTTGCTCACTCCGGGCACTCACCAGGATAGGATCATATCACCCCCTGCTTCTTTCCACTAGAGGAGGCACCACACCATGTCTGGACCGCTTCCACTTTGAAAACTTCTGGTTGTCCCAACCAGGCTTTATGGAAGCGGTCAATACAAAGTGGACTGCAGCAGCGACAACCCCTCCGGGCAGGTTCTGTGCGGTGGAGGTTTGGCACCACTACGCCATGATGGCCCACAAATTTATGAGAGGCTGGGGGCTAATCTTGGTGTGGCACTCCAACGGTAGAAGGAATCGCTTCTAAGCGAGATCCAAAACCCTTGACCGCATTGCTGACGACCAGGGCATCTCCACTGAGGACTAGACACATCGTTATTCTATGGAGTCCTCTTTGATGGAGATCTATAAAGGGGAAGAGACCTTCCGGAGACAAAGGAGCCGACAGAACTAGCTACTCAATGGGGATGCAAACACGACTTATTACCATGTGATTGCTAATGGTAGACGTAGGAAATGCTTGATCCCATGACTATGCAATAACATGATGTTGTTAGAGGACCGCGAACTATCTTTCCACATCTACTCCTTTTACAAGGATCTCTTATCGGAAGGACCCCACTCAGTGGTCGTGTTGGTAGACAACTTCTAGGTAGATGATGCCAGAGTCAATGCGAACAAGAATCTGGAGCTTACTCTCCCATTGCTTCTGGAGGATGTGGAGAGAGTGGTGAGATCTATGAAATCCAACTCAGCCCCGGGCCCGGACGACCTTCCTATCACTTTCTTCCAGACTTTCGGGGAATCGCCACAACAAGTGATAATGCCTATGTTCCAGGAGTTCTTCACGAGTGCGTTGGTCATGTCACGTCTAAACTTTGACACCATTACCCTGATTCCCATAGTAGCGGGAGCCATAGACATACGCCAATTCAGGACGATCACTTAAATAAACATCATTCAGCGCATCTTAGCCAAAGTATGTGCCTTGCATATTGCCCTGATTATGGAGCGGTTGACCCACTCATACCAGTTTACCTTCCTTAAAGGCCGACTAATACATGATGGGGTCTTGGCCCTCAATGAGATCATCCACAAGGTGAAAACCAGGTGGACAATGGTGCTCTTCCAGAAACTAGACTTCTAGAAGGCGTATGATCGACTGGACTGACATTTCCCACGCTAAGTGTTGATCAAGAGAGGCTTTGATGACTGACTTATCTCTTGGATCATGCAATTTGCGATGACTGGGGAAATGTGATTAATATAAATGGCAGGTTGGCCCCTACTTCTACCCCACGTGTGGAGTGCACCAAGGTGACCTCATCTCCCTACTTCTTTTAACTCGGTGGTAGATGCCCTTGCGGAGATCTTAGAGAAGTCTAAGATCGCCGGCCACATCTCTAGTGGGGTAGGACACCTTATACCGGGTGGAGGGGTCACTCACCTTCAGTACCCCGACGACATGATGATCATGGTATAAGGGTCGAACTAGGACATCATTAACCTTAAGTTCCTTCTGCTTTGTTTCCAAGAGATGTCAGGACTTAGGGTTAATTTTGACAAGAGCGAGGTCATTGCTTTAGGCTTTTCCCCAGAGGACCAGTAGAGGATAGCTAACAACCTTAATTGTCGGCTGACCTCATTCCCTATCACCTATCTAGGGATGCCAGTCCGGCCTTCTAGTAGGATTCTCATTAGAGACCTAGAGCCCCTAGTAGGTCATGCGCGAGCAAAACCAGAACCATGGTGCAACAAGTTTACTTCAAAAGGGAGCAAGACGATCCTAATCGAATCTTGCCTATCCATTCGACCGATGTATTTATGGGGTTGTACCAACTCCCGGAAGGGGTGCACGGCTCCTTTGACAAGGATATATCCCGCTTCTTCTGGCAGGATCCCCACGGCTGTCAGAAATATCACATGGTAAATAGGCAGACATCTGCACCCCCTAGGAGCTTGGGGGTATAGGCATCTTAGCTTCACACCAATTCAACTTGGCGCTAATGCTAAAATGAGTTTGGCGGATCCTGAAGGGGGAAGGAGGCTTATGGCTTCAACTTATAAAAGCTAAATACCTCCGGGGATGCTCACTCCTAACATGTGATTGTCGAGACAACTCGCAGTTCTGGCGGTCCATACAGGAAATCAAGTCGGAGATACGGCGAGGAGTGACCTTCACCATTGGGAATAGGGAAGGCACACTCTTCTGGCTGGATCCATGGCTTAACGGGCGCCCCATAGGGTAACTTACACGCACCTCTTCGCGATATGCGTGGGCTCGTCACTGTCCGTTGCTAAGGCAGCCTAGGAAGGGACCTGTCTCGTCTCCTTCCGGAGGACCTTCAACCAAGTCAAAACAGTTGAGTGGTAGACCCTTAGGGCTAGCCTGCCTGCATCTATCTCAGGTGGGTCGGACTCAGTGTCCTAGATTTTGACCCTATCAGGGTCTTCTCTGTTAGCTTGGCATATATGGCCCTATTTAGAGGCCCCGCCATGCCATGGACCAAGCACCTGTGGAAAGCTCCTCTACCCCTGAAGACAAAGATTTCCGTGTGGCAGCTGCTTCGTGACCTTCTTCCCTCGGGTGAAGAGGTGACCCTGTGACATGGACCGGAGGCGGATTATGTCCATTATGTATGATTCCAGAGACGGGATCACACATAATGTTCACTTGTCCCGCGGCCTGGTTCCTATGGAACTTTATCCGAGAAGCTCTGTTCCCTGACTGGAATGCTCAGGATCTTGGTCAGTTCCTAGAAACTCGCGTGAATGAACCCGGCAAGAGGCGACGCCTCTTCTGGTTTGTTTTTGCAGCATTGTCGTGGACCCTGTGGACGGTGCGCAGTAAAATAGTGATAGAAAAAGTATTCCTACGATGTACCACCGATTCGGTCTTTAAATTGCTCGCTTTTTACAGCAGTGGCATCCGCTCTATAGACGCCGGGACAATGAGAAGCTAGACGACATCCTCCGACATCTTATTAAGGGGCCGCGTCACATCTCACCCCCGTCCACCTCATCCTGAGCCGTTGCTGGCCTGTGGGATCCCCCACTTCTTGTGCCTTCTTGACCAGTGAAATAAGGTACATTTTCTGACTCAGTTTCTAAAAATTACAGGAACCGTCAGTGGAAAAAAAAGAAATGCAAAATTACTTATATATATAGGACTAGGGGGCGGGAAGTAGCGGCCTGGTTCATTTTTATATGGGAAGCGGCCCGATTTGTTTTGTGGGTGGTCTTACTATACCACTACGGGCCTCCATGAGGATTCCATGAGATATCTACTGGTTGGCCCATGTAGACTTACATGCGGGACTTAATTTCTGACCAAATGAACAAGCCACCGCAGAGTACAGTCACTATACCACCACAGCAAAACAGAAATCAAGATCAGTGTCGTGGTCTAGTGTAGCCCCCTGCAACTCTGCTGCAAACGACCTGTCTGCTGCAAGCTGCTAACAGTGCGTGCCTGCTGGTATAAGTATAACAGGACATACACATGAAGACAACCGCATCACTGTTTCGCCCGTACACGCCCTGACTTTGCCCAATTACTACAAAGCGTTGGCACGATTCTTCCCGATATCTGAAAGTCTCCTTGATCATGAAGCTACAGATCCTTAGGTACCGGGGCTGAAACACATACGACCGAAGAAAAAAAAGTTTCTGAATTTCTTTTTTGCATTGCATATTCCTGTTTGCTGATTCTAGTTATAGGTAGTTCCCTCCGCGCGGATGTGATGTTGTTGTCCCCGCTCCTATTGTCACTCTTCTCGGGCCTCTAGGCCTCGTGACGATACCCACGCTAAGATGAGGAAGATGGCGCATTCTCCGCGGTGGCGCGTGCTGGTTGGCGACGGGTTGGGTGGAGCACTACGGATCGTCCGAGATGATTTTTTTGGTTGGGAGAATCCCTGTCGGCTTTATCCGACACTGACATGGTGACATCTGCGGGTGTCGTCATTCATTTTGAAGTGCGTTGGGTGTACCTCTTCTTCACTCTAGGAAAAATCTTAGGACCAGTCCAGACAACTGCGGCGTCGTTGTTGTATTCCTTGGTGAAGATGTTGTTTGGTACACGGCGGCTTCTCCGGACGGCGCAGCGATTGAGGACTATCTTCTTTTCGTTGAAGTGCCAATGTCGACATTTGTTTCTCTTTATTTCTTTTTGGGTTTGGTTGTGCACCGGCCTCGACGTGCTCGTTGTATCGTATGGTTGCTATGTTAATATTGCGGGATGAAATCATGTTTCCAGGATTGGAAAACAATGTTTGGACAGAAACAATGTAAGATATCAACCGGCATGTGGATTGGCCGAACAAAAGGAAAGTTGAAGGACACACTAATTAAGCTAGGGCCATTAGTAAAGCTAGTACTGGTACAATTCGGATTCTGTCCACCACCGGCTCTGTTCCTATTGCCTACGCATGTTTGGTTAGCAACACGTACGTACGCTTTCGACTCTTGCCATTTAATATCCAGCTTGATATTATCTGTAACCAAACATGCATTGGACAGAGATTTGCATTTTATCTCTCCAATATCTTAGGGCCATTTTGTTAAACGTAGTGTAGTCGGATTGTTGTCCGTGTACGTGTTGTACACATGTCCGCTCCTGTTTATATGCATATCCGACTCTACCTTGCAGGGCCAGGCCGGCAAAATCCGAGGCCCTGTGCAAACTCTAAAATGGGCCCTATGCCACTAGAAAATTTTAACTAGTCAACAGTTATAATGTATATGACAGAGTATCTTACATTGCAATTGAATATATGAATAAACATACCAATCATACTCCGGGTTGCATGATGTTTATTTGAACAACATCATTCTCTTAGTGTTCTTTGAAATGAAATCTTCAATAATATTCTCATAATCAATCTTCTCCAACACTTCACTCTCAAGTGCTATTGTGGCTAAATCATTGAGTCTTTGTTGTATCATCGTAGTACGCATATAGGACTTCAATAGCTTTAATTTAGAAAAGCTTCGTTCTGCTGATGCAACAGTCACAGGAATGGTCAACAAAACTTTGTATGCAATACTTGCATTGGGAAAACAACCGTGCCTCTTTAAAAAATTCAGAACTTCAGCCGGCCCCATATTTTCTTTTGGCATGAAATCTTGAAGAAGCTTCAACTCAATATATAGTTCTTTGGCATCAATATCAGATTTTCTATCTTCATGGGCATCAACACCAGGTTTTCTATCCATAAGGCAGCCTCAAGATGATCACAAGAAGATCTCAAATTATCATTATCCAATGACTGCAACGTTTCAGACGTAAATAAGAAACCAAAAATTTTCTGGTAACCCTTATATTGTTCAAATCTGCTTTTCAATGAGGAAATTGCTTGATCAACAAGAGGTATAAAATAGTTGATTCGAAATGATTCCGCTGCAGACTGTGTGGCAATACTTGTGTCATCAGGGTTCTCATCAAATTGTTTCTTTCTTTTAATTTCTCGCTTTTCAGGAAATTTTGCACCAATATCCAACTCAAGTGCAATTCCTTTCGCCATCTCCAATGCTTGCCAGAAACCAGTTTTTCTGTACCGCTCGAAGAAAGAAATAAGCCCTTGTACTTTCTCAATAGCAACATCAATAAGCATATCTTTTGTTTGCAAACTTTTTCTTACTAAATTAACAGTAAACAATACCTCATACCAAATGACTACGGCCACTATAAATTCATAGTCTCTAAGTTCATTTTTTGCCAAACCTAAAGCCTGACTGCTTGTCATTGGATCCTTGTCAATTTCGGATACCTGAAATGAAAGATAGGAAATAAATGTTATAGTTAGATGAATCCAAAAACCAATGGAACTGCATCATTAGCAATATACAAAAATTGTGTACCTGAAGATGTCTATACATTGGAATCTGATAGATTTAACACTTTCAACACAACTCTCCCAACGCGTAGCTGACACTGACTTGAGTGTCCATCCTGATATGTTATCTTTCAGAATATGCCATTTCTTAGTAGAATTATCAAAAATTGTGTAGATGCGTTGGATGATTCCAAAGAAGTCTTTAGCTCTACCACGAGTCTTGGCCATATCACAAAGTGTTAAATTAAGGCTATGACAACCACAAGCAGAATAGAAAGCTCTAGGATTCACATCCAAAAATTTCTTTTGTACTCCCTGATGTTTTCCTTTCATATTGGATCCATTGTCATAACCTTGTCCTCGCACATTATTTATGTCAAGATCAAGAAGCTTTAGTTCATTCTCTAGAACATCAAAAAGTCCTTGCCCAGTCGTATCATTTACATCTAGAAATCCAAGAAATGATTCTTCTATGGAAACATTACCTGAAGATAAATCCACGTATCTAATAATTAAAGACATTTGCTCTTGGTGACTTGCATCAGGGGTACAATCAAGTATGATAGAGAAATACTTTGCACGCTTTATTTTCTTAATAATTTCAGATCTAATAGAAAAAGCAAGCAAGTGGAGCAACTCATTCTGAATCTTATGATCAAGATAATGGGCATGAGTTTCTTCATTTGTAATACGACGAACATGCTCCTGGATAACGGGGTCAAATTCAGCCAACATCTCTACCAAACCCAAGAAATTACCATTGTTATCTTCATACAGTTTGTTGTTACTACCACGAAAGGCTAAATTATGCTTGGCAAGAAATTTCACAATGCAAACAATTCTGAACAAAACCTTTCTCCAGTGATCCTTTTCTTTCTCAAGTTGACGTTGAGCAGCTTTATCAATAGCCTGATGCTTCTCCAATCTACTACGCAGCTCATACCAGTTGGTCATATTCAAAACATGATCCACACTTGTTTCATGCTCTTTTAATCTATTGTTAATATGTGTCCAATCATTACAACCCTCCTTAGCGAACTGACCTTTTCGCTGCCCTTTTGTAAATAATTTACATCCAAAGCAAAAGACTCTATCGACCTCCTTAGAATAGACAAGCCAATCCCTATCATACTCCTCCCTATTTGACATAAATCTAGTGTACAATCGCGCAGAGAACCTTCTCTTATTTCTATCTTTAGGACCTTTCTTAATCGATAAGTCTCTTCTCGGACCTTTCTATGCTAAAATATCAATTTGTTTCTGATCAAAGGAATCCCAGTATCTTGGATTAAATATATCAGTCTGGAAATTATTTTTCTCTACCTCAACATTATTTTCCTCTACCTCGACAGTATCTTCCTCTACCTCAATACTATTTTCTATCTCAGTTTGATCGTCTCTATGATCATTATAAGGAATAATAGCTAGTGGAAGGGTTGAAGGATCAACTGACTGATTATCGGAGGCCACGTGTGGTTTCTTCTTAATAAACCTGTCCATTGCCCCTGTTTGAGATTGAATTAATTCTTCCTCCTTTTCTTTTCTCTTACGCTTTTGATAGCCGGAATCTTGCTTTCCCATGTCGATTCCTATAAAGCATATGAACAACACAAATTAACAGAATTTAGGATTAAATTGAAGCAGATTACACCTAGGGGTAGCCGACTAGGGCTTAGGCGATAGGGGCAGGGCGCAAGAGAGAAACTGCAGGGATGAGCGATGATGCGTGATTACGTGTTACGTGAGAGTGAGAGACGGATAATTAGAGATGCACACACCGATCCAGATAAAAAAAAATCGCGAACAGCAGCGACGCGACCCCTCCACGCTCGAGAAGACGACGAACTGGAGCGATACCTACTTTGCTGCGGCTCCGCATGAGGACTCCTCGTCTTCGGATCAATCGATCGAGGGGATCGATCCTGGCATCCTGCTGCTGGCTGTATCCTTCGCTAATGAGTAAGGCCCATAGAGCAGTCTTCTTTTACTCCTCAGTCCTCATTGCTGATATTGATCCCAAGAAAAAAACAGTAGGCACAGCTTGCCCGTGAATAGCCAGCCATCGCACTGTAAAAATAGGATAGGTTCGATCTATGGTCATTGAGGGCCTCCTAAAAGGATCTACTAAATTCATCGAGTTGTTCTCACGTGACGGGCCAAAACCCAAAATCCATCTATAAGCATCTGGTGAATTCTTTTTGCTGTATATATATACATAGGCCTATATAAAACTTGTGTGCCCCTAGAAAAAAGGGCCCTGTGCGGATGCACCCTTGGCACTCCTGCCGGCCCGGGGCTGTACCTTGTAAACTTGTACTAACTGATTAATATATATATACTGAAGGAAATATGCCCTAGAGGCAATCATAGAGATGATTGTATTTCATGTGTATCCATGAGTTATTATAATGTTCCTTGAATATCCATATACCAGGCAACTTGTATTGATTGGCAATTATGTGAATTGTTTGTGAAACTCTTTACTTGTATGGTTATCTAATAATTGTCCCTAGTCGGAGTTCATGCGAGGACACACGTGAATATTAGACTAGCACATCGATTGGTTAATGACTATGTTTCGCAAGTCATTGACATGGAGATGTCAAACCAATGATGTGGACACATGTTATGAACATGGGGTTGGACTGACCCAACATGAGACTAGCAATAATACTTGCAGCTCTCTCTACACATCGTGTACGTTTTGTCCTTAGACCTGAGATTGTCGCATGTACTTGAGATGTGGATCGACCTACTTTGGGGCTATCAAACACTACTCCGTAACTGGGTAGTTATAAAGGTAGCTTTCGGGTTTGTCCTGATACATGCTGCAAGGCATCGGTCAATCAAGATGGGATTTGCCCCTCTCTACTTGAGAGAGATATCTCTGGGCCCCTCGAGTGATCGGATCCAGAAATGCATGGCCGTGCTACATATGGTTAAGAGTTAACCTAGTAAAGGGATTCTGAATCACAGTATCGAGAAAGAGAGGTCAGCTTAGAGCTAGACCAAATATCGTGAGGCAAAGGGAAAGACATGTACTCAACCTTGTGATGGTTCGTCCGAATGATCTTTATATGCGTTTAGGAGTTGGCACGTCTTGCTAGAGGCCGCTACCAACTATTGACGGAGTAAGTGTACTCGCGTCATGTCTATACGTGTATGAACCTATAGGGTCACACACTTTAGGGGCTGGAAGCCTAATGAGGATTGGATCCGAATTAGACCAGGCTTAGGCTGCTAATGGGCTGCTAATGTAGAAGCCCACCAGGGATGCCTATATAAGAGGGAGTGAGGCGAGCTGAAAAGGAGAGAGCATTCCACCCAGCCGCCACTCCTCTTCCGCCTGTGTTGCACGCGCAGACCTAGCAGTCTGGCGTGTGACGACTTCCACTCCGGACGTGTGGATACCTCGGAGGTGCTGCATCTGTAGCACTTGGACGAGCCGCGCAAAGGGGAGCTGCTCGTGGGACGAGGACGAGGAGGAGACGTAGAACATCTACACTGCCGCAACGTGCTTCATCGAGTTCCGCACCTGCGCGTCTAGCGGTAATCCCGTGATCTATGACAATAGTATTCCTGGTTGACGCGGTAGAAATTTTTGATTTTACGCTAGTGTAGCCTACCCGTTACCCTTCATATACATGACCGGTCGGCCAGCTATGGTACGACGATCTCACCAAGAATTTTACATGGTATCAGAGCGACGCTTCTTCTACATCACATCTGGATTGCCATGAGCCTTGGAGCTTCCTCATCCTCTTCCATGGCGCCGTCCGGATCACTTGGCGAGTCCGTCTCGGAGAAGCTGACGGGAGAAAACTTCATGATCTGGAAGACTCAGGTGATGCCGGTGATCAGGGGCGCACAGTTGGCCGGTTACCTTGACGGAAGTATCAAGGCGCCGGAGGTGGAGCTCACCACCAAGGATGCCACCGGGAAGGAGGAGAAGATTCCCAATCCTGCTTATGCACTTTGGATCTCGCAAGATCAGACAGTGCTCGGTTATCTCCTGAGGAATATGACGAGGGAAATTATTGTCCAAGTCGTTGGGCTAGATAGCGCGGTTGAAGTGTGGACATCGGTGACAGAGATGTTCTCCGCAGTGTCACAGAGTCGCATTGTGCAACTCCACACAGCGTTGGCTAAAACGCAGAAGGAGAATATGTCCGGGAAGGCTTACTTCGGACGGATAAAGGCCCTTGCCGATGAGATGGCAAACGCTGGGCACAAATTAGATGAGGCAGATACTATCGCCTACATCCTAGCTGGTCTAGATGATCAGTATGACGGCTTTGTAGCAACAATCAACACGTTGCTGAAAACTGCAACAAAAGTCACAGTTAGTGACTTATATTCCATGTTCCTCCCGTATGAAGCCCGTCTGGAAGGAAGAGTACCTGGCAATGGTGGGAACTTTGGCAGTGATCTCTCAGCTAATGCCGCGTCGCGAGGTGATTACGGGAACCGAGGAGGCGGCAGTGATTTTGGACAGCGAGATCGTGGTGGCGGCGGGCATGGAGGCAACAATGGTGGTGGTCGAGGGTCACAACACTATGGTGATGGGGGTGGCTATTATCCCCAGAACAACAATGGTGGAGGAGGCTACTATTCCCATGGCGGGCAGTACCAGCAACGCCAAGGAGGGGGAGGACGTGGTCAAGGAGGTGGAGCAGCTGGTGTGACTTGTCAGATCTGTGGCAAAGAAGGACATCCGGCGTTTCGCTGTTGGAAGCGCTTCAACAAAAATTTCCAACCTCAAGCTGAGAAGTCTGCGGGTGTGGCAATAAGCTCCTATGGCATAGACACAAATTGGTATGGAGATACAGGGGCAACAAATCATGTTACAGGAGAACTCGACAAGTTGACTGTGAGGGAACTCTACCATGGTCAAGATCAAGTTCACAATGCTAATGGTTCAGGTATGGATATACATCACATTGGTCACTCCTTACATCATACCCCTAATCATGATCTTCGTCTTAATAATATCCTTCATGTGCATCAAGCCACCAAAAGTCTTCTCTCTATACATCAACTTACAAAAGATAATAATGCTTTTGCTGAATATTGGCCTAATCACTTCTTTATTAAGGATCAGGGCACGAGGAAAATTCTTCTGGAAGGTAGATGCATGGATGGCCTTTATCCACTACCTCCTTCATCTTGGTCATCCGGAAAACAAGCTCTTGGTGTTTAGTCTTCGTCTCATTGGCATAGGCGTTTAGGGCATCCTTCATCAGTAGTGGTTCAACAAATTCTTCGAGATAATGATATTCAGTTTAGTCAGTCAAATAAAGAGTCAGTGTGTGATGCCTGTCAAAAGGCTAAGAGTCATCAGTTACCTTATCCCAAGTCATCAAGTGTATCTTCTTTTCCTTTAGAACTTGTGTTTTCTGATGTATGGGGTCCTGCTCCAGCTTCAGTTGGTCGAAATAAATATTATGTTAGTTTTATTGATGATTATAGCAAGTATACTTGGATATATTTGTTGAAAAATAAATCTGATGTGTTTCAAAGGTTTCATGACTTTCAACATCATGTAGAGAAACTTTTTGATAAAAAGATTCTCGCTCTTCAAACTGACTGGGGGGTGAGTATCTAAAACTCAACTCTTTTTTTCAAAAAGTTGGGATTTCTCACCATGTTTCATGTCCCCATGCTCATCAGCAGAATGGCTCTGCTGAACGCAAACGTAGGCATATTGTCGAGGTTGGGTTGTCTCTTCTCGCGCATGCATCCATGCCTCTTAAGTTTTGGGATGAAGCGTTCTCTACGGCGGTTTATTTAATTAATCGTCTTCCTAGCAAAGTTATTGCTTCTCAGTATCCACTTGAGCGCTTGTTTAAAACCAAACCTGATTATTCATTCTTACGTATATTTGGATGTGCGGTCTGGCCCAATCTTCGTCCTTATAACGCTCGTAAACTCGAGTTTCGCTCTAAGCAATGCGCCTTTCTTGGTTATAGTAGTCTTCATAAAGGCAATAAGTGTCTCGATATTTCCACTGGTCGCGTGTATATTTCGCATGACGTTGTGTTTGATGAATCAGTTTTTCCCTTTGCCAATCTTCATCCTAATGCTGGCGCACAATTACGTGCTAAAATTTTGCTTCTCTCACCAGATCTTCATTTCCTATGATTGGGGGTCATGATTTAGGAGCTAATGTTGATGCTAATCCTGCTAATTATTTGCCTGCTGAGTCTGTTGTACAGGAATCAGGTGATTTTTGGCTAATAGTGATTTTGAAACAAGTGAGTCTCACGGAGGATCTGCACCAGATCGTGTCGTACGCACTGAGCCTGGTGGAATTCCCACTCCTGTCGGTGGCCATGTGGTGTCCTCTGGATCATCCGTGGCTTTGCCTGGGTCAACAAACGTGGTGGCCCCCATGACAGGGACTGCTCGGACACCAGGTCCTAACGCGCGTACACTGAGAGGTGATGAGGTGACATCGCGACGTGACGCGGTGACGCAGGATGCTACGATTTCCACGCCGTCACGAGAATTGTCTGCGGCTGCTTCCTCACAAATAGCTGCAATGGGGTCATCTGACAGTTCTAGATCAGATGCCTCAAGTTCTGGATCTTCTGCGGCTGCTGCTGACCTGGTTGCTCCTGTTATTGAAGGTCCGATTACTCGTTCTCAGCGAGGCATTTTTCAACCCAAGATTGTTACCGATGGCACTATTAGGTATGACAAAGTCCGGGTTGCAAATTTTTCTGCTGCTGGGGAACCAACTAATTTGCATGAAGCTTTGAGTGCACCTAGCTGGAAACAGGCTATGGATGAAGAATTTTCTGCCCTTATGCACAATGAAACTTGGCGTCTAGTTCCTCCGGCTCATGGGCGCAATATTATTGATTGCAAGTGGGTATACAAAGTAAAAAGGAAGGTTGATGGTACTGTTGATCGGTATAAGGCTTGTCTGGTTGCTAAGGGTTTTAAGCAACGATGTGGCATTGATTATGAGGACACGTTCAGTCATGTGGTCAAGGCTGCCACTATTCGCTTAGTACTTGCTTTGGCCGTCTCTCGGAATTGGCGGCTGCGACAACTAGATGTGAAGAACGCGTTCTTACATGGTGTTCTAGAAGAAGAGGTCTATATGCGACAACCTCCTGGCTATGAGGATCGGAGTCGTATGGGGCATGTTTGCAAGCTTGAAAAGGCCCACTATGGTTTGAAACAGGCTCCTCGTGCTTGGTATGCACGGTTGAGTTCTAAGTTACATGCTCTTGTTTTTTCGGCTTCAAAAGCTAACACCTCGCTCTTTTTCTACAACAAAGGGGGAGTGTCTATCTATATGCTTATCTATGTTGATGACATTGTTGTAGTCAGCTCCTCTAGTCCAGCTGTTGATGCTTTACTTCATGATCTTGGTATGTTCTTTGCTCTAAAGGATCTAGGAGAGTTACACTACTTCCTTGGAATAGAGGTACATAAGGTTTCAGACGGAATAATCTCTCTCAGCAAAAATATGCACATGATTTGCTCTCTCATGTCAACATGCAGTCATGCAAGGTCGTAGATACTCCTTTGTCAGTATCAGAAAAATTATCTATAGTTGGTGGAGATGCTTTGAGTAGTGATGATTCTACTCGGTACAGGAGTATAGTTGGAGCATTGGAATATCTTACTCTTACAAGACCTGACATAGCTTTTTCGGTTAATAAGGTCTGTCAGTTTTTGCATGCGCCAACTACGCTTCATTGGACAACGGTAAAAAGGATCTTGAGATATCTAAGAGGAACTGTCTCTGTTGGCCTGCGGCTGAGTAAGTCTGATTCTATTTTTGTGAGTGCATTCTCTGATGCTGATTGGACAGGATGTCCAGATGATAGGCGATCTACTGGTGGATTTGCTGTATTTTTTGGATCAAACTTGATCTTATGGTGCGCTAGAAAGCAACCCACGGTCTCCCGGTCTAGTACAAAAGCAGAATATAAATCACTAGAAAATGCAACTGCAGAAATTATTTGGGTACAGTCTTTGCTAACGGAGTTGGGTGTACCACAGTCACGAGCTGCGTGTTTATGGTGTGACAATATTGGAGCTACGTATCTCTCGGCGAATCCGGTGTTTCATGCAAGGACAAAACACATTGAAGTGGATTATCACTTTGTACGTGAGAGGGTGGCTCAGAAACTGTTGGATATACGTTTTATACCATCGGGATATCAACTAGCGGACGGATTCACTAAATCTCTTTCTACTAGACAGTTAGAGATGTTTAGATGCAATCTTAACTTACATAAGTTATGATTGAGGGGGGGTGTTAAACGTAGTGTAGTCAGACTGTTGTCGGTGTACGTGTTGTACACATGTCCGCTTCTGTTTGTATGCATATCCGACTCTACCTTGTAAACTTGTACTAGCTGATTAATATATATATATATATATATATATATATATATATATATATATACACGTGACCGGTCGGCCAGCTATGGTACGACGATCTCATCAAGAATTTTACACATTTTGTGCTTGAAAAGTTATCCGGTCTCGTTCAGGTTCCGGTATCCCGATGTGAAAGCATTTTTATTTTCATGAAACAAAGAAAAATATTTTTTATTTTACTGACTAAACAAAAAAATAGAGGTCTTACAAACCAAGTTTGGCCAAAAAATGACCAAAATCGAATTCACAAGCCTGCGCTCGCGGCATTACATTACTCAAAGGTAATATAGCGGGGTGCAAGCCTATTTCGAGGCATTACTCAAAGGTTTAATTTATCCCAATGGCACCACATTGCCGTCTAATCTTTGATTTCTTTTTTCCACGAGCATGTTTGAGATTATTGATTGGTTGCGGAAGACATGGACGTTCTTTTTCTTCCAAATTTTCCAAGAAACCAACATGGCAAGGGAAGCCATTGCCCTTTTAGATTGACCACTCTTGTCAAACCCTTTTATCCACCATCTTTTACGGTGTGCATGTTTGCCAATCCCTTGGCTCATGTAGGCAAAGACAAGCTTTCAAAGAATAAACACACCCTAATAGTGAACCAACATTTGAAAAGAACATGGTAGGTTGATTCTTGCACTTGGTTACAAATGTTGCAAACTCCACCATTTGGCCACCCCTTTTTTGTAACCTAGTTGTCGTCCAAACACGGTTTCAAAGGATCAACCATGCAAAAAATTGCACTTCAGCAACGCCCCAAGGTTTCCAAACAGAAGAAGGCACCAGAGAGAGGATGGCCGCAAATTGCATCTGTCGTCGGATTGATACAAGTACGCCATGAGGGGGTCCTCGAGGCGTGCGGAAGAGAGGGGTGTGAGACGTACGGTATTCCGGGACGGTGAGCACACAAGTTTACCCAGGTTCGAATCCACCAGCTTTAGACGGATCCTACTCCTGCTAGCAATCCAGTAAAACGGCAGAGCTGGAATATGGGTTATGAGGGTCCACCGGTGTGAGTTGAGATTGTGATTGTAAGGGTGCCCTAAAGGCTCTCCCTAGGACGGCTTATATAGATACCCGGCCTAGGGTTTACAGAAGAGATCTATCCGGCTACGACTAAGAGTCGGTTACAGAGTACATCTTGAACTATAAGTAATACTATGGGCCTATGTTGGTAAGTCTTCTGGGCCTTCCCGTAGCCGGATTGGACTCCGTCTCTTCTCCCTGACTGGGCCGCCCGTGAAGCAAAGCTCTAACCCGAAGTGGGCCACCCTGGTCAGTGAGGAACTGTGAGGATACCCGGAAATTATATCCCCAACAGCAGCCCCCGGAAGTCTCCAAGATCCAAAGTCGGATTCATCATTGTTTAGCTTGATCTTCGGCTTGCAGAATCTTGAAGGGTTCCTAAAACTTCAAAACAAAAGATATGATCTGGGTCTCAAAAATAAGTCGGACCTATCAGTACGTTATTCTCATTTCCAGCTCGCAATTCAAAATAAACCGAAACTTGGTCTCTAACGTCATCTGACACCAGTCATGGTCAAGTCACGTCACTGACAGACATCCCCTGTCAGCACGACCATTGGTGGGTCTTCCTTTCGCAGAATCGAGGCACTGTTTTAATGCGTGCGTGGAGATCGAGGTGGCGTAATCATCGTGTGGGAACTTCCCAGTTCTTTCCATGACGCGTGGCGTATTTACTGTGTCATTTGCACGAATCTTGGCGCGGTTCGGTGGTTATAAGGGGTGAGGATTCCCTTTCCCTCATCTTCTTCACCTATTCCTCGTGCCCTTTCCTTCTCCTCCACTTCTCCCACGCGCATAGAGCTCCCTTGCCTCTAGATTCCTAGCGCCGCCCACCCAAGGTCACCGGTGCACCGAAAGAATGGCTTCATCATCATCATCTAGCTTGGCAGCGGTAGCAGCGGCGGCGGCAGAGAAAGAAAGCAATCGCAGGGTTTGCATCCCATGCGTCCTCGACAACGCCAAGCTCAGCGGCGTGGAGAACGAAGGACTCCTCCGCGCCGACGACTGGCGGAGCGGTTTCAGCTAAACCATCCCCAATCCACACGCCGATGAGCGGGTGCACTTCGGCACCCACCTCGACAGAGGTTTGTCTTTTCCTCCCTCGGAATTCTTTTTCGAGGTGATAGATCACTATGGTGTTCAACTTCACCATCTCCCCCAAACTCTATCTTAGAGATGAGCGCCTATGCGGCTTTGTGTGAGGGGTATCTTGGCATTAGGCCGAGTCTCACTCTTTTCCGGTTCTACTTCTATGTCCGGAGAAACTCCATCATCGCCGGTAATCCTTACATTACCAGCACGATTAGTCTTTAAATTAGACGTGAGCGTGTCTATCCTCGTATTTTAGCTAGTGAGTCGGTCAAACAGTGGCCGACTACCTTTTTATATCATAAGGATATTCCGCTCCCGGCAAAGCTACCGCTTTGCCGGCTTTCATCGACGGAGCCGCCACGCCCCGAGCATCAAGGGACGAGGCTCCTCTGGCTCTCAGCGATGATCTGCTTCTCGCCAAGAGGTGGATCGAATATCTGATGAAGCACAAGGGCCTGAGAGGGCCCGACTTGGTCCAGTCTTGGGTGGCATGCCGGATCCAGCCTCTCCAGCACCACATCGACCGACTGATGCATTCCATCACGGCATCGAAAAATGACTCCCTCCGCATCAATCCCAAGGCTTTAAAGCCACAGGATTACATAAGCCAGATCAAATGGCTGATAAAGGAGCGGATCGAGAGAAAGATCCCGGATTTGTCCCTGGACATGCATGCAGTGGAAGACCCTATAGTGTCGGTAAGCTTTAGCAATAAACCCTTTTTTATATGTTTCACCTTTAAGTTGTTTCACAACACTGAGATATTATCTTCTTTTCAGCTTGCCGACCTCCCTGAGTCGGAATTGGCTCCTATCGAGGGATATCCTCCCGAGTTTTCTCAGGAGGAGGAGTTTGTCCCACTGCCGAATGTTGTGCCTAGGAAGCGCAAAGCTCCGACAATGGCCATTGACACAAAGGAAGTGCCAGTTGTGAAGAGGTAACTTTCCACACAACTTCCGCCTTTGTACTCTACTTCATGATTTCTTCTGAGATATAATGTTCTTCATTCTATTACTTTCTCAGAGCTAAGCAGCTCATCAAGGGCAAGGGGAAGGGAACTACATCGAAGCCCCTACGTCAAACAAAGCTATCTTTGGCTTCTCCTGCCGTGGCTCCTCCGGCTCCTGCCCCTCAACCTTCTACAGCACCGGAGATTACTCGATCTCCGACCGTTGCAGAAGATCCGGCTCCCTCAGCAGGGCCAGCGACCCTTGAGTCGTAGACTGACGTCACCATGGGTGACTGAGGTTTTGATAAGGGTGAACCTCTTCGGGTAATGATCCCTCGGCAGAGACCTTCGCTGAAAATTTCCTGAACAATCTGGGACTTGCCAAATTTGGCTTGTCTCGGAAATCTACGGAGGAAATCCAGCGGCTGGCCCGGCAATGCCTAGAAAGCCATAATCTCTCTGCCGAAGAAGAAGAACAAGAAGCGGAGGACATCAAGTACTCCGATCTTTTCAAACAAGTCCGCCTTCGCGAGGAGGGACTAAGAGCTGGTGTGCTTCCACCACCTACGGTTATTCCACTCACCCTCACCGAGAAGGTTACTACTGAGGTGAACATGTGCTTGAGCAAGCTCACACATGAACATCATGTAAGTCGGAATTCCAACTCACATTTTTATTTATGGTACTTTATATCATATCCTCTAGCCCCCAAGCATGAAATTGGATAAACAATCCGGGTTTATGCTTCTTTTAGGATGCCAAAGAATGAACTAGTGTAGCCCCCAAGGCTCTTGTTGATATTAGCTACAATATTAGCCCGAGTCTTTAGTAGACTTCTGACTCTGGGTATTCTGACTTACAGAAAGTTAATTCATATAACCAGGATTTGTTGAAGAATGTCTGCAATAAGCGAAGAGAGATCAAAGCTCTCTGACTTAAATATGATGAGCTTAAAGTTTCCAAGGATGAGGCTGAAGGTAAACTTTCTGAGACTCAAACCTTGTCTTGCTTTTTCATAGTCAAATTTTTTTGTTGAACTGTTGTTCTTTTTGACTTACAGCACTAGTAAAGCAGTCTTGTGCTATGATCGAAGAGGCCGAGAATCTGAAGACCTTGGTGGTGGAAAACAAGGATCTCCACCGAGAGTTAGACCAGCTTAAGGCGGATCATGAGAAGAGCATTGCTCAAGTTCTCGAATCCTCCTCCATGGCCACCGTGGAGCGTGATCGCAAGATTGCACTCCACAAGCAGAAAATCTCGGATCTCAACGACGAGCTGTTCAGAGAGAAGGATCTTTCCGAGGCACTCCGGGCTGAACTCCGGAGTCTTCGTGAAGAAAAAACCAAAGTCGATGATGTTATCTTTGGTATGTTTCCATGTTTCTGACTTATCTTCATTCTTCGACTCTTTCAATGTCGGATTTACTTTAACCGTTTTGCGTTATATGCATAGGTCCTCTGAACTTGACAGACTCCAACTCTGTCGAGCCTCGCACCCACCGGCTTACCCAAGTCGATGATTTGCTTCATGACTTGCGCCAATCCATCGAGGATATTGGCGAAGCTCTCAGGGTTCCGGACATGCATAGCATGTCCGACTTTCAGGTGTGGGACAAGGCAAAGGAGATGCCGCAGCTTGTCCAGGACTAGAACATGTCCTACGCGCGATCCGCAGTGCAGAACGCTCTCACAATAATCATGAGCCACCATGGAAGCATGGAAATCTGGCAAGTGACCAGAGGGTACTCTACTGTGGACGAAGACGGCCAGAAGCAGGATATTAAAGCCATCATGGACTCCTGCACCAGATATGGGTGCCATGTAGCTGACATAACCAGCTACGACACTCCCTTCTTCACCCGCGTGGACACGCCGCCTCCGCCTCCAGAAGAAAGAGTCGAAGTTTCCGACGATGAACAAACTGTATCGGATTTGAACATCTCGGAACATTATCAAGCCGAGGCCGATGCATCCAGCGAGCCGGCAGCTCCTACCTCTTCTCCTGCATCATAGATCATCAGAAACAAATGTGTTATTCTGAAAACATTATGGGTACGTAAATATGTAATATTATACTTTTGCTAGTGCTAAGTTTTAATCTATTCAGCACTTTTGGCTTAAATTTTGTGTGCCTGAAATGTTTGCATAAGCACTTGTACTTTTTTGTCTATACTTATCGTTTATCTGGCTTTCCGCCTCGTCCCTTTCGTGAGACGGCTAAACTTTTAGCACGGATACTTTGCCGAGCAACGGATCTCAATTGCTAAACCAGTTTAAAGTTTAAACTCGGAAACAAAGCAGGCTTCCAGTACCAACAATTCACTACTCAGAAAATACCCGCATCCGGCAATCAGACAAATAACCAAAGTATAGACTAGGAAATTTAGAGTTATACCCGAAGGTAGCAATTTTAGAATCAGAAATCTAAACCAGAACAAACATGAGCATAAAGTACTTTCAAGTATTCTCGGATTTTTGACTATGACATGATCATTCGGAAATAAGATGGTAAAAACTTCTCAGAAAAACTCGAAGCAACCAAAACTTTTATTTCTCACAGAACATGTACACATATATGATTACAAAGAAGGATAATCTAAGAATAACAGGGATTTAGCTGAGCAATATTCCACGATCTGTCTAATTCATCCAGATTTGTACTGCCTCTAGCTCACTTTCTCTTCTTAGTAGCAGGTCTTTCTTTGACTGGCCTTATATCAGTTAGGTAGTATGAACCATTGTGCAATACTCGACTAACCAAGAAGGGCCCTTCCCATACCAGGGAAAGTTTGTGCTTTCTTTGTTGCACAAGCCGGAGAACCAAATCGCCCTTACTAAAAGACCGGTTTCTGACTCTCTGGCTATGATACTTGCGTAACTTCTGCTGATAGGCTGTTGATCTCATTTCAGCAATGATGCGAACTTCTTCGAATAAGTCGAGATCATTTTGTCGAGAAATCTCGGCATCTTCTTCGATATATGCGGCCACTCTAGGATAAGTGTGAATCAAATCACTAGGAATAACTACTTCTACGCCATAGACCAAGAAGAAAGGTGTGTATCCGGTTGACCTATTCGGAGTTGTTCGTAAACTCCATATTACAGAGGGTAATTCCTCTGCCCAAGCCCCCACAGCACGTCGTAGTGGTGCTTCGAGTCTCGGTTTTAGGAATTGTAGGATTAAACCATTTGCTCTTTCGACTTGTCCATTAGCCTGTGGATGTGCGACTGACGCAATTTCAAGCCGGATATTTTGTTCATTGCAGAATTCGGCAAGTTCTCCCATAGAGAAATTACTCCTGTTATCTGTGATAATACTATGCGTATAACCATACCGTATTATGGTTTAGCCTCAATCCATTTGGTGAATTTATCCACCATCGCTAAGAGGTGAATAAATCCTTGGAGCCCGTTTGAATGGTCCTACCATGTCAAGCCCCCAGACCGCGAAAGGCCATGTTATAGGTATTGTTCGCAGCTGATCAGCTGGAACGTGAGCTTGTTTGGCGTACTTTTGGCAGCCCTTGCACGTCTTGACCAGCCGTTCGACATCTACCTTGGCTATAAGCCAAAAAAAAACCGTGTCGGAAAGATTTTGAACTAAAGATTTGGCTACAGCATGGTGACCACACTCGCCTTCGTGGATTTCTCTTAAGATTTCCACTCCTTCTTCCGGAGATACGCAGCGCTGAAAGACCCGAGATACACTCCGCTTATAGAGCTCACCATTAACTATAGTATAGGATTTTGCTCGTCGGATGATCTGTCGGCTCAGAACTTCGTCTTCAGGTAATTTGCCATCTACTAAATAATCAAGGTAGGGTTGAGTCCACCTGGGAATTACAGCCATAACTGCTATTAAAGGTGAGTAGGATTTGGTTGGATATTCCTCGTCCACTCCCTTTATTGAGGAAACTTTGAGGTTCTCTAAAAAAGCGCCATCCGGGACCTCTTTCCGTGTAGAGCCTATTCGAGATAGTGCATCTGCTTCCTCATTTTCTACTCGAGGGATGTGTTGAACCTCAAACCCTTCGAACGATTTAGATAAATCATCCACGACAGCTTTATATGATGCCATGTGCTTATTTGCATTACAAATATCCGACACTTGATGAGCAACAAGATCCGAATCTCCATAACACATCAAACGTCGGATGCCGATATCCTTAGCAATCCGGATTCCATGCAACAGTGCTTCATATCCGGCAATATTATTTGTCGCTGTGAAGTGGATCTGTAACACGTATAGAAGTTTATCTCCTTGGGGTAATTTGAGCACCACGCCAGCCCCCGAGCCCCCACGAGCCTTAGACCCATCAAAATATAGGGTCCAATATTCCGACTCAGGGAGAGTCATATTCTCCTTTGTCTCTATCCAATCAGCAATAAAGTCGGCAAGGATTTGGGATTTGATTGCTGTCCGAGGTTT
The DNA here is from genome assembly GCA_910589775.1 of Avena eriantha. Taxonomy (NCBI): domain Eukaryota; kingdom Viridiplantae; phylum Streptophyta; class Magnoliopsida; order Poales; family Poaceae; genus Avena; species Avena eriantha. The sequence goes on along the minus strand of OU342740.1, from coordinate 234,744,509 downwards.
GTACTCAATATCGAAAGCTGAGAGCTCAATGCCCCATTTGGCGACACGTCCCGTGGCGTCACTGTTGTTGATTATATCTCTCATGGGAGCTGTGCTCACCACGGTAATTGGATGCTTCTGAAAATAGTGTCGTAGCTTACAAGATGCCAAGAACACACCATAAGCTAGCTTTTGATAGTGTAGATACCGATGTTTCGATTATGTCAAGACCTCGCTGAGAAAGTAAGTTGGACGCTGCACCAAGTGCTCCTGATTTTCCTCCGGTCTCTCCACTATCATGACAATACTGACGACTTTGTTTGTCGCAGCGAGATAGAGCAACATCGATTCCTGTGGTTCTAGGGCTACAAGGATTGGAGCACATGAAAGTACTGTTTTCAGGTCTTGTAGTGCAGCTTTAGCTTCGTCGGTCCAGACAAAATCCTTGGTCTTTTTCAGGAGTTTGTATAATGGTGCGGCTCTTTCACCAAGCCGGCTTACAAATCGACTGACTGCGGCAATGTAACTAGTTAGTATTTGTACGTCCTTCAGGCGAGTTGGCCTGGAAATATTGAGTATAGCATTGATTTTGTCCCGGTTTACCTCTATGCCTTTTTGAGACACAATAAAACTTAACAATTTTCTGGCTGGTATTCCAAAGAAGCATTTCTTCGGATTAAGCATGATGTTATATTTTTGTAGATTAGCGAATGTTTCCTCCAAGTTGGAAATTAATGTTTCCTTCTTTTTGGACATCATCGTAATATACCACATATGCATGTACATTGCGTCTGATTTGATCGTGGAGGCAACGCTGCATTGTGCATTGGTACGTATCTCCTGCGTTCTTCAGCCCAAAGGGCATTGTAACAAAACAGAAGGTTCCGAAGGGGGTTATGAATGAAGTTTTGACTTTGTCAGATTCCTTCATCCGAATTTGGTTATAACCAGAATATGCGTCGAGAAAACGGAGGAGTTCCGAGCCTGTCGTAGAATCGATAACTTGATCAATCCTAGGCAGAGCGAACGGATCTTTGGGGCAAGCCTTGTTCAAGGCGGTATAATCAACACACATCCTTAAATCAGTGGTGTCCTTTTTAGGGACCATTACAGGATTGGCCGACCACTCAGTATGGATGACCTCTTCTATGAATCCGGCTAACTCGAGCCGTGCTAGTTCCTTAGCTATTGCCTTACGCTTTTCATCGCCGAAACATCGTAAGGACTTTTTAACGGGTTTAGCGTTCGGGTTTACATTTAAAGAGTGCTCAGCAAGTTCCCTAGGTACTCCGGTTATGTCAGATGGCTGCCATGCGAAGATATCTTGATTTTCTTTGAGGAACTTGACGAGCGCGCTTTCCTGTGTGCTATCTAGGCCTACGCCTATTTGGGTCACCTTGGAGGGGTCATCATCCTTCAACGGCGTCTTCTTCGTCTCTTCTAATGCCTTAAATTCTGGATTCAGCTTTGTCACATCCTTCTTCGTTGCGGGCATCTCGGACGGATCTATGCTCTTCTTGATCTCCTGGTACTCCTGGGCGTGCAGCACGGCTTCAGCAAAGGCGGCATTTCCATCCTCGCATTTTCGCGCTTTCTTCGGGTCTCCACTGATGGTGATCACGCCGTTGGGACCTAGAATTTTCATCATATTATAAATTTAACACGGACGAGCCATAAAAGCCCAGTAAGCCGGACGTCTTCGAAGGAAAGTGCCTCCATCCGATAGTTCTTTGGAGTTCCAAAGGTAACATCCAAAGTGATTTGTCCTAGAGAATTTGCTTGTCTTCCTGGGACAACCCCGTGAAAGATCACAGAGCTGTGGTTCAGCTGGGTCTCCGAGATCTTCATCCGGCATAGCGTTTCGACATACAGAATGTTAATGCTGCTGCCACCATCCATGAGAGTCTTGAAGAAACCACAACCGTCAATAAGTGGATTGACGATTAAGGTGTATTTTCCTCGCCTATGTAACTTAGGCGGATGATCAGCACGGTCAAATGTGATTGCCACTTCTGGTCAGTCCAAGAATTGAGGGAGAGACGGAACTGTTGCGTTGAGCTCATGTACAACTGGTTTCTTGACCTTTGCTGCTTGAGATCCGAGGAAGGTGACGTAAGTGTCTTTTTTGCTCAGAAATTTTTTCTTTCCTTCCAGCTTGGGATTTGAAGCATCAGCTTCCTCCATGTCGGAATCTTCCTTGGTCTCTTTATCCTTTTTGAGATTCTTCTTTCCCTTCTTCCGCTTAGCCCTGTAGCCAGCGGTATCATCTCTCTTAATGTCATCATTGAAACGACACTCAGCGTTTGTGTGGGACGAGCCCCCATTGGCGTCTAGGTGATGCACACATGGGTTATTGGCAATGTCGGCCCAAGAGTAGGTTTTACCAGGTTGCTGGTCTCCTCTACCTTGAACTCTTGACGTCCCGCGACCGTGTCCACGGCCACCGCCATGTCCTCCAAACCCGAAAGTAGCAGTGACCATTGTCGTTTCCGCGTTGGATTTTTCTTCAGAGGTATTCTTGCGCTTCTGAGCTTGTTGCTTTGGTTGTTTTGACGACTGTGGCACGGGTAAGGCATTAAGTAATCCCTCTGCGTCGTCATCAGCATCTGCATACTTGCTCGCTGTTTCTATCATCTCTCCCAAATCAGTGACTTTGTCACACTTCAAGCGATGACGTAGTAAACCAATTGGGAGTCCTGCAATGAAAGCTTCAATCGCAGTTTGGTCATTTACTCCTTCACAGGAGTTCTTAGTGTTGATCCATCATTTGAGATAATCCCGGCAAGTTTCTCCGGCTTTCTGGGTGCAACGTTGTAGGTCTGCAACCGTACAGGGCCTCCGGTATGTGCCTTTGAAGTTCCAAAAGAACGCACTTTGCATGTCATACCAGTTGTGGATGGTGTTCTCTAGAAGTTCATTCAGCCATGATCGTTCCGTCTTCCGCAACATCAGTGGGAGATATCGGGTTGCGACTAGGCTATTTTCGTCTTTGGCGATGCAGCAATCTTGGAAAAAATCCTGTAGCCAAGTGTCTGGCCGAGCTATGTCGTTGTAGGCTTGAATATGTTTTGAGATAGCAAATCCTTCTGGAAATTTTGTAGCTCTTATGCATGGTCCAAAGCACTTTGGGCCCACGTATATATCATCATTTTCATAGCGCCACGCTTCTATATTGGAGTTGATCATGTGCCTTGCGTCATTTGGGGATAAAGATTGTCCCGAGTGACGGCTATGGCTGCGGTGCCTTGGAGCCGGACTTCGGCTTCCGCCGCCACCTCCTCTACCACGACGCCCTCCTTGGCCTCCTTGGGAGCCGTTGTGATGGCTGCTTGGTGGGGAAGGTGGAGCAGCTGGGTTATTTCCGGCTGATCGTCGGCCTCCGTCCGGAGCATCATTATTATGGTTCCAGGGAGGGTCTTCATTGTGATGAGCCCCCTACCGGTTTGACTCGACACGGTGTCCGTTGTTTCTTCGTCCGTCATCCGAACGGCTTGCATGTCTAGGAGGTGGCATTCTTTGTCAGTCCTCCTCCCGACGTTTCTCTTTATCTTCTTCCCTGTGGTCCTTCAACTCTCGCCGGGGAGGATTCCTCGGATTCAGTGCTGCAATTGCCTCTTGTTTCGCAACTGGGTTAACGTTACGCTAGTCACGTGCAGCTTTGTGGTGCTGTCCTGAAGATCTGGTTCTTGAGTAGTTGTCTTCCCGACGATCGGAACGATGGTGCTGTTCCGGAACACGTTGGGGTCTTACGTCAGCCCATGCCGGATCCGTGCGACATTGGTCAGAATCGGAGACCAGTTTTTGACTTCCGGACAGGGCGATCTTTTGCTGCTCCAGTCTCTTGTTGAGTAGTTTGATGCCCAACCGGATCTGTTCCGGGCCTGGATTAGCCGATAGGATTTCTCGAGCCGCAACGGTGTTCTGTACTGGCGTTGGATACACCCAATCCCCGTTGCTGTCGCGCCGAGGCATCCCAAGTTCTCCTCCAAAAAGGACTTTGTGAATCTGCGGGAATTGGTCGTCATGAGTATGACGTTTCCTGGTCTTCTGATGTTGCCTGGAGTTGTACTTCTCCGCAGTTGCCATGCATTTCTTTTCCTCCTCAATGTTTTTGGCTTCATCGAGGAGTACTTGGTGACACGCTTCTAGGGCCTGGGCCCTCTCGTCCAGCTCTTCAGCAGTAAGTTCTGTAGTTGTAGGAATAGGTGTGGTTAATGCAGCATCGATGAGTTTATGCGCACCTTCAGTGATCACGTGTCCATCCACTGACTCTTTTTTGGGCTCTTCTGGGATGAGTGCTCCATCCGAGTCTTCTTCATATTCCTCAGCAATCACCTCCTCTGTCGGAGGGTCTTTCGTCGGGGTCTTGTTCTTCTTATTCTTCTTCTTTGCCTTCTTGGCGGCGCCGGTAGCAAAGACGGCTTTTGGTCCGTGTGGCATCCCGCAAAAAACACTACTAGAAAATTGCGTTGTTTTTGTGCATTGCATCGCCATGACCGCATGCTCATGTCATCATGCCACCTTGCATTTGAGCATTGTCATGTCATCATGCATTTATTTGTCTAAAACTATTTACAAAAGTCTATTTTAAATTAAAATAAAAGTTTGCATTATTTTGGGAGGCGGCCAGCCAGGCCCAAAAGCCCGGCCGGCCACCTCCAAACCCTAGTCTAAAATATCTGGTTCTATTCCTAAATCTACCTAGACCTAACCCTAACCCAACCTAACCCTCACTTTTCCCTCTCACCCGCCGACACACTCACAGCCGCGCGCGCAGCCACCCTGGCCCAGCCGCCACCTGCCTCCACCCTCCACCTCACTCCCACCAATTGCCGCCTGCCACCTCACCCCCAACTCCCTCCACTCCCTTCACACAGCCACGCCCCGACCACCCCCACCTGCACGCTTCCCCACCCCGTGTCGCCATCTACCGCCCCACCCCGCGCCTGCGCCTCCCCGTGGCCCACCACTCCCGTTCCTCTCTCTCCTGCCCGTCCCCGTCCGTGTCTTCCTCCTCCCTCCTCGTTCCCCACCACCGACCGGCCCCGCCTCCCTCTCCTCACACAGAGCCCCGCGCCGCCGTCGCCTTGCCCAACGGCCGCCCCGGCGTGCCCTCCCGCGGCCACCTCCTCTGCTTCCCCCATCCGCCGCCGCCCCTCAACTCTCGCCTCCATCTCTGCCGCTAGCGCGTCGCCACCCAGCGACCCCACTCCTCGTCATCATCCGCCACCGGCCTCCTCTACGGGCCGCCGCGCGCCTCCACCTCGGCCTCCGGATCCCCGCCCCACCGCCTCGGGCCCGCTCTGCTCCGGCCGAGCCCGGCCACCTCGTCGCCGTATCCAGGCCCAAGCTCCACCCTCGCGCCCTCTCGCGCGTCCGCGCAGCGCTCTGCCTCCCGCCGCCGAGCCTCCCTCGTCCTGCGCGTGGCCTCATCCGCTTGCCGTCAACCGTCTCTGTGCCGGTGCCTCCTCTGTCGCCGCTGGCTGCCTTCCGTGTCAAGCTGACGCTGCTGTGTTGCCCGTCGCCCTCGCATAAAGCCCCTGAAAGCGTGACGACCTCCAGTAGTGCTTTTGGCAGTGGCTATCATTGTTGATTCAACACCAAGACGTTCCCTGCGGTGCATGCTTCTGCTGTGCTGCTACTCTTTGCTGAGACCAAAAGAGGCGGTGGAGTCGCATTTGTGTTTCTTTTTGTTGTGATAAGTCGTTTTCGTTTATCTGCTAGAGAATGAACTGATGTGGTGGTGGCATGGTGCATGCGCAGCCCACAACAAAAACTTCAGAGCACATCCAGATCGACAAGCATGACAAGACCGACAGATGTCACCACAACCATCCGCGGCACATTCCAAGACCTTCAGCACGGAACGCCAAGTTCCACTTCCCGGAACCCGAAGACCGATCGCGGAGTTCGAAGACCGATCCCGCCGAAGACCGAGCCCTGGCGCGCCAAGTTCTTCGACCCGGAGGACCAATCCATCGGAACGCCAAGACCTCTGTCCGAACCCGAGTTCTTCGTCACAGGCGTCAAGATCTCCTACACGGATCCGAAGACCCTGAACCCGGGGACCCGAAGACCCCGGTACCCGATCCACTCAAGTTTGCCATCGACGACAAGATCTACTTCCGTTGTCCGAGACCGTTCCTGCCGAGACCGATCCCCGTCGAACCCTGTCTAACCCCGAACCCCCCGGAGCCCAAGATCTTCCGAACCCAGATGTGTGACCCTAAGCCCTTATTTTTATAAAATATGACATTCATCTGTTGCATATTAAATTGTTCACACATGCATACATATTTTGTGGGTTGGGGGCATTATGCTGATTCGCCTAAATTAAATGTGGAGACTATATGAGAGCTTTTCTAGTCTTATATTGTCTTCATTTAAATTTGTGTAGCGAACCGATGCCATGTTTCACCCTGTTAATACAACATTTAAATTGTGGGGTATCTAAACAACTTGAACCTCATAATTAATTGTCGGGGCCCCGGTTCCTCTTAATATTGCCTAATTGCATCGCATCTCTGTCATGCCATGCATCATATCATAACCATGTCGGATCTTCTGCCGTAGTATTAAATATTGCATCCGGTGTTTTTTTTAGTGCTTTGCTTCTTCGCGGATTAGACCGATGAGTGGATGTGAGTATCGACAAGTTCTTCGGATATGAATCTCCGGCAGTGTTTCCCAGGCGAGCATCTCTCCCCCTTCTACCTATCTTGCATTTATAGTCTTTATTTCCTCCTATTGATCTATTGCTATCCGTGTCGCGATGCTTTAGTTTCCGTACCCCAGTTATACCCCGTGCAACCTCTATATAGCCTTGGACACCTCCTATTACCTGGTTTGGTAGATAGCTGGCCTTGCGAGTCGTAGTCGCTTGCTCAGGTGTGATCTCGTGTTGTCAAGTACCACAATTGTTGGAACGCTGGCAGATGTTAATGGTGGAGATGGTTAATGGTGGAGATGATCATGGCCTTAAATACAACTATTAAAATGCTAGCTATAACTAATGTAGAGGCATCGGTGGGCAATAGATGTTATTTGGTTCTTCCACGCTCACTTGTGTCCCGTAGGACCCCGAGTACTTGATACCTGTTCCTTGATTTTTTGCACTATCCACATCCGAGAGGCCTTATGGACCCCCCTGAGCCAGAGCTTGATTCATTCCTATTTCTTGGGGCCACAACTAGTTTGGGGTTTTATTACTATCATGTACTTATGCCATGTTACTGCTTTATTTAAGATTGTGCGTGGAGCACATGTACTGTTTTGGATCGCGCCACGTTTTCGCGGTATCGACAAGCCCAGTCACATTTTCGGATTCCCAGTCGCTTACAGCCGTCGTCGCAAACCCTGGGTCCGTTCCGGAGCCGGCCAACTTCGTTGCGGGTAGCTTAGTGGGGTGGCCCCCTGAAATATTTTATGAATCCTGTGATCGCTTTGTCGTGAATGCCTCGTTGGGTTTTGAGTTGGTTTTTCCCAGGTTGATCGAGTGTGTGTTACTATTTGTGCACCCCTGCAGGGTAAAACTTTTTGAAAGCCGTGTCCGCGGTTATGGACGACTTGGAGCACAGTATCTCGATCATAGACAAGCATAACTAAAGTAGTGCTATAAATTTGACTTAATATGTGACTAGTAAACATATGCAACTATAACAGAATGGATATTAAAAATGCCAACAACTGGTGGATCTATGGTGATCTGGGTCATACTATACCTGCCTAGTAAGTATTGCAACTCCAATGAATGAAATAAAAGTACCAACAACTGTTGGGTTTGGGTATCACATGCTTATTGTATCTGACTAGTAAGTACTGCAACTACAACTGAATGGCTAACTAAGACTGCCACTACTTATGCTTTTAGGATGACTCATGCTATCTACATCTGACTAGTAAGTGCTTCAACTATAATGGAATGAGTAAAATTGCCAACCGTGTGAGTTCATCGGTCTGACTTCCTCGTTTGGTCTCGAGGGGGAAATACTAGGATGGGTATGTTTGGTGTTAGTCTCAGGTTGTATCTGAATAGACCTTTCTTATCCCTCTTTGATAACCGCCAGTTGTATCGAGTCTCTATAGGTTGTTTAGTGCCGCTGCGCTGCCGCTTCAGCCCACCGTACCTATGTAGGCGAGAGCCGCCGAATTCTAGCCTCGCCGTATACTGGCCTCAGTACTGACGCTCCTCTTTTTCCTTTGCCCTTTGTCGGCACCCCTTTTGTTTTAGCAGGTTTGAGATCGACGTCGTTAGCAGGGTTACCCTTCCGGCTTGGCCTGGGCAGGGTTATGGACGCCATTGGTTATTCTTCAAGGCTCTTAACCCCATTTGCATCTTGTCCGTAGTCGGACGCTCTATCGTTTCGAGGTGATTTGGATCTTTGTATATTATAACTGTATTCTTGACTCATGGAGTCGTTGATGTATATATCTGTTCTGTGGGTCCCATCGAGGACTATTGTGTAATGTTATTACTTCATTTTCCACCCGCACGAAAGTGCCTGGTGGGCGTCCTTGAATCGTTTCTATGCGGGTTTGGCGGAAAGGGCTAAAACTTGCATAGGGCCGATTCGAGGGTGTTACAGTCCGTTTCCCGAAGTCAAACTCTGATCGGTACTTTCGGACATCTGGACCTCGGGATTATCTCCGATTTCCATGTCATCCTGCGTTTTGGGAGAGTTTTCCCCGGATCCTTCATCCATGGCTTCTTCTTCCTCTACAGCTTTGGAGTTATACTCCTCTTCATATTCTGTGGAGAACTTTCGGAAATCTGCTGACGTCATCGAGTCATCCGAGGATGCGGGAACATCGGTGTTTGTTCTGATCACCTCCAGCACAGAGTCGGTGTTGTCTCCAGCATCGGCAGAGCCGGATCCGGATCCCACATATTCGATGAAGTGCGACACGTGCCTCCTGAGATAGTTGCGGCTCTCGTGATCGACTTCCTTTAAACACCTGATGGTCTCGAGAATATTGTCTATGCTTGCATCTTGCATCATCATGCGTCTTAGCGTGTATCTCATGAAAGGCCTGTTTGTCCCGACGTCATCAGAGTCGGAACCAGTGTTGTTGCTATGCTCCTCTTGGATTTCGACCTCAGCTGGTGGGTCGATCTAGGATTCGGTCTCTCCAAGGAGATCCACTCCAGATTCAACTTGGACCGCCAGGTCTGCTTCAGGCTCGGATTTCTCCACTATCTTCGCAACTGGTGCGGGCTGGGTGGGATTAGGATTTTCTGAGATCCAAAACTCTGCCGCCTTCGCGGACAAAGGGGACCCAGAAATTTCTTCCGCCTCTATCATCACCGCTAGGGTGGGTGGGGCAGGTTCAGCGAAACCGATGTAAACATCGATCTCGCCAAAAGACATGATTGTGTAGGTGGTCATGGTTTCCCTAGCTGGAATCCAAGTCTCGTCGAGAACGATGAGAGGGACATCGCTGGCATAGAAGATGCGACCGACGGTGATAGTCTCGCCGATTCCGATTCTTGCATATTCCGCTCGGAACGCAGATCCGAAGCTCACTTGCCCCACGGTGGGTGCCAACTATCGTCGTATTGATGACAAGTACGCCATGAGGAGGTCCTCGAGGCGTGCGGAAGAGAGGGGTGTGAGACGTACGGTGTTCCGGGACGGTGAGCACACAAGTTTACCTAGGTTCGAATCCGCCGGCTTTGGACGAATCCTACTCCTGCTAGCAATCCAGTAATACGGCAGAGCCGGAATATGGGTTACAAGGGTTCGCCTGTGCGAGTTGAGATTGTGATTGTAAGGGTGCCCTAAAGACTCTCCCTAGGACGGCTTATATAGATATCCGGCCTAGGGTTTATAGGAGAGATCTATCCGGCTACGACTAAGAGTCGGTTACAGAGTACATCTTGAACTACAAGTAACACTATGGGCCTATGTCAGTAAGTCTTCTGGGCCTTCCCGTAGCCTGATTGGACTCCGTCTCTTCTCCCTGACTAGGCCGCCCGTGAAGCAAAGCTCTAACCCGAAGTGGGCCACCCTGGTCAGCGAGGAACTGTGAGGATACCCGAAAAGTATATCCCCAACAACATCGACTTTGTGGAATAGCAACCATCATTGGTAGGATTACAAGTGATCACATTGGGGGTGTCATTGTCCATGTGAACATTGTGAAGCATTTCCCAAAGCTTGGTAAATTACACGATGTGTTTCAAGGATAGACCATTTTGGATATTGATTTGGGAGACCCAAAACTCGTAGTCCATAGCTTTTCTCACTGAACATTTTCAATTCTTTGATATGCCGAAGCTGAGGGGGTGTATTTTGGCCTCATTCTATTTAGCCAAGACGCTTCCCAAAAGAGAGATTTCCCCCATTCCCTACACTTGCAGCCGCCGCCGCAAAATGTCGTGATCTTATGGTTTGCAAGGGCTCCCAAGGCCAACCCAAGGCTTGAAATTGGGATCATCACTCCACTCATTCATAAGCAATATCAAGCGAAGGGACGAGGCAAACTATGTGAGGTTAAGGATTCCAAGGTCACCACATTGTTAGGCTACCAAACCATTTGCCACTTTACTTTTCACTTTCTGTTATTGACCGTATTACACGCCACTCAAAGAAAGCCCTTCTTATGCTATCAATCTTCATGAGCACCTCTATTGGAATGTCAAGAACGAGCACGAAGAGGTAGTAGATGCCAATGCTAGTAAGCACCGACTTTACTAGTGTAGCTCGACCGTCCATAGTGACATGTTTCCCAATCCAAGGGACAAACTTGGCGGCAACTTTTTCCTCCGACAGTTGAAAGGGAGGCCAAGGTTTTTCATAGGGAAAGCGGTGCGGGTGGCCACAAAATCTCGCAGGATACCGAATTGGCGGCACTTGGCTCTTTTGACAACTTGTAACAAGCCCTGTGACGTTGCCGAAATTTTCAATAGTGGTAGCAAGGAAATTGATGCCATTTTCGATTGGCTTATCAAAAATAGAGGCATCGTCGCCATAAAGGGAGGTACTAACCATGAGTGTTCTCCCATGAAGTCTATGAAGATGCTCATGGTAGGTTGCCTTGTGGAGGATATGATGTAGCAGGTCAATGGTCAACACGAAGAGGAGTGGCGACAAAGGGTCTCTATGCGATCCTGGCGCATGGCTTAATAGAATTAATAGAATACTCACACCAACAAGTTGCACATTCTTTTCCGGAAGATCATCCTAAGGAACTCCAGGTTAAGCGTGCATGGGTTGAAGCAATTTGAGGATGGGTGACCAACCGAGAAGTTATTCCTGGGTGCGCAAAAGTGAGTACAAAGTGCGCAGAAAAGACAACTGTTGATTTGTGAGGCCAGTCTAGAGATTCTACTAAGTTATCAGGGGTGACAACCGCCGGTCCGGAAATTTTAGTGTTACGGTCTCCTTGCATTATCCCCCTTCCATGCTTGATGGGTTCATCGACGATGCTATTTAGGAGCACTCTTGAGGAGGAATCGGATAGAGCCGAAATCCAATATCCTAACTTGCTAGGAAAGCCCAAGTGTTGTAGCATATCCATCAAATAATCTCGTCTAACTGAGTTAAAAGACTTTTTGATGTTTGATTGGTTTTTTTCTGTTACTGAGTAGTAGTATTTAACTAGCACACATGATCGATCTTCTTTGAGCTGCAACATCTCCAACAGATAGCATTCCTCTCAAGATGAAAAGGTTGCAGAGGTTGATTGATTAGGTTGGCCTAATTTGCTGATGCATTTGATTGCAATGGACGTACGCGCGTGCAGGTGGGGGCGTGGGGCGCCTCGAGGTAGTTATAGGCCGCTTCAGTTAAGAGGGGACAGTGAGTGTAGCGAGGCATCTAAAGATGTAATTGGTGCTCCTCCTAAGCGTCCTCCCGTAAATCAGAGTTTACGGATCATTAATCTTGTCTCTCAGTAAATCCTAGCCCTTCCTTTGATTTTCAATGTGTCATATAAAAGAGTCCTACGGTGCAAACCCTAACCCCAATCCCCGCACACCATCGATCCCCGCACGGCGGCTCGCCTCCTCCTCTTCCTCCATGCTCGCGCGACCCTGTCCTCTCGGGCACCATTGCTGTGCGGCGCGGCGGCTCGCCTCGTCCTCTTCCTCCCTGCACAGCGTCGGCTCCATCCCACAACCATCCCTCCCTTTACTGGAAGATAGATGCACAAGGAGGCGGTCTGCTCCGCCATCGCGTGCCCGCAGAGATGGGTGCGGATGGGCCATCGCCGACGTCACGTACGGCTGCGGAGATGGGCGAGGAGGGCTTGTCGACGGCGTCCACAACAGGAGCCAAAATCCTTCGCCCCTGTCGCGCCCCTCCGCCGCGGAAAGTCTCAAATTCGTACCGGACCCCTCCCGCCGGCTGCCGCAGTTATGCTCCCTTGCTGCTTCGTGATTGATTGGGGACGTGTTTTCCTTTGCTTCATTTGGGGATTTCTGTGCGGTAGCACTCCACGGGCGCGGGATCGGTTAGCACGTTTTTGCAGGGTTTAGGAGCTATTAGGAGGGGATCTCGCTAATACGTCCTATAAAACAGCTCAAAGTAGATTCTATATTATTTTTTTGGTTTGCAAAACGGAAAACTCTATGATGAATCCTGTTGCACAAACTCGACATGTCCTCTGTTTCTCTATTCTAGCACTAGCTTCTCGCGTTTGCTTCCGATTGGTCAATGCGTGCCAAACAGAGGTAACTTCGTCAGTTGTTTTTATAAGCGGATTGATGCTTCCTATTGATAAGAGTCCATGCAGTTTTCTGTGGTTGGGAATCGGCCACAATTCATGCCCAAACATGATACCAGCGTCATTTCTGTACCTCGGCGACACCTAGATGGTCGTCGTTCTTGTCCTCTGGCTACGGCGATTTGGCTCTGATGGCCTGCAGGTTTTTCTCTCCATGCATCACATTATGATACTTGGTTTCTAATAAGCTTGCAGCATCAATAATCTAAAAATTTTAACCATGTGTATTTACCTTATGAAGACTAGAGTATATCTCTTTATTCTTTGTTGTAGATTTTAGATCAGGTTTGATGCTACCGTGAGGAGGCAGAGGGTGAACGTGCATCAGTTTTCCCACATCATTTGAAATGTAAGATGCATTAGACTCCCATATGTGATTCAATTTTAGTCTGTACGCATCATTTTAGATGCAGGTTGTCTCTCATCTTTAATTTGGTTCTAAGCTAAAATTCTAGTGTTGTGTGCATTTTGGTAGCTAAATATACATTTAATGTTAAGTCCATTAGTTGGTAGCAGAACTTGTGTTTGTCGTGATGGTTACTTTCTTGTAGATCAGTCGTTGTGTCACTTCTGGTTTCAGCAACGTGACCTGAATTGTGCTCTGTGACATTTTTGGAAGCTCCTGGTCATCTGCTATCACAAGATTCTTAGTTTTGTATTACCAGGTAGCACCCACTAATATTTCTTGTCCGCCATACGCCATCGGCAAAATGTTATTTTTTGTGGCATTCATTTTTCCATACTATATGACTGTTCTTATAAACTGCTGATATAAAATCTATTGGGTTGTTAATCCCCTTGCCCTCCCACAAGCATCGTTTATTTTATGACATAATATCCTCCCGTGGGCTACATTTGCACTACGGCGTGATAACAAGCTACAAGTGGGAAACAGAAGCAAAAATTCTCAACTCATGCTATCATGGTGTGTTATGTGTGTTGAATCAACCCTCTTTGTGGCCTTATTCTTTGATCAATTGTGGTGTTCTGTGTGCTGGATTAGTCCTACGACCTCGCATCATAGGGTAGGTTGTGTTGTTAATGTGCATAATTTCTATAAAAATAGGAAGTGCATAATTTTTCCCTATATTGCATTTTCTAGGGATTCAGGCTACAGTTGGAAACAAAGTCTTAAAAAGTAGTGTTTAATGGAAACAGTATGGCTTAATCTTATTTCTCATTTTTCTTAAAGTATTTCATTTATTTGCCATATGTTTGGAATTTTCTATTGTAAATTTTTTATCAAACCGCTACTTTCCTCCCCTGTTGTAGATGCTATTTCATGGCTCTTTTTTCACACACTATTGTTCCTATCCACTCTGATTTGCTCCTTACGAAATACTTTTAGTGGACAATTTATGATCATAATTTCGTCTACTGATTGTAATGTTATGTCATGTACCAGGACTTATATACTTTCGTATTTGTCCTTTGTCGATATTATTCCACTTGCAGATAACTTACCATCGTCAAATACAATACTAACTTGAGTCTGTTGTCGCGTCGTAGCTTCCTTGTGATGGCGTGTGCTCTCTGGATTGTTTAGGGTGTTCAGGTTCCATGGCAAATAAGGGTGATGGTACGTACCTCCTCTAAAAAAACATGTTGTATTGTATTGGTTTTCTATGCTAGGACAAAAAAAATCAGTGTGGTAATGTTGCTTTATTCCTCTAGTATGCAGGTATTCTTCCTCTGAAAGTGTATTTATAGGTGTTAATATCTTCCTTGCATTTGATTAGCATGCCATGCCAATGAATTAACGGCCCACAGATTTTGTCACTCTTTAAATCAGTTATGCTAACGTCTTGGAGATGTGCAATGCTGCTAGCTTATGTTACTAGGATGAAGTTCCTTGAAGAAGCTTTCAGTCATACATAAGCTTCGGTATCTTGTACTAATTATCTTAACATTTTTCATTACCTTATACAAGCTTCTGAGATGTGAGTCGTTTCACGATTAATCTAAACATCTAATCCTGCTTCTAAGTTAGATACTCAAATTGCTTCTATTTTTATAGATCCAAGATATTACTTTTTTCTATGTAACGTGTTAACTTCTATGTAGTTTAGGTGTAACGTAGTGCACGGAACACTAATTGCGACAAGTGCAAAGTAGTCAGGATTTTACGTTCAGAACAGTATTTTTTATCTGAAATCAAAATGATATTCGGAGTTGGTCAATACTTAGTTTGCTTTTCATCTCATCTGCCAATGCATCCAAACATACACCTTGCTGTAGCTGGTGGATTGACATTGGTCTCTGTTATTGCTCCCAGTAGTATCTATAGAACGGTGCAGCTCTAGAATGACAATATACCTAGAATACATAAAAGGGGTGCCAGATTCATGTTTGCTATCATTCGTGTTATTGTGTAGCATTTTTCTTACATCTCCTAATTCTTTTATCTCTGTTTACAGATCTATTCTGTTGCACTTCATTTCATAGCTTTCTAAATACCTTTTTGCATAAGTTGACTCCTTTTCTATTTTGTAGAGTGGAGAGATGGTTCGGAAATTTTGTGCTAAGAAGCATAGTGATTCACTAACCTAATTAATGGGACTAACAATCCTTATGGAAGTTTTCCTCTAAATGGAACAAATGCGTGTATCTAAAAGGCACCGTTACATAAGTATACTAAGCATTTAACTCACGGTGACTTAAAATAAAAAATAAATAACATATGGAAGAATATTATGCTATTTTAAAATTGGTAGCGGCTTGCTTTTTTACTAGCTCTATGTATTTGTTACATGCATTTCTCCTAATGTTTATGCACCGATGGTAATCATTTGCTCTTGCTTATACGTTGCAACGGTGGATCTTTTCTCTATTTGGAGAGATTCTCCGTGGATTCTTGGTGTATGCATGAATCTCGGAAGGAAGGTGGTTCGATCCCACCAAGATTCTTTAGTTCTCAGAAATAGACCAAATTTTCAACATCTTTTAGAACATGCAATAGTTAAAGTTAGATATGATCTATGCAAACTTATGTTCGCTTTTCTATATCTTGCTCTATTTAGGTGAAGAAACATCCGGAACAATTTTGTGTGCCCGATTATGGAAAATTTTCTCATGCTACTCTTGATATATCTGTTCCTTGGTTTGAGATAATTTTCATGTGATATATAACTGCAACTTCCATATTTAGATCATGCCACAAGTGAACATGTTTAATTCGATTCAGCCCCGTTGTGTCTGTGGACGAAATTTGATTCTGCCTTTATGCATATGACAGATTTCTATTTTCTTTGGATACATGTAGCTTTCTCTCTTAGAAAATATAACACGCCATGTACTCTTCATCAGTATTATGTTTATGTAGCTTTCACATAGTGATTAATCATGCAAAATTCCACCCAACGCCATGTATTAGTAGCGCTAACACTCTCATATCGTAGACAATCAAGAGAGCTTGCTTATATAGTAAATAAACTAACATGGGAAAATGATATCGTCGAGTTGTTTCTTGGTGAGTAGGGATCTCGATCCCATTTTGCAAACTGGTTTATTAAATTTTTGTTTTTGATGGAGGACACCCAACACCATATACTGGCCCATGGCATGCTTATGCAATTCCTGTTTGTTGGTTTACTATGTACCTTTTATTGTGTTTGTTAGATTCGTTTACCTTCAATCATGTTGACCTCAAGATTGTATTGCCAAGAGCTGCATGATATATTTCTGCAGCATTGGTTACAACATTAAGGTATTGTCAAATAAAAAAGTATACTGTTACTTGTCATTCGTTGATGATTAACCATATGATGGTGCCATGTGGATTGACATGTCATACACTTTTTGTACCTAGAGAAAAGCTAGGAGAAGGCTATTGTATTATTTTCTGGGTGCCCATATAGGATACTAAGGTAGAAATTATCATTTATTTCTGAAAATGCATTTCTGGTGATGTTCTTGTGTATCCAATCATTGGAAGTTATGTCCATAGCATGTAGGATGCTATTGTCAAAGATTGTACCCTTATTCTTTAATGTTTATGATGCTACGTATACAAATCACCACATGCTATTTAGAGTGCGTCACCTGGAGATTTGATGTCCGATATCTTTTAGCTTATACTAGGTTGAGGGGATGCAATTTAATTTGAGAATTTATTTGGCGATACTTATTGTCTCCAAGTTTCAAAGAACCTGGCTGTCTTTTGATGTGGTTTATTTTGTTGTCAAGCACAACTCAGCCTTAAGATATAAATCTACCTGATGTAACTTTGGCTAAATCCTAAACCCTCTTCATAATCTTATTTGACAATCGTTTTCTTGAAGCCATGGCCAACCATTTGGTAAATATTTGTGGCCACTTATAATTGCCATATTGGCTCAAAATCAACGGGATCGTGCGCCAAGGCGCACCACTAAATCTAGTGTGGCCAAGGCCAGCAGCCATATGTTGAGTTCTGCATACGTGAGAGGCTAATGAGCGGTCTTGTAAATTCTAATTAACTGCATATGATTAGTAACAGTGTTGCTGGTTCACAAAATTCAGAAGGAGAGACCTGGTACTCCACAGATTCAGAGAGATCGAGAGTGTCCCGTCAAGAGAAAAGGAAGAGTAGCCTTTGCGAACTACGATTGGAAAAAGAAAGAAAAAATATGGAGATGCGGGGTATCGATCCCCGTGCCTCTCGCATGCTAAGCGAGCGCTCTACCATCTGAGCTACATCCCCATGACTTAATTATAATCACTGAAACCTATATAATTATTGTGGCTGCTATTCAGAACCTTTGCCTACCACACCACACTGCCCCCATTTTGCTACCAGCTGCATTTGTGCACGTAACGAGCTCGGGACCGCGCGGCTACCGGCAGTGCTGATCCAGTCCGTGCGGCTATACTGAAGCTAGAGGGACGCACACCGTGCCGAGTGGCGACTCGTACTAACCGCGGACCAACCCTTGCATCAAAATTAAGTGCTCTCTCTGTCCTAAAAAGAAAGTTGAGAATTTGGCTAAATTCGGATATATCTTTGACACTATTTCGTATGTAGATAAATTTGCGATATTTTTTTAGGACGGAGGGCCCACACACAAAGTGAGCATGCATGCCCACCCTACGTTTCGCTGTTCCAACTAGAACATGGGCAGGAGGACGACAGCAGGACCAGACCTATGGAGATGCGGCCGACGGAGACTGCTCAACCAAATGCATGTAGCGATGCAGATGATCTAATGATGCACAGCATCGTTGATCGTTATGTTCGAGATTTCGAGGTCGAACTTGGTATCGGGGTCGGGCTAGGTAGTTCCGTGTATGCATGGCATGTGGATATATAGATCGGTGGATCTGTCCAAGCAAGCAGGGAAATGGCGGGGACCGCATGCAGCGCGGAGGAACATGACAGATGATAAAAGGCTCTCGTACGTCAATCAGTTGCATTGCATGCCCGTCCACGTAGACCCAATGTAGGCTGGCGGTTTGTTTGTTGGGAAACCGTAAATGGTCCAAGGAAGCATGATTCGGTGTGTATAAACACACGATCAGCTCTGCGCGTATCTAAATCCCTAATAAACCTAGTATTAGTTTTTTTTTTTGAAGGGAACCTAGTATTAGTTTTAGTTCAGGGAAAAAATAAGATGAACGGGTTGTACTGTCAACTGCAGCTCAAGTCCTGCACCTTTTAGGTTTCCTGGGCCCAGGCCCATCCTACGGATCTACAGAAATGGGTCCTTGTGTCTGGATCACCGGGCCGGGCCCAGATGTCTTCCCTCTTTTCTTTCTTTTTTGCGCAGGTCTGCCCTCTTCCGTTGCGTTTTGGCTGCCACCACCAAGGGATGGGGATTTTGCACTTCAAAAAAAAAAGGGAAGAAAACAAAGGGAGGAGGGAAGGGGATCACTCAAAGAAGGAAGAAAACGATCGGAGCTGGGGGCGTTTTGCTTTTGGGTTACGAGGAGGAGGAGACGAGCAATGCATGTGTGCATGTCATGTGCGTGGAATGCGGAGCGATGGATTGCATATAATGCATCACGCATGGCATGTTCACGATTCTAGTACCTAGCTAGATGGATGGGGGGGGGGGGGGGGGGGGGGTCCTGCACTTTTATGAACACACATGGTCATAATAAAGCGCCACCGCACACGCTACACAATTATGCGTGTCCGGCTATCTGCTGAGTGATCTTCATCATATCTCTTTGCAGTACGGAGTACCTGATGATCTGCTTAGGAGAGTTACCGAGAAATTAGACACACAATTAGTTGGTCGATGGGCATCAGCGATCCAGGTCAGACTGCAAGGCCAGCAGACAGAATCACATCACAGTGTAGGGATCAGTAGCGAGCTAATTCATGAAAAGCTTATATTGTTTGCTTATTGCAGGTGTTTACATACTGGACGATCCACACCTTTCCATGACAAGAAAGTTGTCTGTCTGTCCCCTTTCTTTCCTTGAGAAACAAGGGAAGCACATCATTCGTGCGCGCGCGCGCGTGCTTACATGGAACAACGTATGGGGAATTAGTTTTGGTTGGTTTCCACCAGATGCATGGAACGTCCAACCTGCGTGCCTACTCAACCAATATTTGTGGTGTGGATACCCTCGCTTTCTCCCGGCTAATTGGACTAGAATGTCCTTCTTCACCTCTCACTTGGGTCATGCTCATGCTGTGTTAAGGTAGCATTCCGTCGCCAGCTACTTCCCTAGCCGCTATTTCCAATGAATAAATTCTACTCCCTCCGTCTCAAAATAGATGTCAAAAAATTTGTCTAAACTTGGATGTATGTAGACACTATTTAGTATTAGATACATCCAAATTTAGAAAATTTTGAAACATCTATTTTGAGACAGAATGAGTATTTCTCGACGTCTTGACCCATCTGGTTGACCAATGCAACCTCTACGCCGTGGGCGGATGGCCATTGAGCAAAAGGGTTTTAGTGCAGGTCCATTTTTAGTTGAGTTTCTCAATAAGAGTTAAATTTGCACTTTTCACCCATAGATCCACTAACTACCAATAAGGCCAAAGCGCAGAGGGAGTACCATACATTAGAATACACGGGTAACTAGTTGATCAATGGGGGGAAGCAACAATCCCAGACAAAACGCAATTTGCAAAAAGGAAAAAAAAAAGGGACACAATTTGGTGTAAAATATAAATGTGCATTACACATGTACAATTTAACCGTGAAATATCCGTTTCTTGGGCTAAGATATCAAATCTTACAAATACATGCACGGTGAATATTTTTATGCGTACAAATGTTTTTACAACTTTCGAAGCTTGAAGACATTAATTTTGAACCTTTGATTTTTTTTTACTTCACCAGGGGTTGTTAGCTTTGCGCCAAGTAAATAACGAAGAGCGAAAATAAAATCGCAGCAAGGGGGACACAGATTTAACGTGGAAAACCCTCTCCAACAAAGAGAGAGAAAAACCACGGACGCCAGCCAGCGAAACTTCACTATAACGAGGAGTGTTTACACAACGCCGGGAATTTTACAGATGCAACGTATCCCAGCCGGCGGCTTACAAGAGGTATATATAACGGTGGTATCCTAGATCATCAACGATCCGTACCGCGAGGGGATGTCGCCCCCCGCACCCCCCACAGGATAAAACCGAAAAAGCCTCGATCCCATCAATGGCGCCTTTTCATAGGGGGCTCGTGAGAAAAGCTCCTCACGTACATACGCACATGCCTGAGGACGTACCAACAGGTACATCGAGAGCACCAGGTTGGTTAATTAACCAGCGACTTTGGTGTGATTAGAAAAAAAAAGGAGCACGGACCTGGTATTAGTTAAGCTTATCACGGTACTCTAAAGCAGGGGTCAATGTTGCGAATATTCTCCCATGCGTGCCCCAAATGATCCGTCTCTCGTGATCCATCGATCTCATTCGTAAAGGAGGATTAACAACAACGTGCCCTTTCAGGTTTTAAATTCCTGGTATGGATTGGATCGTACACATATGATACGTATATATTGTGAGTATTTTCATGTATCGTAATATATCAAGGGAACTTCTAGTGAGGGTGGTGTGTATGTTTTTTTCTAAAAAGGACTATGGCATTAATAAAGCATCGCAAGAAAAACTAAAATTACAACGAAATTCTCGAGATGCTCGTCGTCTTCGACCTCCAGGCCATGTCGATGGTGCGCCACCGTTGCCGCTCCTACTTGAGCCGGCCTAACGTTGTTGGTTGCGGACAGAAAATCGTCGAACGGTCTAGAAGACCACATCTGACCCGGAGACAAAGAGAAAGAAGTAACCGTTCATGAACCTCCTTGATGATCCGTAGACCCCCACGGGTGGAAGAAATTCCCTTGATATACACACCAATTGCCAAGATCCAAAGAGAGTCAACAAATCCGGTGACGCTAACCCTCACAGGCCATTCCCGAATAAAACGCCCACGAGATAGGAAGAGACCCAAAGGACCTTATTCCAATACGCAATTGTCGCCTCCCATCTCGCCAACGTTGCTAGGGAGACAAAACCAAGAGAACACAGACCTACAAAAAAGCAACGATAAAGAGGATGAGTCTCCACTCCTCTATTCTTCAGCGTGGCCATCGGGCGGAGTGGAGGAGGGGTGCTCGTGTGGGGGAAGGGTAGAGTGTGGTGTGTATGTTGATCGTTTGTCTTTTCGTGTACTCTTAAAAGAAAAATCTACTACAAGACAAATAGATGTCGGAAGTCTGTCTAAATTTGCAAATCAACCTATGATTGGGGCGGCTAGGAGGATGGTTGTACCCCCAGCCCACAAGAGTTCAAACCACAGGTTTGATATTATGTATTTGCATAAAAGATGGAATATTCTTTTAGTGGGTGGCGATGTTCCCGTCGACCACGAACCCCCTGGTTACTTCATCAATCTCAAGATCCAATCCGCTGTCTCAGCCTCTCGGTGCTGCTCGTAGGGTTAGGGTGTGCGTGTGTGCGTTCATAGGGGTGAGTGCATGTATGTGCTCTAAGCGTCTACGATTGTACTGTGTTTTTAAAAAAAAGTTTTCCTAAATTTGGATGTATCTTTACACTATTTAGTATATATAGATACGTCTAAATTTAGATAAATCTGTGACATCTATTTTAGGACGGAGGAAATAGTAATATCAATGTAGTACCCCTTTTGATAGTAAGTGTTATTGATTTAGTACAACTTTATATTAAACTAGCTATACTTATATGGATTGGAGCGATTATCTTTTATCCAAATTGTTCAGGTTCCCGTGATATTAACCAATTATTGTGTCTTCCTAGTTACGGCCCATATCTATTTCCAGTGCTTGTAATTTTGTACGTACGCTAGTGATGTTATGCCACATTGATGTTAACAGATTTTGATACTTATAAACCATATGGTGTTTTGGACTACTAAATATGCAACAAAGTTGAAGGTAAATAGTTGGAAAATCACTTTTGATTAGGCTACTAATAATGGGAGTAACATACTACATGTCACCTGAAAAAAAATATGATATGACAATCATTTAATGAGAGAAGAGGCAAATAGAGTAACATAATATATTATTACCATCACATCGCACTTACCAATACATAATGAGCCTACAAATCAATTAATGAAGTTATAGTATATGTTATCACACATATGACACTATGATATCGACGTAGTAACTTAGGCTAGTAACATGTTAGAGCATCTCTAACCCATCCCCCAAAATTTAAATGAGTAAAAGACTCCCTATCCTTGAGGGGAGCAAATATAGTCCTCTAAATTTTGTGCCGCGGATTTGATCCCAATAATTTGGAGGAGTGAAAATATTTTTGAACAACATTTGCAAAATTGAGTACATGGATACATGAAAACATACCACATAAAGATTCCTAATTCATAAATATCAATAAATTAGTCATACAAAGTGATAGCATTATCCTAATTTTTTAAAATCATACTTAAACATCATTATTTAGCGTACTGGAGTGCATTGGTGTGCGTTACTAGAAAAGTGATAGCATCATACTAATTCATACTACCATGTATTTCTAGTCGGACGCATTGGAGCGCCTCACTAGCAAGGTCCACATATTCATAATCGATACACATGACCTAATATCTCCACTAGTTTTTTGATTAAAATTGGCATGTGTTTCTTTCCAAAATTTGTTAGAACGGTTGGTCGGATCCAACAATTGTTTGATGATGCCACGCGAAATACAAATCGTCCTCACCATCCGACCATGTACCTTTTTTCTTCTTCACCTTGCTACGAATAATTATCATTTTCATATTAGGAAATTGGCGAGCTTTAAGACAAAAATGGGGATATACCGAAGTGAACTCATCTTGTTCCGGCACCACTGGGATGGGAAGGTGGTGGTGCGGGCGCAAGGGCTGGCACCTAAGTCGGCGCGGGTGCCGATGCAGGAGCAAGTGTCCGAGCAAGTGGCGGTGTGGGTGCTCGTGTCGACTCTCCTGTGAGCTCGACCGAAGAGTTGCACCGACTGCTAGAGGACAAAGACACGCCGAAGGTGTGGATCAAGCTGTATCTCGACGAATCCCGGTCGCGACGCGTCGAATCCAGCGAAGTCGGTGGCAAATTTGTGGCCTGGGAAAGTAGCTTGTGTCGGTCAATTTCAATGATGTTGGCTAGCCGGAGAAGTTCAGAGGGCCGGGGCAGCCTTCTAGGCGTCGGTGGAGGCCGGATCCGACAGCCGGCGGCAGGGAGGGCAAGCTGACCGGCGGCGGTGATGTCAGCTAGCCGGCGGGGGGGAGGGGAGAAGATATAAGATTCGACCTTGCGCAAGCTGATACGTCCATTTTGCATCACTATTCTATGTTATAATTCACTATTATTCATTGATATATTTCGTATTGAGAGGTGATACTTATGTTATTTCATCTGTTTTTGCATGGTTGATGACTTTTGGAGCATGGACCGCTGCAATCAGGATTCTGATGGAAAATGTGCTGTTTGGAGGCAAAATTCACGAAGATCAGAAAATCCGGGAAAATATACGGAAAATCCTATTTTTCCAAAAGACGAAGGAAGCCAGAAGGGGGGCTGGAGATGGGCCACAGGGGGGCCACACCACCCCTGCCACGGGCGAGCCTAGGCCGCGCCACCAGGTGGTGTGGCCGCCCTGGTCCACCCCTGGCACTCCCCTCTGGCATATATTATCCTCCCGAAACCCTAAGACTCGGGGAGCAACCGCAGAAAGATTTCGCCGCCTCTGCGGGGCAGAAAACACTGAGAGAGAAAGATCTCTCTGGCAGACAGATTTCTGGCGGGGGAATTCCTTCCCGGTGAGGGGAGATCGTCGCCATCAACACCACCATCAAGCTGGACTTCATCGGGATCATCATCATCATCACCACCATCGTCATCAGCAGCACCCTCATCACCATCTCCATATTTCTGTAACAATTGAGTTGAATCTTACATTAGTTCTTAGGGGAAACTTTCCCTGTGTTGATTACTCTTTGTAGTTGATGCTATTGAGTGAACCATTCAATTATTGTTTATATTTAGATTGTTATACATCATTATTCCATCTCTGATTATGATCCATATGATGGCTTGTGAGTAGTTCGTTTTGTTCTTGAGAACATGGGAGAAGTCATGTTATTAGTAGTGGAGTTGTGTTGAGAAAGATTCAATAGTTTGATATTTAAGTTGTGGTGTACTTCTTCTAGTGGTGTCATGTGAACGTCGACTACATGACACTTCACCTATATGGGCCTAGGGGAATGCATTGTGTATTTGGCTACTAATCGTAGGGGTTGCCGGAGTGACAGAAACCTGAACCCCTGTTAGGAAACCATTGCACAAGGGACATAAGGGTCTTAGAGTTTAAAGTTGTGGTTAGGTTTCTACCTTAATTACTTTCTTGTACTTACGGATGTTTGTAAGAGGTACAATCACAAGTATGTATTAGTCCTAGGAAGGTCGGTACATTAGCACAGGTTCACCCACACAACACTTAGCAAGCTAAATAAGATTAATCAACTATATGAAGCGAAAGCACTTGACAGTCTTCCCATGTGTCCTCGAGAACGTTTGGTCATCTTAAGTAATACAACCGGCTTGTCCTTTGCTACATCAAGGATTGGACCACTTGCTGCATTTATTCCTACTGTCTTTTATTTACTCGTACTTTGTTTACTTGCTTTATCAAAAAACCCTAAAAAATCCGTTTGCTAAGTATTTGTAGAGAATTCCTGATCCATACCACTAGTCAGCACCTTCTGCTCCTCGTTGGATTCGACACTCTTACTTATCGAAAAATCCTGCGATACACCCCCTATACTTGTGGGTCATCAAGACTATTTTCTGGCGCCGTTGCCGGGGAGTGAAGCGCTATTGGTGAGTGGAACTGGTAAAGGAAACTTCTACTGTGAGTATTGTTTCCTTCTTCTAGTTGTTTTATTTTCGTTATGGATAATTCGCCGAGTTTCTTATTTGGTAATGCTACTACCACTGCTAAGGTGGTAGATAAGCCACCACCTGCTGACAATGATGTTTTTAAAATACCTACAAGAATTATTGATCGTGTTATGGATAACTACTATGTTGGGGATGGAACTGTCCATCCCGGTGATCATTTGCTCTTTATACACGAATTATGCGGGTTGTTCAAGTGTGCAGGTATTACTACAGATCAAGTTAAGAAGAAGTTATTCTCATTATCGCTGAAAGGAAGAGCCGAGGAATGGTATAAGCTACTGAAGAATGGTCAAGCTCTAGAATGGTAGGAAGTAGTGCCTCTCTTTTATTCGAAGTTTTATCCTCCTAGTGAGATTCATAAAGATTGGAATCAAATATACAACTTTTGGCCTCTTGATGGAGAGAGTACAGCTCAAGCTTGGGGGAGATTGAAGTTACTAATGCTCAAATGTCCCATTCATGAGCTCCCCAACAATATTATTATCAATAACTTTTATGCAAGGCTCCCTCTACATGACAAGGATTTATTGGATGCTTCTTCTGCTGGATCATTCACTCGCATGGAAGAAGAAGCTAAATGGGATCTTCTGAACCGTATTCAAGACAATGCTGAAGCTTGGGAGAATGACAAAGGAAGAAAGTCAGGTATAAATGATTATGAATGCATTGAATCTTTTATGGGAACTGTTGACTTTCAAAATATTAAAAATGCTTATGGTCTAGACTCTCAAGCTATTGCTTCTTATTTTAAGGCTTTTGCATCCTACATTGAAGTGCCTAAAAAGAAGTGGAATAAGTATCATGAACCTTATAAAGATGTTGCTAAGAGTGTTCCTGCAAGAAATACTGAAGTTTATACTGCTAATCATGTTTTACCTAAACCTTACATTGAGAAAATGCCTTTTCCAGTTAAGATAAAGGAACATTCCATGATAGCTAGTATGGTTGATGAAAGTATGAATAAGGCTATTGAACCTGATAAACAAATGGTTGATGAACCTATTATAGCATATGTGAAAGACTTTGTTACTAAATATGAAGAAGAGGGACACACTATCCTTTGTAAGGATATTTCTAATATTGTTTCACAAAGTAGTGTTATGAGAGCTAGTATTCCCGTGTTTTCTATTAGAATAAGCGATCATTGCTACGATGGTCCTTGTGATAGTTATATTGTTAAGTTTATGCATGATACTAAAAGTTATTATGAGAGAGGGAAAAGTGTTCTTATGTATCTCAATAATATCAAGTTTCCTCGTTTTATGCTAAAAGTTTTTATGTTGCACTTCTTTTGCCTTCTTATGCAAGTAGCCTATGGCTTCAACAACTTGTTTGCTTATAAAATTCCCTTGCATAGGAAGTGGGTTAGACTTAAATGTGTGTATTTTTTCTTCTTAATGCTCTCTTTCACGTCAATTCATATTCTTATGTGAGCATCTTCAAAATTATCATGCCCATCTTAATGGCTATAAAGAAAGAGCTTTTTGGGAGACAAACCAATTTGTTTTTGTTTTCAGTTTGTTTTTGTTTCTTTGAGTCTTGGAAGTTATTACTTTGGTAATAACCTCTCCTTATCCGTTTTGTTTGGTTTTTGTGTCAAGATCAACCTCTAATGAGAGAGAAGTAAGATTTGGCAAAGTTGCTGTCCCGAAACAGATTTTTGTGCTTCACCGTAAACATTCGTGAGAGATCTCTATATGTCGGATTGAGCTGTAATTTTTGTGCTTCTGCCCCAGGTTGTTATTTAACTTTCGTTAGTTTTGCACTTTTTGATTTGAGCAAAAGAAGATTTTCGAAAAAATTGATCTTTACCTGCTGGTCTGTTTTGACAGTTTTTGCCACTTTTGCATTTGCTTCTTTATTCGGTTTCCTTTTTGAATTCTTTTTGGGTTTTTGGAAGAAGTTGCTACAGTAGCTTATGTTTTGATGGATTTCAGTTGAAATTGAACTCAAAAGGTTTTTTCACTTCCCTTATACTAATGTTGCTAATGAGAACTATGTGAAGTTTTGTGTGAAACAAATTTCCAGGTAGTGGAGATAATGGTGCAATAAGGAAGTCAAAGGTTTTATGACTCAAGTAATAAGTGTACTAAGATGAAGATATTGATGATATTCAAGTGGTGACTCTAGAAGAATCTACTAGATACCAAATTCAGAGACCTGCAGAGTCTGCTTTCAAATAGGTAACAGTTCCGGTAAGAAAAGTTCCGCGAAAATACTATCCAACTATATTTTTGCAGTTTTAGTCAATAAGGAAAGCTACGAAGCGAAAAAGGGACGGAAACTGAGCCACATTACCCTGTGGCGCGGGCCCTCCCCTGGTCGCGCCACAAGGTGGTGAGTCCACCCCGTACTCCGCCTCCGACTCGTTTTCTCCCAGTACCTTCCTTTTGTTGTAAAACTTCGTAATATATAATCCCCCGGATCCCCCGAGGTTTGTATATCGTGTTTTTGTCGTGTTTTTGTTTCGATCTATTTCTGCCAGGACATACTCTTTGAAGGTTTAGAAGCACAAAGGTGTCCGCCAAGGATAAAGGGAAGGAGCCTATGGAGGAGGACCTCCAAGACCCTGGGAAGGAGAAGGAGATCAAGAGTGAAGGTGAAGAGGAGCAAGGCCAACATCCGCACACCAGCACTACCATTGCAAGAAATGGAGTGGTGGTAAACCCTGCCAGGACTATGTCAATTGGAGGGAAGCCTCCTCATCACCGTGCAGATCCCTGGTCACTTCCTCCGCGCACCAAGAATCCTTTCCATACCCTTATCCATGAGCATCAATACCAGAATATGCCCAAGGGGAAATTACCCTCCAATTGGGATTTGCCTCTTTCTAGCCATGCAGGAAAAGAAGACTTCAAGGAGGAAGAGTGGGGAAAGAATAGCAAGAGCTGGAATTCTCAATCTGACATGATCATGAGCCGCATTGAGCAAAACTCGCATCTGATTCGTAATCTCACTTTCAAGATTGAGGACTTGGGGAAACTTATGAGAGAGCTCATCGAGAGGATACCACCACCACCACCGAAGGAGTAATTCGTCATCAGGTTTGGCATCCCCTTGGTTTGTTCCAAGCTTGGGGGAGTGGCGCGGTATCATATCACTATCTTCTATCTTTTTACCTTTTTAGTAGAGTCATATCATGAATAGAGGAGTTATTATGTAGTATGGTTTGCATTATGGAAGTGTCCCCTCTCTCGCTAGATATGTATCCCTTGGTGTGAGTTGCCGTTATGGAATATTAATGAGAAGTTCTATCATTTATTCTTTTGCATAGCTTATACTAGTTTTCAATTCGTGGTTATATGATTGATCTTGTTGTTAGTATTGGTATCACTTTGGGATCATTGAGTTAATTTAGTTGGTTTTGGCAAACCTGGCTCGGTCAGTAGCAACACTATTTTTGAGAGTTGAATGAAAAGATAAAAGTACTCTAAAAGAAAAATTATTTCATCATCTTTCTTTCTTGATTTTCTCATAAGTCTAGTATTCTCTAGTTAAGATCTTTTGTGCTTCCAAGGAAGATTGCATCTTTGTTTTTATCACTTGTATGTTTGTTTGTTTCCTTCAACTCTTATACTTGCTACCCAGCCTTGCTAGCCAAAAACATGTACTGAGAGGGATTTCTTCTCGTGCATCCACTCCTTTAAACCAAAACCTTTGCCATCGGTGTCCACCATACCTACCTATTAGCATTATTGCTATTCCAAGTAAATTCTTGTTTTATCTACCTCCCAAATTAAACTTGTTATGTGAAAAGTAGTGATTAAAGCTCACACGAACTTGATGGCACACTTTACTTTCTTTCACTTAATAAAGTTGAACCATTGTGCTCACATATGTTGCATATATGCTTGCGCTTTGTAAGTTGTGAATTAGCAGAACCATGTTGTCATGGGGAACACTTTCAACATTGCACTGGTACCTTGTACCAAGTTGATATCATGTTCTTTTGTCTATGGATGTCGTCGGTGTGAAATGAAAGGGGAGCTTGTAAGTCCATGGAGTTATGCATGTGTGTTAGAGAAACACCTGGGCCGCTGGTCTAATCCATGCTGACATGGTGGAAACCTGCAGCGTAACCATAACGAGCATCTATGAAGCATTCTTCTTATAAAAAAAGAGTCCGATATTGAGAAAAAAGAGAAAAAGAAAAAAGAGATTATGAAAAGAGGAAAGAGAGAAAAAAGCACCATATTCCCATGGTAAATAAGAAGATTGCTGAGGTGTTTATTGTCTGCTTGCCTTGTCATTTTGATATGGGGATTCTTTCGTTTCATCGGGCAAGGGGTACCTCGTTGGCGGTTCTCTATGATACACATATGCTTACGATGACAAGAACTTACCGGTGACTAAACTTGAGTAGCATGAGGAGCGGCCCTCGTATTCAAGGGACATGATATTCTCAACTTACAACTTGTCAATGCATATCCTCATATTTGATCACTTTAACCTTAATCACCTAAAGATGCCTATGATAGGGGTAATGAGAGCTGAAAGCTAGTAAGTATCATAATTTTTGGGAGCTCTTTATGAGACTTGTAATCCTTGCTTCCCTCCGCGAAGGGCCTTTCTTTTACTTTGTAGTTGAGTCAGTAAACCTACTCCCTTCTATCTGAACAAGTATTTTGAGTTGTTGTGTTTCATTCATTCATATGATGATTTATTCAATCATGTTTCTTATGTTCCTTGTTTTGCACATTGCTCTTATCTTGATGTTTACTACTTTGAAAGCTATCATTGAAAACCAGTTATTTGTGAACTCCAGCAAATTATCAACTATTCTTTGACCAAGAGCTAAGTTTGTCATTACCAATTATGATTTACTTTATGTATCTTTATTGTGTTTCCTTTACTTATTACAAGTTGAGTTATATAATAATGAGTTGTCTTCTATTATGATCTATGTATTTGATGAATGTGATGCTTCTTGTCCGTATTCTTTTCTCGACTCTGCACTCCATAAACCTGAGGCCATGTTTATTGAGCTCAGTTCCGCTTGGGGATAAGCGAAGTCTAAGCTTGGGGGGAGTTGATACGTCTATTTTGCATCACTATTCTATGTCATAATTCACTATTATTCATTGATATATTTCGTAATTGAGAGGTGATACTTATGTTATTTCATCTGTTTTTGCATGGTTGATGACTTTTGGAGCATGGACCGCTGCAATCAGGATTCTGATGGAAAAGGTTTTGTTTGGAGGCAA
Organism: Avena eriantha; assembly: GCA_910589775.1. Lineage (NCBI taxonomy): Eukaryota > Viridiplantae > Streptophyta > Magnoliopsida > Poales > Poaceae > Avena > Avena eriantha. The sequence continues at coordinate 234,714,234 of OU342740.1, read as the reverse complement.
AATTCACGAAGATCAGAAAATCCAGGAAAATATACGGAAAATCCTATTTTTCCAGAAGACGAAGGAAGCCAGAAGGGGGGCTGGAGATGGGCCACAGGGGGCCCACACCACCCCCTGGCGCGGGCCAGCCTAAGCCGCACCACCAGGTGGTGTGGCCGCCCTGGTCCACCCCTAGCACTCCCCTCTGGCGTATATTATCCTCTTGAAACCCTAAGACTCGGGGAGCGACCACGGAAAGATTCCGCCGCCTCTACGGGCGGAAAACACCGAGAGAGAAAGATCTCTCCAGCAAACAAATTTCTATCGGGGGAGTTCCTTCCCGGAGAGGGGAGATTGTCGCCATCAACACCACCATCAAGATGGACTTCATCGGGATCATCATCATCACCACCATCATCATCATCACCACCCTCATCACCATCTCCATATTGTTGTAACAATTGAGTTGAATCTTGCATCAGTTCTTAGGGGAAACTTTCCCGGTGTTGATTACTCTTTGTAGTTGATGCTATTGAGTGAACCATTGAATTATTGTTTATGTTCAGATTGTTATACATCATTATTCCATCTCTGATCATGATCCATATGATGTCTTGTGAGTAGTTCGTTTTGTTCTTGAGGACATGGGAGAAGTCATGTTGTTAGTAGTGGAGTTGTGTTGAGAAAGATTCAATAGTTTAATATTTAAGTTGTGGTATACTTCTTCTAGTGGTGTCATGTGAACGTCGACTACATGACACTTCAGATATATGGGCCTAGGGGAATGCATTGTGTATTTGGATACTAATCGTAGGGGTTACCGGAGTAACAGAAACCTGAACCCCCGTTAGGAAACCATTGCACAAGGGACATAAGGGTCTTAGAGTTTAAAGCTGTGGTTAGGTTTCTACCTTAATTACTTTCTTGTACTTACGAATGTTTTCAAGGGGTATAATCACAAGTATGTATTAGTCCCAGGAAGGTCGGGTACATTAGCACAGGTTCACCCACACAACACTTAGCAAGCTAAAGAAGATTAATCAACTATATGAAGCGAAAGCACTTGACAGTCTTCCCACGTGTTCTCGAGAACATTTGGTCATCTTAAGTAATGCAACCGGCTTGTCCTTTGCTGCATAAAGGATTGGGCCACTTGCTGCATTTATTCCTACTGTCTTTTATTTACTCGTACTTTGTTTACTTGCTTTATCAAAAACCCCTAAAAATCCATTTGCCAAGTATTTGTAGAGAATTCCCGATCCATACCACTAGCCAGCACCTTCTGCTCCTCGTTGGGTTCGACACTCTTACTTATCGAAAATACTGCGATACACCCCCTATACTTGTGGGTCATCAGCCGCGTATATATGCGAGTCGAAAACCGGGACTCCTAAAACATTCTACTCTAAACGTCGTTACGGGCGATCGGTTCGGTGCGGGTTCGGCCGTTAGAGGAGTATATTTTCACTTATATAGCCGTTTTGGGGATGGGTTAGAGATGCTCTTACTAGTTAAGTTACTTCACTATGACTAGTCTCATGCATATGCTCCCTTTACCATAAACACACACTACCTTCGTTCATTCATATGTATGTAGACGCATTTTATTGTGTAGATACAATTAAATCTAGCCAAAATTAAATCACTTATTTTAGGGCGGAGGGAGTATTTCAGTTTGTTATCATAGTATACATATAGGTCTAGTATTGTAGTTTAGGAAAGCTAGGATTCTAGCTTAACTTGACTTGTACTCCAAGATGATCCCTGTACTCCTATATATACTCGCCCATGAGGCTCAATAATACATCCAACATATTATGCCAATCTCATAATATTACATGGTATCAGCCTAAATTCAAGCCGCCGCCGACACGCTTTCGCCGCGCCGCCCCCGGCAGGACCGATCTCCATGATCTCTGCTGGGGGCCGCGCGATCCGTCGCAGGGCTCGTCCACCGATCCGTGATCGGCTGCCCTGGTGAGTCTTTTCCAATCTCTTGATCGGTTTTTCTCTCCGCCGGTCGTTCGACCAGTATTTTCTTTTTAGTTTACCGATCATAAATTGGATTGAGTCGCCCTCCACCGCCGTCGTCATCGCCGCGCCTCTACTCCGACCATCGACACCGCCGATCTACACCGCACTCGTGCACCTGCCACCTTCGCCCCTCAAGGCAGTCTGCCGCGCACCGCGGCCGGCTGCTACGCCTTCCTCGGGAGGCTATCACGGCCGTCTCCTGCGGATCGTCTATGTCGTCATCTGTAACATCCCAAAACTTTAATCCAAGGTTATCAAGTTCTAATCTCCCAATTTAGGGTTAACAAAAACTTTATTTAATAAAATGAATATGAATGCATGTGTGTTTGCATTAGTATAGAATTGAGTGTATATGCCATGCTTGATTATTCTCAATGTTGTGAAATGGTTTAAAGGTGAATGCCACATCATCTAGACATTTTACAAACAAAATCCAAAGAAAAAGAAATCAAATATGATAAATTAAAGCAAATGGTCTTTTGGACAAATTTAAACCACTAGGTCACTTTAGGTGTTCCTAGAAGACAATTTCTAACACAAACAATTCTATTTCTTTTCACCCCCTGCTAGACTAAGTAAAAGTGTATCAAGGCCCACTTTACAAACTTACAAAAACATCTAGCAAATCATCTTAAAGGACATTTGAAAATTGAATCAAGTGTATATGTTAAGATCACACTTTTTCAAAAACCCATCAAATGAATTCACCTTGACCTATCCAAGCAAACCTAGTCTCTCAAGCTTAATCTAAGATCACTCAAAAAAATTGAATCAAAAATTCAAAAATAAATTCCATGCGGCCATTTTATCAAACACTTGGCATGCACAGAATAATCTCTAGCCTAACTTCGCCGTTTTGCACAGTGATCATCGACCAAGTGATCTCCCTCTTAACCCCCTTGTCCCCCTAAGTGACTAGCAGCAGCAGACCAGCACTCCCCTCCACCGTTTGCACAGTGGAGCGCTGCCGTTTTGTGGTCATTGTCGGCCGACCACGGCCAGATCGCACCAGACCATCCCGAGCCCATCCAGCATGTCCACTAGCACTGCCGTAGCCTACCGCCACGCCCTGTCCAGGCCATAGCCCCAGTCGAGCCGTGGACCACCCTAGTCGCGCCGCGCACCGCCTCTATGCGCTGTGTCCAGAGCGCGCCAGTGCGCCGTGCCCGACCAGCCCCGCCAGCTCGCGCCTTGCCCTCACCGTGCACGCATAGCCTCGCCATGATCACACCACCCCGGCAGACACCCCCGTTCGCCGCTGCGTGACCCGCAGCTGCCGCATGCCACCGCAAACACCACTACCTCCGCTCAGAGCGCTGCATGCGCCAGACCAAACCAAGCTGCCCCACACCGGCATTAAGTCCGTGAGAACCGCCAGGAGGCACCACACCGTCCCTACGCCCTCGCCCATGTCGTTAGCTGCCTATAGCGACGCCACCGTCGAGCTCACCATCGCACCGCTTGGTCCCCTTGCCGAGCTATAAAAGGAGGCCACCCCAGCCTCCATTCCTCACACCATTCCACTCCCCACTCCTCACTGACCTTCCCCACTTCTCCCTGGAGCAAGGTGAGCACCACCGCGTCGGAATTGCACCGGAGTCTGCCGCTGGTGGAGGAGAAGGGCACCACCGATTTCGACCACCCCAAGCTCCACCGTGACCGCACCTCGCCTCGCTGTCGTCTACCACGTCGTTTTCCCCGTCGCTGAGCTTAGCTGGAGCCCAGGAGAGCCCCGAGAGACCCCCACCGCCGTGCTAGGTCTAGTTCCTCGTCAGAGCTATTCGTCGTCGACAACGACCCTTGGCCGTTGGATTAGAATTAGATCGTAGCGCCTAGATTGAAAGATACTGTTTCACGTTAAATGAGCCGCTGACCAGTGGACCCCCTCTATCAGCCGTGTGTCACGCTGTGCAGTGCAGTTGGGCCAGTCCGTTTAAGTTCCCGCCTATCCCTGGAAATTCAAATATGGATTTTCCTTTTTAATTAAAATCCTATTCCGTCCACTTATTCAAAAATCAAGTCAGAGAGTTTCACTTAACCAAATTGCATGATTCAAATTTTGATAGAAAGGTAATTAAAATATCTATCCAAGCTCGTTGGATTTAAATCAATTGGAGATATAGATAATCTATAGTAAAAATGACAAGACAGAGACTTTTGCAACTTCAAACATTTTTCAAAAATCAACCATAATAGCTTTTGAGTTGATTCCAACTCTTAAAAATCACATTTGACAATATCTATCTGAATATGTAAAAAAAATTAGGTTTGCATGCAGTGAAATTGGACTAGTACCAAAAGAATGCTATTGGGGCATCTCTAGTCACTTTAAATCTATTAAATAATAATCTTAAACTTTATAAAATGTGATCAACCTTTTAAATCACATTCCCATGTATTAGAATATGTGGTGATGACATGTGTCCACATGATCCCATATTCTATTTGGAGAATATTAAATCTTAATTAATTTCAATGAGTAGAAATTACTTTTGTAAAATAAAAGGAATAAAACTAGTTCTTTATTTCAAGTGAAGATTGTGATGATACTAGATCATCAAGTGTGAGCCTTAGTGTGCAAAATAGACTTAGTTAAGTATTGTTTGGTGATTGTGTACCCCGTATTTTATTTATAGACGATAGTATCGACCAAGTCTACGAGGAGGAGGAGTTCTACCCCGAAGAAGACGAAGAAAACTTCAATCACTTCACCAATCAAGGCAAGCTAGAACTAAGCAAGTTAACACTTGCCACCTTGTTAACTTTAGAAAATGCAATAGGCATGCTTTGGTTATATACTTTGATTTATACCCATCCCAAGTTTTACTTGCAAGCTTTACTTTCTTTTACTTTACCAAAGTTCTTTACTTTTAGTATAGATAGCATAAAGAGTATAAAGCTAGGCCTATCTATTTATACTTAGATGTCATTCTGTGGAATGAGATTGAAGATTAGCACCCCTCATTAGTGAACACTCTTAACCTTAGTGGCTAGTGCTAAGCATAAAACTTGATCACTTTAGATGGGAATACTTGGTGAAAATGATTATGAAAACCTTGGAATGATGAGTCATTCTATTGAGATGTTTTGACATGTGTTGAGACACACAAATGGTTTGATGAAGAAAATGTTGAGGCATGAGCCTTAGCCCCTTTTATAAAAACTGATGGTTGGGTTCGGATGCGATACCATTCCAATTTTACCGTACAACCACAATACCTGAATTGGGTAAGGCTTAGCCGGAAGTTTATATGAATTAGTATGGGTTCCCTCGCGGGAGAGGTTTGAGATGAGGCTACCTCTTGATGTGTGTCCACCTATTCAGTGCCCAGGATGGCAGATGGCCATGGCTGGGAGGCCAAGCTCATAGGGGAGGTGCCTATACTAGAGTATGTAATTGAAAGGTTATGATTGATTATCCACATACTAAGTATGATGATTCAGGGTTATCCCTGACGGATGTATCGAATTTTGTGATGAAAGTGTACCACCTCTACAGAGTGTCAAACTATTCGAATAGCCACGTCCACGGTCATGGACAGTTGGAGTGGCCATACTATTCCGTCGTGAGATGTTTTCAAAATGACTTGTGAAATGAATTGTGACTTTGACTTGACCACAACAGGGTTGTAACTATGAAAACTAAGTTCCCACTTAGGTGATTTAGAACATTAAATTAGCTTTCTTTACTTCTGAACTCAGCTTAAGATAAATTTAGCTTTTGCAAATAAACCTAGAGCTTAGTATTCCTACTAGAACTACCTTACTCGTTAGTGATAGTTTGCGAGTACTTAAAGAGTACTCATGGCTTTGACCTAGCTATTCCCATGGCCAGACTATGAGGAGGACTATTAGGAAGATGGACAGCAGGATGGCTACGGCAACTAGGATCATCTCCCATCGTCAGCATTGCATGTGACCCTGAAGATGGAGCCCACTACTATGCTTATTATTCCGTTGCTTGTTTGTATTAAGACTGGATCATGAGATCCTTTATTTGTGTAAAACCTTATTATGGTTTGTAATAGATGATGTACTGTGATATCAAATCTGTTATGTCTCACAAAAATGGTAATCCTAGGATTGCGAGGTATGGCATAACAGGCATCTGGGATTAAAAATCCGGGTGTTAACAAGTTGGTATCAGTGCCATCCTGACCATAGGAGACCCTAGTTAGAATGGACGTCCGAACAAAAACTTAGTTTCAAAAACAAAGAAGTGAGTATTTATGAAAACCTATTCCCACTCTTCCTTGATTCTTTCAAAAAAATATGCTCCTAAAAAATTCTTACATTCTTACATAAAATTTGACACACTTGATCACCTCACTAACTTACTCATCCTAAATTCTTATAGATGGAATTCCAGTATTGTAAGTTCTACCAATTGGGAAACGGAGGCCAAGTGATCTTTGAGAGGGATCTCGATGAACTGTCGGAGTATCTTGAGCGCTCGCATCCGGAATTCTTCGGAGCCCAACTTAATGATCAGCCAGGAGGAGATCTACAATGGCTGATAGTTGCAGATCTCAGAGGCAAGATGGAAGCACCCCTGTCTGAGAATATTCAATTCACCGTGCGAGAGAACAACTGGCTAGATGGATTAGCCAGGGCAATGCATGAAGCTCTTGCCCGTCTTTGTGGACAGAACATCAACTTGATCTAGGGAACTCGCTTTGCGCACTATGCAAGGCGTGATTCTATGGGAATGCAATTAGAGATGCCAAGTCACCTAGAGATGAAGCGCCAGGTGGAAAACCTTGACTTCCTGTTGTATGATAGGTAGAAGGAATTGGACAATGCTCGAGCCTACGCCAACCACAACCTTGCCATTGCCGCCCAAAAGGACCAGACTCTCGCCAAGCTCGTCAAGGATTGCAAATCACTTCGTCGTCAATGCGAGAAGAAGGATCGCACCATCGCTCGTCTTCGCAAGAAGGTAGCCGACCTCGAGAAGACCATCCGTGAGCAAGAAATCCAACTGGAAGCGAAGGAAGAGGAAGAAGGTGAAGACATCCAGGGAGATCTTCACTCGTACCTCAGTGATGACAATGACTACCCTGAGGATGATGCCATGGATTTCTACACCGATGATGATGATTCCAACTTCATTGATGATGAGTATATGCACTTGATCACTACCGTAGGAAGGAGTTGTACGGGTCCCACTGTATCGTAGTTTCACAAAATGGTTCTTAAAACCATCTATTTTCCATTGTGTTGTGGTGTGTGTTGTATTGTGTGCTTGAATGAATGAATGAGAAGAAGTTAGTTTGCCAAACTTGAGTCAAAAATGAAAGTTTAAAGGTTTTGAAACAAAACCATGAACCTTAGAAATTTCCCTCTTATCTCATTATCTATCTCAATCTTCACATGACTCGTGGAAACCCCGGAGGAAGCAGCTCATCGCAGGACCCAATGTTGTAGATTCTTCAGATGCTAGTTTCCGACCGTGAAGCTAGTAGAGCAGAACGCCAAGCCAATCTAGCCACCCTACAATAGATAGCTCAGATGGCCCACAATAATCAAGGCCAAGGAAACCAGGATCACCATGGATCCAAACTCAAGAACTTTCAGAATACCAATCCCCTATCTTCAGTAAGTCTGAAGACCCTTTAGATGCTGATGACTGGCTACAAACCATGGAGAACAATCTAGAAGTCGCAGGAGTTGATGCCAACGAGACGGTACTGTTTGCCACCCATTATCTAGCAGGAGATGCAAGAGCCTGGTGGAATAGCACACGTACTATGAACCACGGTCAAGTGATGACGTGGGAAGCTTTCAAGATCATGTTTAGCCGCACCCATGTGCCGCAAGGTTTAGTCACCCAGATGAGAGATGAGTTCAGAGAACTGAAGCAAGGCAGGATGACGGTAGCTGAGTACCGTGACAAAAAAAAATCGCTAGCTAGATATGCCCCTGACGAGATCAACACTGAAGCCAAGAAGAAGGAAAGGTTCCTGAATGGACTGCATGATGAGATGCAGACTGTGTTAGTCAACATCCGTTTTGAAGATCTAGAAGAGCTTGTAAATTCTGCCATCAGAATGGAAGGGAAGATCAACCAAGCCAATGATAACCGCAAGCGCAAAATGATGCACCAGAGTGTCTCCAACCATGCCTAGAAGTATCGCCTCAACCCATCTGCAGGATATGCCCCAAGAAACAATAGACCCCCGATGAACCGTCCAAGCTACCCCAATCGTAGCGGAGGAAACTTGAAGTCTGGAGGAAATCACAACAACCCTAGCAACTCCAACAACTTCAATCGTGCACCGCCCAAGTCCAACAACAACAACAATACTGCCCCAAGGACTGGAAGCAATAATGTGCCTGTTGCAGCCAAAGACAAGTCCCCGATCACTTTCTTCGAATGTGGAGTCAAGGGTCACTACTCCAACGAGTGTCCCAAGAAGCTTGCAGCCGCCACCAATGTGCATGCCCCTGCTCAGCAGCGGCACCGTGTTCAGCCTGGAAGAAGATTTGCCCCAGGGAACTCGCTCAACCGCAACGACCGCCTGTTCCACATGAATGTTGAAGAAGCCTAGGAAGCGCCAGATGTCGTGCTAGGTATGTTTTCTGTTAACTCAGTATTAGCAAGAGTGTTGTTTGATTCTGGAGCATCGCACTCGTTTGTTACAGAAGAATTTGCATGCACTAGTAAGATTCAACCCACCAAATTGAAGCATGTTATGATAGTTCAAATACCTAGTTCAACCACCAAAGCTAGAAAAATTTGCAAGGTTGTACCTATCAGAATCCATGGAATATACTTTTATGCCAATCTAATAGTACTTGGAACCAAAGGTTTGGAAGTAGTACTAGGAATGGATTGGATGTCGAAACATAAAGGATTGATCGACTGTGCCAAGAAATCCATAACCATGACCAGTAGATCTAAAGTATCAGTAGAGCATGTATCTGAAACCTCACCCCATCAAGTCAAGTGCAACGAGAGTCTAGCCCAAGCAACCCTAGACCAAGCCAGAGTAGTGTGTGAATACCCCGATATATTCCCAAATGAATTGCCCGGTATGCCCTCGGATCGGGATATCGAGTTCATTATTGAACTAATTCCTGGAATAGGACCCATAGCTCAGAGACCTTATAGTATGAACCCATCTGAATTAGTGGAGGTGAAGAAGCTACTTGATGCTATGCTGGTGAAAGGTTTGATTCAACCAAGCGCATCGCCATGGAGATCGCCTATTTTGTTTGTCGACAAGAAAGATGGAGGTAACCGTTTATGCATGGATTACCGAAAGCTAAATGATGTCACCATCAAGAACAAGTACCCACTACCCAAGATAGAGGATCTATTTGATCAGTTGACTGGTGCCATAGTGTTTTCTAAGATTGATCTTAGGACTGGTTATCATCAACTAAAGATTCGTGCAACGGATATTCCAAAGACCGCCTTTACCACCAGATATGGATTGTATGAGTATATGGTCATGTCTTTTGGATTAACCAATGCCCTCGCTTATTTCATGAATCTCATGAATAAGATCTTTATGAATTTCTTGGATAAGTTTGTCGTTGTTTTTATCGACGACATTCTTATCTATTCCAAGTCAGAAGAAGTCCATGAGCTACACCTAAGAACCATCCTTGAAACCCTGAGGGAACATCAGTTGTATGCCAAGTTTAGCAAATGTGAGTTATGGTTAAAGGAAGTAGGATTCCTCGGACATATTGTGTCAGCTAGAGGAGTCGCTGTCGATCCCGCCAAGATCAAAGATGTTGAAGCATGGAAATCCCCAACCACTCAAACTCAAGTCCGTGCATTTCTCGGATTAGTAGGATATTACCACAAGTTTGTTGAAGGATTTCCGAGCATCGCAAGACCAATGACCCAACTGTTGAAGAAAGATAAGAAGTTCGAATGGACAGAAAAATGTGAAGCAAGTTTTCAAGAGCTCAAGAAAAGATTGATTTCAGCCCCAATCCTAATTATGCCAGATATTGATACATTGCTAACGTATCTATAATTTTTGAGGTTCCATGCTTGTTTAGTATCTACTTTCTTATGTTTTGTCTACATTTGGAGATACTTTTATGGATTTTCTAGAACTAACCTATTAACAAGATGCCACAGTGCTAGTTGCCAGTTTTCTTCTGTTTTTGGTTCCAGAAAAGCCAGAAAATGAATATTCTCAGAATTGGACGGGACAAAAGCCAAAGTCAATATTCTACCGGAAGACTCATGGAGCCAGAAGACGAGACGGAGAGGGGCTAGTGGCTGGCCACACCATGTGGTGGCGCAGGCTAGCCCTGGTCGTGCCACCAGGTGGTGTGGTCCCCTGGTCCACCCACCGACCTTGCCTCTTCGCCTATAAGAAGCCTCCCGATGCAGAAACCCTAAAGAGTCCAGCCTCCAGCCACGAAAGTTCCGCAGCGCCGCCGCCACCGAAGAGGAGATTCAGGGGATAGAAGTCTCTATTCCGGCACCCTGCCGGGATGGGAAATTGCCCCTGAAGCCATCTCCATCGATCTCCACCACCATCTCCATCACCGTTGCTGATTCCCATGATGATGAGGGAGTAGTTCTTCCTCGAGGTTAAGGGTTCTACGGGTAGCTATGTGTTCATCTCTCTCTCTATGCATGATCATATTGTGATCATGAGCTTTGTAATCAAGTAGATCTACCTTGCTACTCAAGTGCTTTAATAGATCTCTACTCTCCACATGTGTGTGGAAGTGACAGCGTGCACACCATGGTGACACTTAGGCTAGAGATTACAAGTACTTGTTATGAGTTATATTTGGAGTTGGATGTCTCTATGAAATTGAGGTGTTTGTTGGAACCATCTAGCGCTCAAGGTGACAGTGTGGGGTTATCTAGATGGGGAAAGCAAACTTTGAGGAGTGCTGTTATAGCCCTACCATGGATTAGAGTGTCCAACCGGAGAGTAGTTCAGCGTAGTATCATAAAAAGATGATATTTATATGAGAGTGTTCACTAGTGAAAGTATTATCCCTATGCCTTGTTTCTAAGCATTGAAACACCGTCTGCATCTAGATCTGTTACATGTTTGCTTGCTGCCATCTTTCTTTCAGTTTGCCTTTACTCTCTTCCACGCCATCAAGCTATTTTCTGGCACCGTTGTCTTATATCTATACCACTTGTATTTTACTATCTCTTCGCCGAACTAGTGCCCCTATACACCTGACAAGTGTATTGGGTGTGTTGGGGACACAAGAGACTTCTTGTATCTTGATTGCAGGGTTGCTTGAGAGGGATAGCTTTGACCACTTCCTCCCTGAGTTCGATAAACCTTGGATAATCCACTTAAGGGAAACTTACTGCTGTTGACATGGGTATACCCTACAGGTACTCGAGCTTGGTATATACGGTCCAAATACATACAGGCCCACGGTGTCACCAAGGCCCAGATGAACGGACTCGAGTAACCTGCGGACTCTCGATTGCTTGAAGGACAAGAAGAAGCTAAAGATAGAAAGTTTGAAGGGGAAAACCCTAACTTGTAACCGACTCGACCTGCTACCCGAGACCTAGCCTATCTATATAAAGGCTAGGAGGGGGCGGCGAGGAGGACACACGCAACCCTAGTTTCCACAACCCTCGCCAGATTGCATCTGCGCACCATTATAACTTTCGATTCCTTCGATAATTCCACGAGCAGACAAGCAGGAGTAGGGATCCCTATGAGGCCTAAACCTAGGTAAATCCTTTGTCCCATGTGTGCTTGTTTGCAACCCTAGTTTCCACAACCCTCGCCAGATTGCATCTGCGCAACATTGTAACTTTCGATTCCTTCGATAATTCCATGAGCAGACAAGCAGGAGTAGGGACCTCTATGAGGCCTGAACCTGGGTAAATCCTTTGTCCCCTGTGTGCTTGTTTGCTAGCCGATAGATATCTCCAGCGCTCCCTCCTTCTCCAAAACCCAAGTCCATAACAATGGGCATTGATGAGTTAAACCCTCATCAATTGGCGTCGTCTGGGAACTGGGAGTGCTGATGTTGCGGCTTCTTCGGCCCCATCAACCGCGATCTACAACTCCGCAACAGCGGAGGTCCGCCAGCTCTTCAGCGCCTTCGACTTCACCTTCCACACGTCGGCCACCCGCCCGGCCTTCGAGTCCGTAGGTGACGGAATCAGCCTGGCGATTGGGAGCTTCCGCTTCCAAGTTAGTCAGATGGGCACGCTTCGCATGCCTGATCAGCCGGCAGCACCGGCGATCGCCCCGGCGTCATGGTTCCCTCCATCGATCGGCACCCTCAGTGAGCTCAACGCTCCGATGGCAGTCGAGAACACGATCAGCGACGACAGTCGCGATTCTGATCTGAGCGATCTGGCCACTGAAGATGGAACCTACAGTTCCGGATCTGAGAGTTGTGGAAGCAACAGCTTCCCCAATCACTTCATGTACGCCGTCATCAACGCAGGCGACACCTCTGCCAATCGCGACAACGGTGGCAACCCTGGCAACGGCACCGATCCACCTAACACCGGCAACAGTGGCAATGGTGGCAACGTCGGTAACGGCGGCAATAGCGTTCCCGTCAACAACAGAGGAGCGGCCGAACCTCCCAGCATAATCAATGAGCAAACCAGCGAACGCGTCGTAATCAAGCTCAACGAGCAAGAGTGGGCTCGCTGCCGCGAGGCCCTACGGGGCACACCTCTACCCTTTGGGTCCCTGCAAGAACTGCTGATGGGCTACCACTGGCTCCATAAAGAAGAATTCAAGCGCCAGGTGCAAACAATCGCGCAACTTCAGGCGCGTAAAAAGGCAGCGGACGAATCGAGCCTTCGTCGCGCCGGGCTCTCCTCCTACGGAGGATCCTCCTCAAAGGGCCACGAATACTTCGCCAAGAAGGGGCAGTCGCAGATGGATCACCTCACCGAACAAGAGCGCATAGAGGCCGCGAAAGTCCTCGACTTCGGCTCTATGACAGTCGACACGAGAGGCAACGTGGTTCCCAGAATGCCGCATGCTGTGGTGACGGCAGCCACCATGTACCTACTCAACAACCAGCCGCCAGCTGGAGATCCCCGAACTGCCATGCACCGATCTACAATCGCGGGCTTGGGATTAATCGAGGCCGCCCTCGACAAGGAGCCAATACCAGACCCAAAAAAGGGAAAAGCGCTAGCAAAGCGCCACTCCTCGCCCTCATCCAGCGACGACAGTCACGACCTGTCTCAGCGTCGCCGCTCACGACGACATGATCGTGACTACGATGCGTGCGACGACCTCACGCAGCGCAAGATCGACAAGTCAAGGGCACGACATGCTTGGTCGACTGACATAGAAGAAGAAGATGGGGAGCTCTGCGGCGCTAGATGCTTCAGCAAATCCATTAGGCAGAAGCGGATGCCTAAAGGGTTTAAACTCCCGTCGGAGAACCCGAAATTCGACGGTCTGCAGGACCCCAAGATCTGGCTGGAGGATCACATCTCCTCCGTTAGGCTCCACGGGGGTTGTCGAAGTACTGCCATGCAATGTATTCAGCTACAGCTGCGGGGCGCCGCCCGAGCATGGCTCAATAACCTCCCACGCGGATCCATTCGTAGTTGGGATGAGCTGGTTTATAGCTTCGTGCGCAACTTTAAGGGCATGTACAAACGGCCTGCATCAATCGAAGAACTGAGATGCTGCCAGCAAAGATCTGGCGAATCGCTGCGCTCATACATCCAAAGGTGGTCCATCATCAAGAACTCCACGGAAAACATCTCGGAAGACCGCGCGATTGATGCATTCAACGGTGGCGTCCGCCGCCTAGAGCTCAGGGAGGAGCTGGGCCGCTCAAAGCCCCAGACCATCGACCACCTGATGGAGATCGCGAATCAGTGGGTCGATGGAGAATATTCGGTGAAGAATCGCGCTCACTCCAACGAGGAGGCGGAACTCGAACGCAGACGCGACCGCCGAGGCAAGCATCGCATGCGCATCTACGACGATCGTGACGACATCAACATGGTCGCAGCCGACTACGCCGATAGACGCGACGATAACCGCAACAGCAGATACCGTAGCGGCGGATACCCCGACCCCGGGAAAACCACGCAAGTATGGCAACGCCGCACTCGCGATGAGGCACCGGCGACCTCCATTGAGGATAAACTGTTAGGGCCATGCACGGTACACTTCTACATCGACAAGCATGACGGTAAGAGAAAGTCCAGCCACCTCCTCAAAGACTGCCGCGAGTTCCTCAAGCTACACGAGGGATTGGTTCGGATGAACCGCAACGCAGTCGAAAGAGGCTATGGAGCCGCTCCAGGCGCCATGGCACACGGCGCACCACCACCACCACCTAGGCCACCACCGAACGGAGCCGCACTGGACCAGCACCACGCAGGAGAACCGTACCCACGGGCCATGGGTACCATGATGATCCAAAAAGGGCGCCCCTCCAACAGGGCGCAGAAGGCCATCACTCGCCAAGTCAACTTGGCCACGCACTCGCCACCATCCACCACTGAGTACCTCAGTGGCAGCGAGTCGTGCATCACCTTCGACAAACGCGACCACCCGCCTCAGATACCTCGCCCAGGTCATTGCCCCCTTGTACTCGAGGCGCAAATTGGAGGATTCGACATGAGTCGCGTCTTCATGGATGGCGGAAGCGGCATCAACCTCATATTCGCGAGTACCTTGCGAGCGATGAGGATCCCTCTAACCTACCTGGAGGCATCGGACACAATGTTCCATGGCATCGTCCCAGGGAAAGGCGTATACCCCCTGGGCAAAATCAACCTCGACATCATCTTCGGCACGCCGAAGAACTTCCGGCGCAAGCGCATTGACTTTGAGGTCATCGACTGGCCCTCACAATACCATTGCATCCTTGGGCGCGTCGCGTTCGCTAGGTTCATGGCAGTACCCCACTACGCCTACCTGCAGGTGAAAATGCCAGGTCCTAACGGCGTCATAACGATCAACGGGAGCTTTGAGCGATCTGACGCTTGCGACAGGGAATTCAACAAAATCTCCCAGTCCTTCAGCATGCGGGAGGAACTCGCAAGACTGAAAGAGACGACAGACAACAGTCTGCCTCCCCTGAGTAGGCCAAGCTCACCTGATCTCTCCTTCGACTCATCCGTGCACACAAAGAAGGTGCAGGTCCATCCATCGGATCCCGCCAAGACGGCCCTCATCGCTAACAACTTGAGTCCCACATAGGAACTCGCGCTCGTCGAATTCCTCCGTGAGCACTGGGAAATTTTTGCCTGGTGTCCTGCGGACATGCCAGGAGTTCCCAGGGAATTCGTCGAGCACGCACTCAATGTCAACCCTGGCGCAAGGCTAGTCAAGCAAACAATCAGGCGACTGTCTGAGCCACAGGCGCAGGCAGTCGGAATGGAGATAAACAGACTCCTCGAGGCCAAGTTCATACGCGAGATCAAGGAAAGCACTTGGCTCGCCAATACGGTGCTGGTACCAAAAAAGGACATGGATATCCTGCGGATGTGCGTGGACTTCACTTCTCTGAACAAGCACTGCCCAAAGGATCAATTCCCACTGCCATAGATCGACTCCACCGCGGGATGCGAGCGTCTCTGCTTCCTCGACGCCTACTCAGGCTATAACCAAATTCGAATGAAGGAGGAAGATCAAGAGAAAACAGCGTTTACAACGCCCTTTGGTGTGTTCTGCTACAACACAATGCCCTTCGGGCTAAAAAACACGGGAGCCACCTACCAGCGGTGCATGCAGGCTTGCCTCAAGGAACAACTGGCACGCAACATCCAAGTATATGTCGACGACATAGTAATCAAGACCAAGGAGGAAGCCTCTCTAATCGACGATTTGCGCGAAACCTTCGCCAACCTTGACCGCTACCGGATCAAGATCAATCCGGACAAATGCGCCTTCGGCGTACCATCTGGGCAGCTACTTGGGTATCTCATCTCCGCGAGGAGAATCGAGGCGAACCTGAAGAAGATAAAAGCCATACTAGCCATGGAGAAGCCGAAGAACATAAGAGGCGTCCAACAACTGGCCGGATGAATCGCGACCCTCAGTCGATTTATCAGTCGGATGGGTGAAAAGGCACTGCCCTTCTACCAGCTCCTCTGCAAAGATGAAAAATTCGAGTGGACCAATGAAGCACAAGAAGCATTCGAAGATCTCAAGCGCCTGCTATCCACTTCGCCAGTGCTGGTGACTCCACGAGAAAGGGAACCACTATTGCTATACATCTCCACCACCAACCAGGTGGTCAGCACAGTGCTCGTCGTCGAGCGGGCTAAGGAAAACAAGGTCCAGGGCGTACAACGCCCAGTATACTACCTCAGCGAGGTCCTCACGCCAACAAAACAGCGGTACCTGCACTACCAGAAACTGGCGTACGGCGTACAACGACTGCGCCACTACTTTCAGGAACACCCAATCGTGGTAGTCAGCGACGCCCCATTGGGACATATCCTCAATAACCCCGACGCCACGGGGCGAGTCGCGCTTTGGGGAATAGAACTGTCTCCACGAGACATCACGTACAAAAAGCGCGACGCAATCAAGTCACAAGTCCTCCCTGACTTCCTTGTGCACTAGATGGAGAACCAACTCCCGGACAAGCCAGATATGTCCTACCTCTGGACAATGCACTTCGATGGGTCCAAGCGGAAAGACGGAGCAGGCGCAGGTGTCATAATGACATCACCTCAAGGGGACAAGCTGAAGTATATCCTGCGAATGCAGTTCACGGCCTCAAACAACGAGGCTGAATACGAGGCCCTATTGCACGGGATGAGGATGGCCAAAGCTTGTGGCGCCAAGAGGCTCATCATATATGGCGACTCCAAGTTGTTCGTCAACCAAACAATGCATGAGTGCGACGCACTGAATGATGACATGATCATGTACCGCGATCTCTATGATACACTCGAAGGAGACTTCAATGGTTGCGAGCTACGACACGTAGGTCGCGAAAGCAACGAGGAGGCGGACGCACTCGCCAACATAGGCTCTACCTGCGCCCCCATACCACCTGGGGTATTTCTCGAGCGCATATGTGAACGCTCCATCAAGCCAAAGGCCGCAGAGAAGAAAACAAGCGCATCAACGGACTCGGAGGCTACGCCACCCAATGAGCCCATGGCACTTGATGACTTGGAGCTAGATACCAGACTCGAAGGACCTATGAGCGTCATGCTGATTGAGCAATCATGGACACAGCCGTACATCACGTACCTCCTCAGCAAGAGGTTACCGGACGATCCAACAGATGCACAACACATCGCGCAGCGCTCCAAGGCATTCGCCATTATCAACGGCGAACTGTATAAACGCAGCATCACAGGAGTGCTACAACGATGCGTCTCCATGGCCGATGGAAGAGCAGTTCTCCTCGACATCCATGAAGGGACCTGCGGGCACCATGCTGGCAGTCGCGCCCTCGTGGCCAAAGCTCTACGAGCTGGATTCTACTGGCCTACGGCCATGCGCGACGCCAAGGATATCATCCAAAAATGCAACGCTTGCCAGCGATTCACGGACAAGCCGCACGCACCGGGCGCAGAGCTACGGCCAATCCCATTGGCCTGGCCCTTCGTGCAATGGGGGCTCGACATGGTAGGCAAGGTTCCAAGGTCCTCGCGAGGAGGCTACTTCTACCTCTTGGTCGTAGTCGACAAATTCACTAAGTGGATTGAGGCCATGCCAGTAACCAACCAATCCGCGCACAGCGCGGTCAAATTCTTTGAGTCCATCGTCTACCGCTTCGGGGTGCCACATAGCATCATCACCGACAACGGGACGAACTTCACATCTAAGGAGTTCCAAGAATTGTGCGAGAACCTAGGGATCAACATCAGCTACGCCTCAGTAGCGCATCCACAGACCAACGGTCAGGTGGAAAAGGCAAACGGGCTCGTCTGCAGCGGCATCAAGAAGCGACTCCTCCGACCACTCAAACAAGCCGCGGGCTGCTGGCCGGATGAACTGCAATCCGTACTCTGGAGCCTACGTATAACTCCAAACAGCGCCACGGGCTACACGCCATTCTTTATGGTGCACGGAGCAGAGGCAGTGCTACCCGCCGAAGTACGGTACAAAGCGCCACGCGTGGTCGCCTACAACGAACAGGAATCATCCCTCGCACTCGAAGACTCCGTCGACCTCCTTGACAAAGCAAGAGAAATCGCCGCAGAAAGATCCATGATCTACCAGCAGAACCTGCGTAACTACCACAGTAGGAGGCTTCGCCCCAGATCCTTCGTCGAAGGTGACCTGGTCTTGTGACTGAAGCAGCAAGGGCATCTCAAGCTCGAGTCCCCCTGGGAAGGACCGTATGTGATTACAGAAGTAATCACAGGTGGCGCCTATCGCCTTAAAGATTTAGAGACAGGAGTCGCATACTCCAACCCCTGGAACGTCGCATAGCTGCGACGCTTCTACCCTTAGTTTGTTTTTACTTTTACATTACAAATAAGGCTACTCAGCCATGGCTACTTAGCCACACATTGTACCTTGCACTGTTCTTTGAATAAATAAAAGCTAAGTGCCCCAAAACTCTGTGTTCTCCTTTATTTTTTCAATTTATATACTCGGGGGCTGCGCCACCCTATACACATTTGTTCTTCGAACCAAAACGCGATATCCTGAGTAGCTGGTACATCAATCGAAACCCTTCAAACACGACCTCAACTCAGCTGCAACGCACCTGACAGGTTGACAAGGGACCGAGATAAAAGATGGCCAGGCTAAAGAAAAGGACTCACATAGTGCAACGCACCTCACGCTCATTGAGCTCTTTATACACATTCGACAATTAATTATCTACAACATCTATACGAACTTTACAACACGAGTACACTTATGTGCAGGATACAAATTTGGTTACTCTTGCAATAGATGAACGTTGGTTTGCTCCTCAAAGAAGTCGACGATCTCCTCTGCTAGACGGTCCACTGCCTGATAGTGTGGTACCATATTCCAGGCAGATCCTGCAGGTGGCGCTGGCGGCCCAGAGGCAATGGCGGTAGTATCCACGTCAGGCCTATGCAATCGCACAATTGAAAGGGCAGCCTTGGCACCAGCCACCAACTGCTGCCTCACGCACTCGCGAACCGCGGACAGATCTTGAAATCTGGCAAGAAGAGCCAGTAGGCTTGATGGAGTGTCGTCCAGCGGAAACATCGCCCGATAAATGTTCTTCAGGCATGACTGCGACTTCTTCAGAAAAAGCAGCACTCGCGACGCGCGATCCTGCAGGGTCGCCAACGCAGTCGCACGATCATGATCTACCCAGAAGTATCCACTCTCTTGAAGTTGCTCCTGGGTGAGATCATGAAGGCCAATGGCAATTCTATCCTTCTCCTCCCGCGGATGGCGCGCGCTAACAACTACACGAAGCAACATCAATAGCATGAGCACAACGTACCGCCGCGAGAAACTACAAAGGAAAAGGTAGAATAGGAAAACTAACACTTAAACTGGTCGCCCAGCTACGCCACCTCGCCAAGAAGATACTGCTCGTGGGCGGCGGCTTTTTCCGCCTTGGACTTCCACACATCTGCGCTACCGCGGATCACGGGCAACTCACGCTCCAGCTGCTTCATGCGGTCACAAAGTCACGAAAGCAAGGATAGCTCCTCTACCCTGGAGCGTGGTGGTGCCACTGTATCACCAAGAGATGGTGAGTCCTAGGTTCCCCCCACGGGATCACTTGATGTACCCTACCACAAGTCAAGATAGAAGAAAATAAGGCGACTAAATCAGCACAAAGGCAAAAGGGTCAGATGCATTCAAGACCGGCATAAGTATCAGTAGACACACTCGCTAGTAGGCATGTTCTTAAACAAAAGGACAATTAATCAACTATTACAAAAAAAGCTAACTACAGAGCAGCTGGCTTCTTCGACTTCGATGGCTTCGGGGGCTACATCAAATCCGTGGTAGTGTCAGATGCCACTGACTTTCCGCCAGCCCCTAAGGCCGAAGCCTTCGCTGCCTTCTTAGCACGTTGGAGCTCCCCCGAGTACTTCGCGGCAATATTTATCAAGTGATGCCCATATTTGCCACAAGCAATCGCAAAAGGAGCGAAGACTACCTACTGACCATCTGCGCCAACAGGCATCACCTTCGACACCGCGGAGGGATCGATCTCGATTCCGTGGGCACCATGGCGAGTGACATGGTCGCGCCAGCCGCGCGGAGGGAGTTCTTGTAGGTGGAAGGCACACCCCTAGCAAGTGACTCCGCTAGCTCGTCCATATTATCGACCAGCTCCACCTTTGGCATCAACTCCTCTCGGAGGCGACTGAGGGCGACCTTGGCCTTGGAAAGTGTATCTTGGACGGCGGTGCTACGGTCCTCGACTGCAGCCACCACACCTGCCAGAGCGTCATCGCGACGCAGGGCCTGTGGGTCAAAGCTCAAATCACCAGCATCTGTACATGAACCCACACATGGATCAAAACTTCAACGTCACCAGCAAAAACATTCGACGCAGAGAAGGACAACAATATCCACAAGAAAAAATACCTGAGAGAGCCTTGGCGACAGAGAACAGTTGTTCTTCGAACAACTTCTCCCTGGCCGCAAAGGAGGCACGCAGATCCTCCTCACGCTTCCGTGCCTCGTCACGAGCCGCGAGTGCCTCGTCGCGACCCTTCACAGCCGCGGCAAGCGTTTTCTCCAAGGTGGCGACATTGCGCAGTAAAGCGTTATGTTCAGCTACATGGCAATCAAAAGTTGACTATCAGTCGACTATACAAACAAAGGAGAAGACGGAAAAGAATAAGTGTAGAACACTCACTTTTGACCACGCGGTGACGCGTCTCCAGCATTGCATGCTGGCGACCCATCGCCATCACCTGCTCTGCCACTTGTGTGGCTTCCTTTACAAGGATCTGTGGCACAACCAAAGAACCATCAGAGGAAATATATAACATCGACTTCAACACTACAAAGGAGGAAACAACTATACTTACATGGTCCTCCAATGGCTCCGAACATGTTTGCTGTGCCGTCATCCGGGCAACCATTCGATGCTCCCCTGCGTGGGGAGAGCTGGAAGAGTTGTTCCCGGAGTGGGCCGCCATTGGAGGGGAAGGAGCGTGCTCGACCTCTTTCTTGGCATTTGAGGTCGTGACTCCAGATTCCTTCAAAAACTCGATGTCGCCAGAAGATGACGACGCCTTTTGACTACAAGAGCAAAACTTACCTTGAGCAAAGGCAAACTCCAGGGCAAGTCAACAAGAAGAAAACAGAGAAGAGCAAATGAACTTGCAAACTTACCAATCAAACTTGTCCAGATCAAACATGGCCTCCGCCGACTCCGACGAAGACTCCTTAGGCAATCGCATCTTCTTGCGAGAAGACGGCGCCACAGTCCTCACAGGGACAGCAGGAATTGGCGACTCCGCACCACCACCCGTACCTTCTGGAGTTGGAGGAGACGATGCGTCCGAATCCTCACTGCACGAACGCTTGTGAGTGTCCGGACTCTCGGACTCGGGGGCTTCCTCCTCCACATCAGAAGGGACAGTCGACTCAGACTCGTCCTCTTCCAAAGCTTCTCGAGGGATAACCCCCTCGAGGAGAGGAGGCATACACGGTGACACTGCCCAATCCTGCATACAAGCAGCAAAAATCAGCAAAAAGAACAAGTAAGCAACAGAAAAGCAATCACGAAAATAAGCTACTGCGTAGCACAACTGTACCTCAGGAGGGGGATTCGAAGTATCAAAAGGAGGAACGACTGGTTCATTCGGAAGCACATCCTTGACAGTGTACTTCGTGACCAATCGAACCCTCTTATCCACCTCACTCGCGGACATGTCATCGGCAGACACGCGAGTGGTATCATAAGCGCCACCCCATTGAAACATGGGATGGACTCTGGCTTGGAGAGGCTGGACGCGACGGCGCAGCCAAGTTCTGTAAGGGCGCAGCCTCCCTCTTTTGCGCCTATGCGACTCTCGAGATTGCAGATGCGTTGATATAGCACGTCTGTCTCCGCAAGTTCGCCAGGCATCACTACGTTCTTCCAAGAACGCATCTTCTTGTAGGGAGTCGAGGGATCGAAGGGTGCGAGTCCAAAGTGCTCATATTTGGCCTTTTGATCGCGGACATAGAACCATTTGTCCCTCCATCCCTGGACGGACTTTGTGAGCTTGATATCGAAGTAGGTGGCGGATGGGTCGACGTGGATTCCGCAACCACCTATGTCATAAACTAAAGAGCCAGATGCGGACCGACGCTTCAATTTGAATAAGCGCTTGAAAAGACCAAAGTGTGGCTCGATTCCGAGCCAGCACTCTCAAAGAGTGATGAAGCAGGTGGTGTGGAGGATAGAATTTGGGGACAGCTGATGGAGCTGGAGCCCATAGAAACAAAGAAGACCCCTAAGAAAGGGGTGGAGAGGCAAGGAGAGGCCGTGAATGACGAATGCGAGAAACATCACTCGAAAACCAGCGGGAGGAGCAGGAATGGTCTCACCGTTGGGGACACGCGCATCGGCGACTACTGCAGAGATAGCTCCGTCTTGGCGAAGAAGACGGAGATCCGACGCCTTGATGATGGAGGGGCGGCATGCACCATTGTTCACGCGCGTGTCCGCGACCTTCTTCTTCCCGCCGGCGGCGGCGCTGGTGCCCGCAGCAGTGGAGCCACCCTTCTTCTTCCCCGCGGTGACGGCGGCCGCGAAATCAGCGGCAGCGCCTCCTTTCTTTTTCCCCATTGCACGGCGGCGATGAGAGCACAGAAAGTAGCTTGGAAACAAGCGGAGGTGGTCCAGCACTGTGGAGGAGACGAGCACAAGGAAAAGCAAAAGAACAACAGCAATGGCGATGGCAGCGAGGAAGAAAGAGCGCAGATGGAAAATTACCGCCGTCGCGCCGCTACTTAACCCCTAGGAGATGCAATCCAACGGCTCACAAAAACCCTATTGGACGCGTGGCACGCATCGTGTTGGACACGTGGAGAAGAGGAAGCGCGAACCGTCCCCCCACTTCTCCCATTACACGCGGAAATCGAGGAGGCGCAGTTAAAAATAAGATTACGCACGCCCAGTCAAATCAAAGTCAGGAGGTGGGACCCACCGCTCGTCACGTCCCGTCAAACTCGCTCACGCGGGCAGCTGAGGTCATACAAGCGTCAGCACTGACGTCATCAAAGCTACGCAGCGGAAAACTTCGACTACTTTAGTCCTTGTTGGAGTCTTCGACTCCACCAAACACTCGGGGGCTACTCCCATAGGGAGCGCTGGTCGCGCACCCTACGATTTTCTCTTTTCTTATTGCAGGAATGTGGGCAATCACAATCAAACCCAACCACTCGAAACACGGTTCGATTACGGACATGGGTTACTCCCATAGGGAGCGCCGGAAACAATTTCGACTGAAACAAGTAAGCAAAAGACGACAGCAGTCGCAAAAGTGTTTTAGTCCTTGCCTAAGTCTTCGACTGAAACAAACAAGCAAAAGACGACAGCAGTCGCAAAAGTTCTTTAGTCCCTTCTTGAGTCTTCGACTCAACCAGGCACTCGGGGGCTACTCCCATAGGGAGCGCTGGTCGCGCACCCTATGATTATTTGTGTAAAAACTGTGTGTTGATAACATCCGCACTCACAGCTCATGGCGACACCGCCTCATACTTTTCCCTACAAAGAGACTACGTCTCCTGGGTCGCCTGAATCGTCCCCGCGATGATAAAATTCGGATGCCGCGCTTACAGCGTGAAGGTAAGACCTGAATAAGGCCTGGCAACGCATTTAACTGCACACTACCAGAAATATATCTGTGCCTACAGGCACGATGAACATGCCTTGACGAACGCGTCGAGTGCTCACACCCATATAACTGGAATTCGACTCCTGTAAGACCTCCGCGGCCTGAGTCGAATTACGCCAGCACTTTTTCGGATTCGAGTCCGAGGACTCGAATTCGAGTAGATTGCGTTGTTTCACCCTAAGGTGGTTAACTGATACCGATACTTCGGTTATATCAGGCACGTATATCAACAAATCCCTATGACATAAATAAAAGCAGTCGAAATGTACTCGTTCAGGCACTCGAAGACTTCAAAAAAGTCCCCAGTCGAATCTGCGATTCCACTGGACACTCGGAGGCTACTGACATGGGTATACCCTACAGGTACTCGAGCTTGGTATATACGGTCCAAATACGTACAGGCCCACGGTGTCACCAAGGCCCAGATGAAAGGACTCGAGTAACCTGCGGACTCTCGATTGCTTGAAGGACAAGAAGAAGCTAAAGATAGAAAGTTTGAAGGGGAAAACCCTAACTTGTAACCGACTCGACCTGCTACCCGAGACCTAGCCTATCTATATAAAGGCTAGGAGGGGGCAGCGAGGAGGACACACGCAACCCTAGTTTCCACAACCCTCGCCAGATTGCATCTGTGCACCATTGTAACTTTTGATTCCTTCGATAATTCCACGAGCAGACAAGCAGGAGTAGGGACCTCTACGAGGCCTGAACCTGGGTAAATCCTTTGTCCCCTGTGTGCTTGTTTGCTAGCCGATAGATGTCTCCAGCGCTCCCTCCTTCTCCAAAACCCAAGTCCATAACAATGGGCATTGATGAGTTAAACCCTCGTCAGCTGTTCTACAGACCTCTGCACTTGGAGGCCCAACAACTGTCTACAAGAATAGAAGTGCGTAGACATCAAGCTCTTTTCTGGCGCCGTTGCCGGGGAGGTAAGGTAAAAGGTACTCATATCCTCTGGCTACTAAGCTATCTTCTAGCATTGTTGCTGATGTGTGAGTGCTCGAAGTTATTTCCTTTAGATTCTGCAATTATATATTTTTGTTTCTTGTTTTTATTTTTACTAGTTAGGCTTAATGGAAAACAACAACAAAATTACAGAGCTTTGTAGTATTTATCCATAGTTAGGACATGAAGTGTTTGAAGAGAAAATTAAAAAACCTATGGAACTTTATTTGCATGCTAATAGCAATGTTATTAGTATGAATTCTTTGAACACCATAATTGCTAATGCTATGGAAAAGTCTAAGCTTGGGGAAGCTGGTTTTGATGAGCATGATATTTTTAGTCCCCCAAGCACGGAGGAGAAAATTTACTTTGATGATACTATACCTCCAATACATGATGATTACAATGATGAGTATGATATTTTCAGTCCACCTACAATATGCCTCATATATTTGATGATTATGGTGATGAGAATAATAATGATAGCTATTTTGTTGAATTTGCTCCCACTACAATTAATAAGAATGACTATGTTTATAGGGAGAGTAATAATTCTTTTATGCATGTGGCTCATGATAAGAATGTTTTATGTGATAGTTATATTGTTAATTTTATTCATGATGCTACTAAAAGTTATTATGAGAGAGGTAAACATTGTTTATGTATCTCAACAATATTAAGTTTCCTCTCTTTATGTTGAAAGTTTTGAAGTTGCACCTGTTTTGCTTTCCTATGATTGTTGCTTTGTGCTTTCATGACTTGTTTATTTACAATATTACTATGCATAGTAAGTGGGTTAGACTTAAATGTTCCTTGAATTTGCTTCTTGATGCTCTCTTTTACTTCAATTCATATTTCTTATGTGAGCATCTTCTCAAACTATCATGTCTAACTTAAAGGCGTTAAAGAAAAGTACTTATTGGGAGATAACCCAAAAGTTTTAGTTGAGTCTTGGAAGTTATTACCTCTGTAATAACCGCTCCTTACCATTTTTGTGTGGTTTTTGTGCCAAGAATAACCTCTAATGAGAGAGAAGTAATGCTTGGGAAAGTTGTTGTCCTAAAACAGATTTTTCTGCTTCGCTGTAAAAATTTGTGTACAATCTCTTTATGTCGGGTTGAGATGTGATTTTTTGTGCTTCTGCTTCAGGTTGTTATCTAACTTTTGTTAGTTCAACACTTTTCGATTTGAGCAACATAAGGGCTTCGAAAAATTGGTTCTTACCTGCTGGTCTGTTTTGACAGATTTCTCCCATTATTTGCATTTGCCTCTTAATCTCTTTCTATTTGAGTTTTCCTTGATCATTTGAACTTTTTAATGGAAGTACTACAGTAGCTTGTGTTTTAACGGAAGTTTTACTTGTGTTGAAACTGAACCCAAAGACTTATTATCTTGAGTGCACTAATGTTGCTAATAAAGATTGTGTGAAGTTTTGTATGAAGGAAAAATTTCAGGTGTATGGCAAGAATGATGTAATGAGATGAAGAATGGACTAAAGCTCAAGCTTGGGGATGCCACGCGTGTCACCCTAAGAAATATCCAAGAAGTACAAGCGTCAAAGCTTGGGGATGCCCAATGCATCCCCTTCTTCATCAATAAAAATCTTAGGTTTCTTCCAAACACTTCATTTTTATTGTTTCATACACAATTGCGTTGTTCTTGGAGCGTCTTCTTTTTCGTTTTCGTTTTTGTTTTCTTGGTTTGCTTAGTTTGCTTGAATAAGTTGGTTGTATCCCAACACACTTCTTTTGGAGAGAGACACACCCCATTATTCATTGCCTAGAACACTCTAGTTTTCATTCTTATTGTTTTGTGAGTGTTCTCTTTTGCTAGCACTGGGTTTAGCCTTAGTTTTCTTGTGCTTTTAGCTTAGAACTTTTTAGTTCTTCCTATTGGATTTGTGAGACAATCTCACTGATCTTTATTTATTATTATCTTTGTGATTTCTTTCAAATAAGTTGGTTTGGATTGGAAAAGAGTAGGAAAAGTTCATGCTTAAAGTGGTACAAAAAAGAGCTTGTTTTTTACTGTGACTTAGACTTTATCATGTCATGCTTGGTAATCTTTTGGCTTTATGATTAGTGATTTTTGCTGTAGCATGACATGTTATAAACAATTGAGATTGCTTAATGTGCCTTGAAAGAATCATGCATTGTTTTAGCATATTAAAGCATAGTATCGTGGTATTCTCCTTTGATGCTTTCTTTGGGTTGACTTGGCGCATGCTCACACCATGTTATGACTATCCCAAGTCGCTATAGACTTGATGATCCTTTAGTTTTCGACTTGTAATATCACTTTATGATTTAATCAATGATGTTTTGTCGCTTTGCATGATTATGGCCATTATTGCTCTCTTAGTTGGTCCCTCCCAGTCTTTTGCTAGCCTCCACAACCAAGTATGAGTTCCACTCCAGCATCCAACTCCAAATAAAACCAAGTTATTCCTAAGAGTCCACCATACCTACCTATTAGCATTTTCTACTCCAAGTATATTCATGTTTTTATCTACCTTCCGAATTAAACTTGTTATGTGAAAATTAGTGATTAAAGCTCTCACGAACTTGATGGCACACTTTACTTTTCTTGCCCTTAATAAACTTGAACCATTGTGTCATCTATGTTGTATATGCTTGCACTTATATGTTGGGGATTAGCAGAACCATGTTGTCATGGGGAACACTTTCAACATTGCACTTGTACTTTGTACCTAGTTGATATCATGCTCTTTTGTCTATGGATGTCGTTGGTGTCAAATGAATGGGGAGATTGTAAGTCCATGGAGTTATGTATGTGTGTTAGAGAAACGCCTGGGCCGCCGGTGTAATCCATGATGTCATGGTGGAAACCTGCAGCGTAACCATAATGAGCTGTCTATGAAGCATTCTTCTTATAAAAAAAGAGATGAGAAAAGAGGAAAGAGAGAAAAAAGCACCATTTTCCATGGTAAATAAGAAGATTGCTGAGATGCTTGTTGTTTGCTTGCCTCGTCATTTTGATATGGGGATTCTTCCGTATCATCGGGCAAGGGGTACCCTGTTGGCGGTTCTCTATGATACGCATGTACTTACGATGACAAGAACTTGTCGGTGACTAAACTTGAGTAGCATGAGGAGCGGCCCTCGTATTCAAGGGACATGAGATTTCCAACTTATACTTCGTCAAGCATATACACCATAGTTTGTTCACTTTAACCTTAATCACTTCAAGATGCTTATGATAGGGGCAGTGAGAGCTGAAAGCTATTTAGTACCATAATTTTTGGAACCTCTTTATGAAACTTGAATCTCTGCTTCCTTCTATGAAGGCCTTTCTTTTACTTTTATGTTGAGTCTCCACCTTCTATCTTTATGCACCTACTTTGAGAGCATAGTGGCCATTCATTATCCCAAGACTTATTGATTGATGCATACCTTGATATTGCTTGTTTTAAACTATTTGTATCTAGTCACTATTATGAACTTTGAAGGTGTCCTATGCATTTATGTTTGCTACTCTGTGAGGGACAAGCTAAATACTACTATGCTATGTTTTCTTTATGTGAAACAAACAAACGTCTTGCAAAGCATTGTTATTCATGAATCTTTTGTTTGTGCCTTTTCATGTTGCAACATAGTTTATTTGTCTTATTGCTAGAACTTTGTCGTTCATGTTATGATTGAAGTAATATGATCCCAGCTTTGAATGTTTTACAAATAATTTGATCAAGTTTATGATGGTGCATGTCACCTCAAAAATTATTCTTTCTTTTTATCACTTACCTACTCGAGGACGAGCAGGAGTTAAACTTGGGGATGTTGATACATTGAAAATGTATCTATAATTATTGATGTTCCATGCTTGGTTTTATCTACTTTCTTGTGTTTTGTCCACACTTTGGAGTACTTTTCATATGATTTCTTGGACTAACCTATTAATAAGAGCCACAGTGCCAGCTGTCTGTTTTCTGCTGTTTTTTGGTTCCAGGAAAGTCAGAAAATGAATATTCTTAGAATTGGACGGGACAAAAGCCAAAGTCAGTTTTTCACCGAGGGAAACTTGGAACCAGAATACGAGACGGAGAGGGGCTGGGGCCCGGCCACGCACCTGGCCACACGACCAGGCTTGGCCTGCGCCAGGGGGTGATTTGGCTGCCCTAGGCACCCCCTCGGCCTCTCCTGCTACCTATATATTGCCTCTGATACGGAAACCCTAAGTACCCGATCAAAATTCCACGAAAGAGTCTGTAGCCGCCGTCATCTCCATCCCTAGATCGGGAGGGATCTGAAGCTCTTCCCGGTACCCTGCCAGAGAGGTGAATTCACCCTGGAGGCCTTCTTCATCATCATGCAAGCCTCCGGTGTGATGCGTGAGTAGTTCATCTCTGGACTACGGGTCCATGTAGTAGCTAGATGGCTGGTTCTCCTCTATTCTATCATGTTTAGATCTTGTGAGCTTTGTTCATGATCAAGATCATCTATTTGTAATTCTACATGTTGTGTTTGCGGGGATCCGATGGATATTGAGATGCTATTTCAGATTGATTATTGATTCTATCATGTCTTTGTTATTTGTGATCTTGCATGCTTTCCGTTGTTAGTAGCTATCTTGGCCAAGTAGATGCTAGCAACTCCAAGAGTTAGTATTTATGCTCGATAGTGGGTTCATGCCTCTGGTAATCTGGGGAAGTGACAGAAATCTCTAAGGTACTAGATGTGTTATTGCTATTAGGGAGAAAACAACAATCCTTTGTTCATAGAACAATCGTATTATTTACTTTACACGCAATTCGTAATGCAATTATCCGTTGCTTGCAACTTAATACTGGAGGGGGTTCGGATATAACCTGAAGGTGGATTATTAGTCATAGATGTAGTTGGATGGCAGTCTATGTATAATGTTGTAATGCCCAATCGAATCTCAAAGGAGTCAAGATGAGTAGTATATGCATATTGCTTTCTCTATGTTTGTCAATTGCCCCGTTGTAATTTGTTCACCCAACATGTTATCTATCTTAAGGAGAGCCACCTCTAGTGAACTATGGACCCCAGTCCTTTCTTTTACTTTCAATCTATAAACTGTTTACTACTTTGTGTTTACTTTCTTCCATTTGAGACGTTTAATCCTTTGTTTTCAGCAAAACCGGTAAGATTGACAACCTCATCGCAAGTTGGGGGCAAAGTTCTGTGATTGTGTTGTGCAGGTCTCCACGTTGCTACTAGAACCGGTAGTGCGCCCTGCCAAGGCTCAGCTAGCTACACCTTTGGGGTGTTTCCTTGCTCCTACTGGTTCGATTAAACCTTGGTTTCATACTGAGGGAAAACTTGCTGTTGTGCTCATCATACCTTCCTCTTGGGGTTCCCCAACGAGCTCGATATATTTTAGGCCATCAAGGCCTTCTTCATCACCATGCAAGCCTCCGGTGTGATGCGTGAGTAGTTCATCCTTGGACTACGGGTCCATGTAGTAGCTAGATGGTTGGTTCTTCTCCTTTGTGCTATCATTTTTAGATCTTGTGAGCTCCGTTCATGATCAAGATCATCTATTTGTAATCATACATGTTGTGTTTGTAGGGATCCGATGGATATGAGATGCTATTTCAGATTGATTATTGATTCTATCATGTCTTTGTTATTTGTGATCTTGCATGCTTTCCGTTGTTAGTAGCTATCTTGGCCAATTAGATGCTAGCAACTCCAAGAGTTAGTATTTATGCTCAATAGTGGGTTCATGCCTCTAGTAATCTAGGGAAGTGACAGAAATCTCTAAGGTACTAGATGTGCTATTGCTACTAGGGAGAAAACAGCAATCCTTTGTTCATAGAACAATAGTATTGTTTACTTTACACGCAATGCGTAATGCAATTATCTGTTGCTTGCAACTTAATACTGGAGGGGGTTCGGATGATAACCTGAAGGTGGATTATTAGTCATAGATGCCGTTGGATTACGGTCTATGTATAATGTTGTAATGCCCAATCGAATCTCAAAGGAGTCAAGATGATTAGTATATGCATGTATGCTTTCCATGGTAAATAAGAAGATTGCTGAGATTGCTGAGATGCTTGTTGTCTGCTTGCCTTCCATGGTAAATCAAATCTCAAAGCACCATATTCCCATGGTAAATAAGAAGATTGCTGAGATGCTCGTTGTCTGCTTGCCTTGTCATTTTGATATGGGGATTCTTCCGTATCATCGGGCAAGGGGTACCCCATTTGCAGTTCTCTATGATACACATGTACTTACGATGACAAGAACTTACCGTAGACTAAACGTGAGTAGCATGAGGCGCGGCCCTCGTATTCAAGGAACATGAGATTTCCAACTTATACTTTGTCAAGCATATACTCCATAGTTTGTTCACTTTAACCTTAATCACTTCAAGATGATTATGACAGGGGCAATGAGAGCTGAAAGCTAATAAGTACCATAATTTTTGGAAGCTCTTTATGAGACTTGAATCCCTCCTTCCTTCCATGAAGGCCATTATTTTACTATTATGTTGACTCTCCATCTTCTATCTTTATGCACCTGTTGAGAGAGCATAGTGGCCATTCTTAGTTTAATGTGCATTGTCCCAAGACTCGTTGATTGATGTATAACTTTGATATTGCTTATCTTAAACTATTTGAATCTAGTCACCCTTATGAATTTTGAAGGTGTCCTATGCAATTATGATTTGCTACTCTATGAGGGACAAGCTGAATGCCACTATGTTAGGTTTTATTTATGTGAAACAAACAAACGTCTTTCAATGCATTGTTATTCATGAATCTTTTGTTTGTGCCTTTTAATGTTACAACATAGTTGCTATGTATTATTGTTAGAACTTTATCTTTCATGCTATGTTCAAGTACTTTGATCCCAGCTTTTAATGTTTCACAAATACTTTGATCAAGTTTATGATGGTGCATGTCACCTCAAAAATTATTCTTTCTTTTTATCACTTACCTACTCGAGGACGAGCAGGAGTTAAGCTTGGGCATGTTGATACGTTCCTAACGTATCTATAATTTTTAATGTTCCATGCTTGTTTAGTATCTACTTTCTTATGTTTTGTCTACATTTGGAGATACTTTTATGCATTTTCTGGAACTAACCTATTAACAAGATGCCATAGTGCTAGTTGCCAGTTTTCTTCTGTTTTTGGTTCCAGAAAAGCCAGAAAATGAATATTCTCGGAATTGGACGGGACAAAAGCCAAAGTCAATATTCTACCGGAAGACCATGGAGCCAGAAGACGAGACGGAGAGGGGCTAGTGGCTGGCCACACCATGTGGTGGCGCGGGCTAGTTTTGGCATTGAAGACTGTCAACTAGCAGCCTTACCCTACCCTACCCATGATCTTGAACTAGCAGCCTTAGTTTTGGCATTGAAGACTGTCAACACCCGGGTTTTTAATCCCAGATGCTTGTTATGCCATACATCGCAATCCCAGGATTACCATTTTTGCGAGACATAACAGATTGGATATCACAGTACATCATCCATTACAAACCATAATAAGGTCTTACACAAATAAAGGATCTCATGATCTAGTCTTAATACAACAAACAACGGAATAAATAATAAGCGTAGCGGTGGGGTCCATCTTCAGTGTCACAGGCAATGCTGACAATGGGAGATGATCCTAGTTATCATAGCCGTCCTGTTGTCCTTCCTCTTGGTAGTCCTCTTCATAGTCTGGCCATGAGAATAGCCAGGGACAAAGCCATGAGTACTCTTTAAGTACTCGCAGACTATCACTAACAAGTAAA
Source organism: Avena eriantha (assembly GCA_910589775.1). Classification (NCBI taxonomy): domain Eukaryota; kingdom Viridiplantae; phylum Streptophyta; class Magnoliopsida; order Poales; family Poaceae; genus Avena; species Avena eriantha. Next base: position 234,681,826 of record OU342740.1, on the reverse strand, counting down.
GTAGTTCTAGTAGGAATGCTAACTCTAAGTTTGTTTGCAAGGTTAAGTTGAAACCTAAGCTGAGTTGAGAAGTAAAGAAAGATAAAATAAAGTTCTAGAATCACTTAAGTTGGGAACTATTTTTCATAGTCACAACTCTATTGTGGTCAAGTCAAGATTCATCATCCATTTCATAAGTCATTTTGAAAACATCTGACGACAGAACAGTATGGCCACTCCAACTGTCCATAACCGTGGACGCAGATATTCAAATAGTTTGACACTCTGCAGAGGTGGTACACTTTCACCACAAGATTCGATACATCTGTCAGGGATAACCCTGAATCATCATACTTAGTATGCAGATAATCAAACATAACCATTCCTTTACACACCCTAGTATAAGCACCTCTCCTATGAGTATGGCCTCCCAACCACGACCATCTGTCATCTTGGGCACTGCATAGGTGGACAACATTGAGAGGTAGCCTCAGCTCAAACCTCTCCCGCGAGGGAACTAATACTAATGCATATAAACTTCAGGCTAAGCCTTACCAAATTCAGGTATTGTGGTTGTATAGTAAAACTGGAATGGTATCGCATCCGAACCCAACCATCAGTTTTGTAAAAGGGCTAAGGCTCATGCCTCAACATTTTCATCATCATAAACCATTTGTGTTTCTCAACACATGTCAAAACATCTCAATAGAATGACTCGTCATTCCAAGGTTTTCACAAGTCATTTTCACCAAGTATTCCCATCTAAAGTGAATCAAGTTTTGGTTTAGCTCTAAACTACTAAGTTAAGAGTGTTCACTAAAGTGGGATGCTAATCTCAATCTCATGCCACGGAATGACATCTAAGGTTATCTAGATAGGTCAAGTTTTATACTTTTTATGCTACCTTCAAACAAGTAAAGGACTTTAATAAAGTAAGGAAAGTAAAGCTTGGAAATAAAATTTGGGGTAGGTAATATTCAAGGTGGTATAACCCAAAGCATGCCTAATGCATCTTGCTTAGGTTATCTAACTTGCAAGGGCTAGCTTGCATTGTTAATGATGGCTTGCTCAGTTTACTTGAAGTGATAGGCTTGTAAGTAAAACTTGCAAGGGTTAACTTGTATAGTGCTAGCTTGCCTTGGTTGGTGCAGTGGTTGAAGTTTTCTTCCTCCTCCTCTTGGTAGAACTCCTCCTCCTCGAAAGCTTGGTCGGTACTATCGTCTATAAATACATACGGGATACACAATCACCAAACAATACTTAACTAGTCTACTTAGCACACTAAGGCACACATTGGATGATCTATTATCATCACAAGCATCACAAGGTTTTATTAACTAGCTTCATTCTTTTTATTTGAGAAAAGTAATTTCTACTCATTGAAAAATAACTAAGATTTAATATTCTCCAATTAAAATATGGGATCATGTGGACACATGTCATCACCACACATTCTAACATATGGGAATGTGATTTAAAGGTTGGATCACATTTTAATAAGTTTAAGTTTAATAATTAATGATTTAAAGTGACTAGAAATGCCTATATAGCATTATTTTGGTACTAGTCCAAAGTCACTGCATGTAAACCTTAATATTATTACATATTCAGATAGGTATGGTTAAATGTGATTTTTGAGAGTTGGAATCAACTCAAAAGCTAATATGGTTGATTTTAGAAAAATGTTTGAATGTGCAAAAGCTTCTGTCTTGTTATTTTTACTAGGAGAGATCTCTAACTCTAAATGATTTAAATCCAACGGGCTTGGATAGAGATTTTCAGTAGCTTTCCAACAAAATTGAATCACTCAAATTGGTTCAGTAAATCTTCCTGAAATTATTTTTAAACTAAGGGACATAGTTAGTTCTAAATCTAAATAGAAAAATCTATATTTGAATTACTCGGATAGCGCGGGAAAGTAATTGGGCCGGCCCAGTGGCACTCAGCGGCGTAGAGGGCTGCTGACAGGGGGGTTCCACTTGTCAGCGAAACTTAAAACCCGAAACGGTATGGGGCGATCTGGGCCACACGATTAGAACGCAGATCGACGCTTCACGGTCGTCGTTGACGACGGACTGGTCGCTGGCGAGACCGAACCCTAAACGGTCGGTGGGGGTCTACTGGGGACGTACCAGGGCTCTAGCTAGTGCGGCGAGGTGGGTAATCGAACTGGATGGCGATGGCGGGCTCAGGCGAGGTCGCGGCAGGGGCTGAGGTTGACGGAATCGACGGCAGCGTCTCCTCCTATGCAGCGGCTACCTCCGGTGAAATTCCGGCGGCCTGCTGCTCAAGCTGCTCCAGCGAGAGGTGGGAAATGGTCAGGGGAGATAGGGGAGTGGAATGGTGTGAAGAGATGATGCTGGGGTGGCCTCCTTATATAGGCTCGACGGTGAGACCGATATGCATGGGAGCGGCTCGTCGGTGACGGCGAAACAGGGGGGTACCGGCGTGGGTGAGGTAGGCGGACGGTGGGTGGTCTGCTGGCGGTCAGCTATGGTGCAATAGCGTGGCTAGGGGTGGTGCTTAACTGTCGGGGGCTTCACGCGCTCTAGGAGACAGAGGCGGTGCTCGACGGCGATCACGACGATTGTGGGTCGCACGGCGGTGCACGGCCGTGTCTGGCGGGGTGCTGGTGTCGAAGCGGAGCAGCGTGCGGGATTTGCTGTCGAGGCGCGGTCTATTGTGTGCTGGCGGCGATCGCGCTCTAACTGCGCGCAGAGAGAAAGGGCAGCGAGGTTGGGGAGTGGTCCAGGGGTTATCTGCGGCCGTGGGGTGGACCGTGGGCGGCGATGAGGTCACTCTATGCTTCCTGGAGCGGCGGAGAGGGGTTGGCGGTCTGCTGTGGCGTTGGCAAGGTTGGCCGGCGAGCATGGCGTCGGGGTGGCGTGGAACTGTTGCCCTAGGCCATTGGGTAGGTCTTTGATGGCTTGGTTGGGTCTGGGGGAGACAAAGGACTTGAATTGGGTTCAAATGGCTCGACCAAATTTGATCAAAAACAGTATAAGTTAGGCCATTCTGATTCTGCCTGCTAAGTGTTCGACACAATGGCCGCATGAGAGAAATTTTTGAATTTTGAGCTGATTTTTGTTGGGTGCTTTGATCTGATGCTTGGTAGGCTGTGGTTGCTAGGATTGGTTAAATGGAAGTCATTTGAGTGGTTTTTGAGAAAATGTGATCTATACATGTGAACTATATTCAATTTTCAATTGTCATTTAAATTTAGTGTTTGAAAGTTTTTGGGATGAAACAAAGTGGGCCTTGGTACATCACTACTTGTACTAGCAAGGGGTGCAAAGAACCACAATTGTTTGTGTTAAGATTTGAGTTTTAGGAATAGCCAAAGTAGGCTAGGTGATTAAAATGGCACAAAATTCCATTTGCTTATTTTATTCTTTTTGATTTATTTTTCTTTGGGATTTGTTTGGGAATGATCTAGATGATGTTTTTAATTCACCTTAGACTCATTTTACAACCAATGGATCACTCGAACATGGAAATTCAAAACAACTCCTAATTTAAATGCACACATATATGAATGCTTACTTATTTTAAATGGAAAAGTTTTTGTTAACCCTAAATTGGGTAGATTTGATCTTGATTAACCTTGGATTAAGTTTTGGGATGTTACAAAGACATGGCGTCAATACCTTATGGGTAACCGCTATGAGATTTATTCGGATCACAAAAGTTTGAAGTATATTTTCACCCAGAAGGAGCTGAATATGAGGCAAAGGAGATGGATAGAGTTAATCAAGGATAATAACCTTGGCATTCACTATCACCCCGACAAAGCTAATGTGGTAGCGGATGCTCTTAGCAGATTTCCATGTAGATTAAACACCATGATCAAAGAAGCTCAGCCAAGTTTGCATGAAGAGTTGGAGCAGTTTAGAATGGAGCTAGTTAGGAAAGGATTTTTAGCTAGCATTGAACTTCAACCCACTTTGATCAGTAAGATCAAGGAAGCCCAGAAAGGAAATGCAAGTATTGACGGAATCAAACGTCGTATTGGCACAAGGAAGGTACCAGGATTCACCGAAGATGAAGAAGGAGTTTTGTGGTACAAAGGACGTATCTGTGTGCCAGCAGATTTTGAGCTGAAACAAGTTATCATGTAGGAAGCTCATGATACTCTTTATTCTATCCACCCTGGAGGAACAAAGATGTATCAGGATTTGAAGGAGCAATTTTGGTGGCACAAGATGAAGAGAGAAATCGGAAGCTACATCGCCAAGTGTGACACCTGTCAGAGAGTCAAAGAGGAATATCAGAGACCCGCAGGACTGTTGCAACCATTGCAGATTCCGGAATGGAAGTGGGATTCTGTCGGAATGGACTTTATCACTGGATTGCCTACATCTAGTATGGGAAATGACTCTATTTGGGTCTGCTGACTCGTGTAATAACGAGCTCATTGGGGAACCCCAATAGGAAGGTATGATGAGCACAGCAGTAAGTTTTCCCTCAGTTATGAAACCAAGGTTATCGAACCAGTAGGAACAAGGAAACACCTCCAAGGTGTTGTTTCCAACTTGGAATCTTGCACAACACAATCACAGAACTTTGCCCCCAACTTACAAAGGTTGTCAATCTCACCGGTTTTGCTGAAAACAAAGGATTAAACATATTGTGTGGAAGAAAGTAAAAGCTTGCATAAAGTAAACAGAAAAAAGTAATTAGTTATAGATTGATGGTAAAAGAAAGGATCGGGGTCCATAGTTCACTAGTGGTGGTTCTCCTAAAGATAGATAATATGTTTGGTGAACAAATTACAGCGGGGCAATTGACAAACATCGAGAAAGCATATATGCATATAGCAATCATCTTGACTCATTTGAGATTCGATTGGGCATTACAACATTATACATAGATCGTAATCCAACTGCATCTATGACTAATAATCCACCTTCAGGTTATCATCCGAACCCCCTCCAGTATTAAGTTGCAAGCAACAGATAATTGCATTACGCATTGCGTGTAAAGTAAACAATACGATTGTTCTATGAACAAAGGATTGTTGTTTTCTCCCTAGTAGCAACATCACATCTAGTACCTTAGAGATTTTTGTCACTTCCCTAGATTACTAGAGGCATGAACCCACTATCGAGCATAAATACTAACTCTTGGAGTTGCTAGCATCTACTTGGCCAAGATAGCTACTAACAACGGAAAGCATGCAAGATCACAAATAACAAAGACATGATAGAATCAATAATCAATCTAAAATAGCATCTCATATCCATCATATCCCTGCAAACACAACATGTATGATTACAAATAGATGATCTTGATCATGAACGGAGCTCACAAGATCTAAACATGATAGCACAAAGGAGAAGAACCAACCATCTAGCTACTACATGGACTCGTAGTCCAAGGATGAACTGCTCACGCATCACACCGGAGGCTTGCATGGTGATGAAGAAGGCCTTGATGGCCCAAAATATATCGATCTCGTTGGGGAACCCCAAGAGGAAGGTATGATGAGCATAGCAGCAAGTTTTCCCTCAGTATGAAACCAAGGTTTAATCGAACAAGTAGGAGCAAGCAAACACCCCAAAGGTGTAGCTAGCTGAGCCTTGGCAGGGCGCACTACCGGTGTTACTAGCAACATGGAGACCTGCACAACACAACCACAGAACTTTGCCCCAACTTGCGATGAGGTTGTCAATCTCACCAGTTTTGCTGAAAACAAAGAATTAAACGTATCGATTGGAAGAAAGTAATAGTTTGTAGAAAGTAAACACAAAGCAGTAAACAATTTATAGATTGAAAGTAAAACAAAGGACTAGGGTACATAGTTCACTAGAGGTGGCTCTCCTTAAGATAGATAACATGTTGGGTGAACAAATTACAACGGGGCAATTGACAAACATCAAGAAAGCAATATGCATATACTACTCATCTTGACTCCTCTAAGATTCGACTGGGCATTACAACATTATAGATAGACCGCCATCCAACTGCATTTATGACTAATAATCCACCTTCAGGTTATCATCCGAACCCCCTCCAGTATTAAGTTGCAAGCAACGAATAATTGCATTATGAATTGCGTGTAAAGTAAACAATACGATTGTTCTATGAACAAAGGATTGTTGTTTTCTCCCTAGTAGCAATAGCACATCTAGTACATTAGAGATTGTTGTCACTTCCCTAGATTACCAGAGGAATGAACCCACTATCGAGCATAAATACTAACTCTTGGAGTTGCTAGCATCTACTTGGCCAATATACCTACTAACAACGGAAAGCATGCAAGATCACAATTAACAAAGACAAGATAGAATCAATAATCAATAATCAATCTGAAATAGCATCTCAATATCCATCGGATCGCCGCAAACACAACATGCAGAATTACAAATAGATGATCTTGATCATGAACAGAGCTCACAAGATCTAAACATGATAGCACAAAGCATGAGAACCAGCCATCTAGCTACTACATGGACCGTAGTCCAAAGATGAACTACTCATGCATCACATCGGAGGCTTGCATGATGATGAAGAAGGCCTCCAGGGTGAATTTCCCTCTCCGTCAGGGTGCCGAGAAGATCTTCAGATCGCTCTCGATCTAGGGATGGAGATGACGGTGGCTACAGACTCTTTCGTGGAATTTTGATCGAGTACTTAGGGTTTCCATATCAGAGGCAATATATAGGCGGAAGGAGAGGCCGAGGGGGTGCCTGGGGCGGCCAAACCACCCCCTTGCGCGGGCCAAGCCTGGCTGCGCGGCCAGGTGGTGTGGCCGGGCCCCAACCCCTCTCCGTCTCGTATTCTGGCTCCAGGTGTCCCTCGGTGAAAAACTGACTTTGGCTTTTGTCCCGTCCAATTCCGAGAATATTCATTTTCCGACTTTCCTAGAACCAAAAAACAGCAGAAAACAGGCAGCTGGCACTATGGCTCTTCTTAATAGGTCAGTCCAAGAAATCATATGAAAAGTACTCCAAAGTGTGGAAAAAACACAAGAAAGTAGATAAAACCAAGCATGGAACATCAAAAATTATAGATACATTTGTAATGTATCAACATTCCCAAGTTTAACTCCTGCTCGTCCTCGAGTAGGTAAGTGATAAAAATAAAGAATAATTTTTAAGGTGACATGCACCATCATAAACTTGATCAAATTATTTGTAAAACATTCAAAGCTGGGATCATATTACTTCAATCATAACATGAAAGACAAAGTTCTAGCAATAAGACAAAGAAACTATGTTGCAACATGAAAAGGCACAAACAAAAGATTCATGAATAACAATGCTTTGCAAGACGTTTGTTTCTTTCACATAAGGAAAACATAGCATAGTAGTATTCAGCTTGTCCCTCACAGAGTAGCAAACATAAATGCATAGGACACCTTCAAAGTTCATAATAGTGACTAGATACAAATATTTTAAAACAAGCAATATCAAGGTGTGCATCAATCAATAAGTCTTGGGACAATGCACATAGGACTAAGAATGGCCACTATGCTCTCAAAGTAGGTGCATAAAGATAGAAGGTGGAGACTCAACATAAAAGTAAAAGAAAGGCCTTCATAGAAGGAAGCAGAGATTCAAGTTTCATAAAGAGCTTCCAAAAATTATGGTACTTAATAGCTTTCAGCTCTCATTGCTCCTATCATAAGCATCTTGAAGTGATTAAGGTTAAAGTGAACAAACTATGGTGTATATGCTTGACGAAGTATAAGTTGAAAATCTCATGTCCCTTGAATACGAGGGCCGCTCCTCATGCTACTCAAGTTTATTCATCGGTAAGTTCTTGTCATCGTAAGTACATGCATATCATAGAGAACCGCCAACAGGGTACCCCTTGCCCTACGATACGGAAGAATCCCCATATAAAAATGACAAGGCAAGCAGACAACGAGCATCTCAGCAATATCTTCTTATTTACCATGGGAATATGGTTATTTTTTCTCTCTTTCCTCTTTTTTTCCTTTTCTCTTTTTTCTCAATATCTGACTCTTTTTTTATAAGAAGAATGCTTCATAGACATCTCATTATGGTTACGCTGCAGGTTTCCACCATGTCAGCATGGATTAGACCAGCGGTCCAGGCGTTTCTCTAACACATATACATAACTCCATGGACTTACAAGCTCCCCTTTCATTTCACACCGACGACATCCATAGACAAAAGAGCATGATATCAACTAGGTACAAAGTACAAGTGCAATGTTGAAAGCGTTCCCCATGACAGCATGGTTCTGCTAATCCCCTACAAATAAGTGCAATCATATACAACATAGACGACACAATGGTTCAAGTTTATTAAGGGCAAGAAAAGTAAAGTGTGCCATCAAGTTCATGAGAGCTTTAATCACTAGTTTTCTACTAACAAGTTTAATTCGGAAGGTAGACAAAAACATGAATATACTTGGAATAGCATATGCTAGTAGGTAGGTATGGTGGAATTTTTGGAATAACTTGGTTTAAGGAGTTGGATGCATGAGTGGAACTCATACTTGGTTGTGGAGGCTAGGAAAAGACTGGGGGCGACAAACCAAGAGAGCAATAATGGCCATAATCATGCAGAGCGACAAAACATCATTGATCAAAGCATAAAGTGATACTACAAGTTGAAAAATAAAGGATCATAAAGGCTTATGGTGACTTGGGATAATCATAACATGGTGTGAGCATCCGCCAAGTCAACCCAAATAAAGCATCAAAGGAGAATAACACAATACTATGCTTTAATATGCTAAAACAACGCATGATTCTTCCAAGGCACATTAAGCAATCTCAATTGTTTATAACAAGTCATGCTATGGAAAAGAATACTAAGCATAAAGCGAAAACAATATCAAGCATGGCATGAAAAAGCATAGGCCACAGTAAAAAACAAGCTCTCTTTACCACTTAAGCATGAACTTTCCTACTCTTTTCTAATCCAAACCAAACTATTTGAAAACCAATTCATGAAAGAGGGGGTCCAACCAATTTATTCAGCAAACGAAGCAAACGAAAAACCAAAACAAAAACAAAAAAGAAGACGCTCAAAGAACAACACAATTGTGCATGAAACAATAAAAATGAAGCGTTTGGAAGAAACCTGGGATTTTTATTGATGAAGAGGGGGATGCCTTGGGCATCCCCAAGCTTTGACGCTTGTACTTCTTGGATATTTCTTGGGGTGACACGCGTGGCATCCCCAAGCTTGAGCTTTAGTCCATCCTTCATCTCATTACTCATTCCTTCCATACACCTGAAATTTTCCTTTCATACAAAACTTCACACAATCTTTATTAGCAATATTAGTGCACTCAAGATAATAAGTCTTTAAGTTCAGTTATAACACCAATAAAACTTACATTAAAACACTAGCTACTATAGCACTTTCCTCAAAATTCTCAATTCCCCGAAAGAACTCAAAAATAAACCAACAAGAAGCAAATGCAGAAAATGGCAGAAATCTGTCAAAACAGACCAGTAGGTAAATACGAATTTTTTCGAAGACCTTCTGTTGCTCAAATCAAAAAGTGTTGAACTAACGAAAGTTAGATAACAACCCGGGGCAGAAGCACAAATATTCACGCCTCAAAAGAATGTACAGAGATTTTACACGAATTTATACGTTGAAGCACATAAATCTGTTTCGAGACAGCAACTTTCCCAATCATTACTTCTCTCTAATTAGAGGTTACTCTTGGCACAAAAAGCAAATAAAAAGGATAAGGAGCGGTTATTACAGAAGTAATAACTTCCAAGACTCATCAGTTTTGGGTTATCTCCCAATAAGTACTTTTCTTTAACGCCTTTAAGTTAGGCATAAGAAGCAATAAAAAGAATCAAGTGTTCTCGAATGAAGAAGCATTAAGAGCAAATTTTGTTTTCATATGAGAGGCAAAAGAAATCTTCTCTCTCTTCTTAGGGAAGTGCTCAATACCTTTATTGAGTGGGAGTTGATACTTAATGGTGCCTTCCTTCATATCAATAATGGCACCAACAGTTCTAAGAAAAAGTCTTCCCAAAGTAATAGGACAAAGAGCATTGCATTCAACATCCAAAACATAGAAATCAACGGGGACATAGGCATTGTTAACCATAATAAGAACATCATTAATACTCCCTATGAGTTTCTTATTAGCATTATCATCAAGTGGGACACTCAAATAGCAATCTTCAAGTGGTGGCAAATCAAGCATATCATAAATCCTTCTAGGCATAATAGAAACACTACTATCAAGATCACATAAAGCTTTGAAATCAAAATCATTCACTTTCATATTAATGATGGGTTCCCAACCATCTGCTTGTTTTATAGGAATAGAAGCTTTATGTTTCATCTTTTCTTCTTTAATCTTTATGAGAGCATTAGTAATGTGTTTTGTAAAGGCCATGTTCATAGTACTAGCATTAGGACTTTTAGCAAGCTTTTGTAGGAACTTAATAACTTCAGAGATATTGCAACCATCAAGATCAAAATCATAATTATCATCTAAGGTAGTAGATCTATTACTAGCCTCAACACTAGTGGTAGTGATACTAGAAACACTAATGTTTCTAGCAATTTCATCTTCTCTTTCCCACTTAGCATGCAATTCAACTAATAGTCTAACATTTTCATCAATTATTACTTGTATGGCATTAGTGGCTGCAAAGGGATTGTCATTAGTTTCAGGTGTAGCAGCCATTTTATTCAAACAAGTTTGAGCTTCAGCAAGTGATGCTATATTTCTTTCAGCATTAGAGAGTTTTTCCTCAATAGTTTTATCGAAAGCAGTTTGTTTACTAATAAAATCTTTAAGCATAACTTCAAGTTCAGAGGGAGCACTCCTATTGTTGTTGTAGGAATTTCCATAAGCATTACCATTGTTGGGAGGATATGGCTTATAATTGTTATTACCAAAATTATTTCTGTAGGCATTGTTGCTAAAATTGTTATTTCTTATAAAGTTCACATCAACTTGCTCTTCTTGAGCAACCAAAGAGGCTAAGGGAACATTATTTAGATCAATATGGGCTTTCCCATTAACAAGCATAGACATAATAACATCAATCTTATCACTCAAGGAGGAGGTTTCCTCAACAGAATTTACCTTCTTACCTTGTGGAGCTCTTTCAGTATGCCATTCAGAATAGTTAACCATCATATTATCCAGAAGCTTTGTTGTAGCACCCAAAGTAATGGTCATAAAGGTACCTCCAGTAGCAGAATCCAATAGATTTCTTGAAGAATAGTTCAATCCTGAATGAAAGGTTTGGATAATCATCCAAGCAGTCAGTCCATGAGTGGGCCAATTCTTTACCAAAGATTTCATTCTTTCCCAAGCTTGAGCAACATGTTCATTATCAGATTGTTTAAACTTCATTATTTCACTTCTCATAGATATAATTTTAGCAGGAGGATAGTATTTTCCAATGAAAGCATCTTTGCATTTAGTCCAAGAATCAATACTATTCCTAGTTAGGGAATTCAACCGTTCTTTAGCTTTTCCTCTCAAAGAGAAAGGAAACAATTTAAGCTTAATAATATCTCCATCTATATCCCTATGCTTCTGCATCTCACAAAGTTCAACAAAGTTATTTAGATGGGCAGCAGCATCTTCATTACCCATACCAGAAAATTGTTCTCTCATAACAAGATTGAGTAAAGCAGGTTTTATCTCAAAGAACGTAGCTTCAGGAACAGGTGGAGCAATAGGTGTGCTCATAAAATCATTGTTGTTGGTGCTAGTGAAGTCACACAACTTAGTGTTTTCAAGAGTAGTCATTTTTTGTGTTTTTAATAAAGAAAGCAACCTTGTAAAGCTAATTTTTTGTGTGTTTTTGATAAAGAAACAAGCAAACAAAACGAAAGTAAACTAAGCAAAACAAAAACAACAAAGTAAAGAGATTGGTTATGAGGGACTCCCCGTGTGAAGATGTCCTTGACTCCCCGACAATGGCGCCAGAAAAATAGTTTGATGGCCCAAAATATATTGAGCTTGTTGGGGAACCCCAAGAGGAAGGTATGATGAGCACATCAGCAAGTTTTCCCTCAGTATGAAACCAAGGTTTAAGCGAACCAGTAGGAGCAAGGAAACACCCCAAAGGTGTTGCTAGCTGAGCCTTGGCATGGCGCACTACCGGTGCTAGTAGCAACGTGGAGACCTGCACAACACAACCACAAAACTTTGCCCCCAACTTGCGATGAGGTTGTCAATCTCACCGGTTTTTCTAAATACAAAGGATTAAACGTATCGAATGGAAGAAAGTAATAGTTTGCAGAAAGTAAACACAAAGCAGTAAATAGTTTGTAGATTGATTGTAAAAGAAAGGACCAAGGTCCATAGTTCACTAGAGGTGGCTCTCCTTAAGATAGATAACATGTTGGGTGAACAAATTACAGCGGGGCAATTGACAAACATCGATAAAGCAAAACATGCATATACTAATCATCTTGACTCTTTTGAGATTCAATTGGGCATTACAACATTATACATAGACCGCCATCCAACTGCATCTATGACTAATAATCCACCTTCAGGTTATCATCCGAACCCCCTCTAGTATTAAGTTGCAAGCAACAGATTATTGCATTACAAATTGCGTGTAAAGTAAACAATACAATTGTTCTATGAACAAAGGATTGTTGTTTTCTCCCTAGTAGCAATAGCACATCTAGTACCTTAGAGATTTTTGTCACTTCCCCAGATTACCAGAGGCATGAACCCACTATCAAGCATAAATACTAACTCTTGGAGTTGCTAGCATCTACTTGGCCAAGATAGCTACTAACAATGGAAAGCATGCAAGATCACAAATAACAAAGACATGATAGAATCAATAATCAATATGAAATAGCATCTCAATATCCATCGGATCCCCGCAAACACAACATGCAGAATTACAAATAGATGATCTTGATCATGAACGGAGCTCACAAGATCTAAACATGATAGCACAAAGGAGGAGAACCAGCCATGTAGCTACTACATGGACCCGTAGTCCATAGATGAACTACTCACGCATCACACCGGAGGCTTGTATGATGATGAAGAAAGCCTCCAGGGTGAATTCCCCTCTCCGCCAGGGTGCTGGGAAGAGCTTCAGATCCCTCCTGATCTAAGGATGGAGATGACGGCGTCTACAGACTTTTTCGTGGAATTTTGATTGGGGTACTTAGGGTTTCCGTATCAGAGGCAATATATAGGCGGAAGGAGAGGCCGAGGGGGTGCTTGGGGCGGCCAGACCACCCCCTGGCGTGGGCCAAGCCTGGCCGCGCGGCCAAGTGGTGTTGCCGGGCCCCAGCCCCTCTCCGTCTCGTATTCTGGCTCTAGGTGTCCCTCGGTGAAAAATTGACTTTGGCTTTTGTCCCGTCCAATTCCGAGAATATTCATTTTCCGACTTTCCTGGAACCAAAAAACAGCAAAAAACAGGTAGCTGGCACTATGGCTCTTGTTAATAGGTTAGTCCAAGAAATCATATGAAAAGTACTCCAAAGTGTGGACAAAACACAAGAAAGTAGATAAAACCAAGCATGGGACATCAAAAATTATAGATACAGTTGCAATGTATCAGGCCTCCAGGGTGAATTCCCCTCTCCGGCAAGGTGCCGGGAAGAGCTTCGGATCCCCCCCCCCCGATCTAGGGATGGAGATGACGGCGGCTACAGACTCTTTCGTGGAATTTTGATCAGGTACTTAGGGTTTCTGTATCGGAGGCATCTTATAGTCGGAAGGGGAGGCCGAGGGGTGCCCTAGGCGGCCACACACCCCCTGGCGCGGGCCAGGCCTGGCCGCGCGGTCAGTTGGTGTGGCGGCCCTCTAGCCCCTCTCTGTCTCGTATTCTCGCTCCGTGTCCCCCTCGGTGAAATGTTGACTTTGGCTTTTGTCCTGTCCAATTCCGAGAATATTCATTTTCTGACTTTTCTGGAACCAAAAACAGCAGAAAACAGGTAGCTGGCACTGTGGCATCTTGTTAATAGGTTAGTCCAACAAAGTGTATAAAAATACTCCAAAGTTGGAACAAAACATAAGAAAGTAGATAAAAACCAAGCATGGAACATCAAAAATTATAGATACGTTAGCAACGTATCAACATCCCCAAGCTTAACTCCTTCTCGTCCTCGAGTAGGTAAGTGATAAAAAGAAAGAATAATTTTTGGGGTGACATGCACCATCATAAAATTGATCAAAGTATTTGTAAAACATTGAAAGATGGGATCATGGTACTTCAACATAGCATGAAAGATAAAGTTCTAACAATAAGACATAGCAACTATGTTGTAACATGAAAAGGCACAAACAAAAGATTCATGAATAACAATGCTTTGCAAGACGTTTGTTTGTTTCACATAAATAAAACATATCATAGTGGCATTCAGCTTGTCCCTCATAGAGTAGCAAAACATAAATGCATAGGACACCTTCAAAGTTCATAAGGGTGACTAGATACAAATAGTTTAAGAACAAGCAATATAAAAGTTATGCATCAATCAACAAGTCTTGGGACAATGCACATTATACTAAGAATGGCCACTATGCTCTCTCAATAGGTGCATAAAGATAGAAGATGGAGACTCAACATAAAAGTAAAAGAAAGGCCTTCATAGAAGGAAGTAGGGATTCAAGTCTCATAAAGAGCTTCCAAAAATAATGGTACTTATTAGCTTTCAGCTCTCATTGCCCCTATCATAAGCATCTTTAGATGATTAAGGTTAAACTGACACAACTAAGAGGACATGCTTAACAAGTTATAAGCCAAAATCTCATGTCCCTTACTTACGAAGACCGAACCTCATGCTACTCAACTTTAGTCACAAGTAAGCTCTTGTCATTGTAAGTACATATGTATCCTAAAGAACCGCCAACGGGGTACCCCTTGCACATGATACAGGATCTATCCCATAATAAAAATGACAAGGCAAGAAGACAATGAGCATCTCAACGATCTTTTTATTTGCTATTTGCATAGGTTTTTATTGAGGATGCTTCATAGAGTGCTCATTATGGTTATGCTGCAAGTTTCCACCATGATTAGGCATGGCTTAGGCTAGCGGCACAGACGTTTCTCTAACACACATACAAACTCCATGATCTTGCAAGTTCCACTTTTATTTCACACCGTCGGGATCCATAAGCAAAAGAATCAAGATATCAACAGGGTACAATGTACAAGTGCAATGTTGAAAGCGATCCCCATGATACATGGTTCTGCTAATTTCAACTTATAAAGCGCAAGCATATACACAGCAAAGATGGACACAATGGTTCAAGTTTATTAAGTGCAAGTAAAGTGTGTCATCAAGTTCGTTAGAGCTTTAATCACTAATTTTCACATAACAAGTTTAATTCAGAAGGTAGATAAAAACATGAATATGCTTGGAATAGCAAATGCTAATAGGTAGGTATGGTGGACTCTTTGGAATAACTTGGTTTAATGGAGTTGGATGCATGAGTGGGACTCATACTTGGTTATGGAGGCTAGCAAAAGACTGGGAGCGACCAACTAAGAGAGCAATAATGGCCATAATCATGCAAAGCGACAAAACATCATTAATTAAAGCATAAAGTGATATTACAAGTAGAAAACTAAAGGATCATCTAGGCTATGGTGACTTCGGATAGTCATAACATGGTGTGAACATGCGCCAAGTCAACCCAAATAAAGCATCAAAGGAGAATACCACAATACTATGCTTTAATATGCTAAAACAACGCATGATTCTTCCAAGGCACATTAAGCAATCTCAATTGTTTATAACAAGTCATGCTACAATAATAATCACTAAGCATAAAGCCAAAACAATACCAAGTATGGCATGACAAAGCATAGGTCACATTCGAAAACAAGCTCCTTTTACCACTTAAGCATGAACTTTCCTACTCTTTTCCAATCCAAACAAAACTTATTTGAAAACTAATGTATGAAAGAGGGTCCAACCAATTTATTCAAGCAAACTAAGGAAACCAAGTAAACAAAAAAGAAAAAGAAGACGCTCCAAGAACAACACAACTGTGCATGAAACAATAAAAATGAAGTGTTTGGAAGAAACCTGAGATTTTTATTGATGAAGAAGGGGATGCCTTGGGAATCCCCAAGCTTTGACGCTTGTACTTCTTGTATATTTCTTGGGGTTACAAGCGTGGCATCCCCAAGCTTGAGCTTTAGTCCATTCTTCATATCATTACATCATTCCTTCCATACACCTGAAATTTTTCCTTCATACAAAACTTCACACAATCTTTATTAGCAACATTAATGCACTCAAGATAATAAGTCTTTGGGTTCAGTTTCAACAACAATAAACTTCCATTAAAACATAAGATACTGTAGAATTTCTCTCAAAAAGCTCAATTCCCCAAAAGAACTCAAAAAGAAGCAAATGCAAATAATGGCAGAAATCTGTCCAAACAGACCAGCAGGTAAAAACCAATTTTTTAGAACACCTTATGTTGCTCAAATCAAAACGTGTTGAACTAACGAAAGTTAGATAACAACCTGGGGCAGAAGCACAAAAATGCGCGCCTCACAACGACGTACAGAGACTTTACACGAATTTTTACGGTGAAGAAGACAAATCTGTTTCGGGACAGTAACGTTCCCAAGCATTACTTATCTCTCATTAGAGGTTACTCTTGGCACAAAAAACAAATAAAAAGGATAAGGAGAGGTTAGTACAGAAGTAATAACTTCCAAGACTCATCTAAAACTTTTTGATTATCTCCCAATAAGTACTTTTCTTTAACGCCTTTAAGTTAGGCATAAGAAGCAAGAAAAATAATCAAGTGTTCTCCAATGAAGAAGCATTAAAACCAAATTTCTTGCCCTTACCTCTCTTACTTTTATTCTTAACCTTGGGGAACATATGATTGTTTGGTGGAGAAGCAAAGTGCATGGTGCCCTTTTCCACATCTATTATTGCTCCAAGGAGTTTTAATAGGGATCTTTCAAGTGTAATTTGTCCTTTTCCTACACATTCAATAACAAGATAATCAGTAGAAACCAATTTCCCTAGGATCTTTGTAAACACTCCTTTAGCTATTCCAATTGGTAATATTCTGGCATTATTAGCAAGAAATATTTCTTTTCCTCCTTCAGAAAGTCCCCAAAGATTCAAAGATTCATAGATATCTTTAGGCATAAGAATGAATCTAGACATGATATCACTGCGAGCATGAAAAGTTGCATTATTTATAACAATCTTTACTATAGGAAGCCATTTTGAGGGTTCAGAATTTATTGGAATATAATCATGATGCTCTCTAAGCGTGTTATAGCAATCCTTTAAACTAGTAGTGCGGGTCTCAAGAGTGTTCAATCTAGCAAATATGTTTATAAAGGAAGAATCAGATTTGCTAGGCAAGTTATAAGTAAAGACCAACTTCTTTATGGCATTAATAGCATCATCCTCATTGCATTGGAGGAAATCTCCTCTCACTACAGCATACAAAGCATATCTATAGCAAAGAGCAATTCCAAGGTAAAAACTGCTAAGAAACAAGCTTTGAGTCATTTTAGGTTCAGTTTTTTCATGTAAATTAGAGATTCTAGACCAAGCTTCTTTGAAACTCTCTTCAGTTACTTGTTTGAAAGTGAAAATCATTTCCTCAGGTGACATAGTGATTGGAGCAATGCTAGACATAATGACAACTTTAAAATAGAACTGATAATAAATTTTTTGTGTTTTTGGTAAAGAAAGCAAACTTAGTACAACTAATTTTTTTGTGTTTTTGATAAAGAAACAAGCAAACAAAACAGAAAATAAACTAAGCAAAACAAAAATAACAAAGTAAAGAGATTGGTTATGAGGGACTCCCCTTGTGAAGATGTCCTTGACTCCCCGGCAACGGCGACAGAAAAAGTACTTGCTGACTCGTGTAATAACGAGCTCATTGGGGAACCCCAAGAGGAAGGTATGATGACCACATCAGTAAGTTTTACCTCAGTTATGAAACCAAGGTTATCGAACCAGTAGGAGCAAGGAAACACCTCCAAGGTGTTGTTTCCAACTTGGAATCCTGCACAACGCAATCACAGAACTTTGCCCCTAACTTACAGTGAGGTTGTCAATCTCACCGATTTTGCTGAAAACAAAGGATTAAATGTATTGTGTGGAAGAAAGTAAAAGCTTGCAAAAAGTAAATAGTAAATAGTTGTAGATTAATTGTAAAAGAAAGGACCGGGGTCCATAGTTCACTAGTGGTGGTTCTCCTTAAGATAGATAACATGTTTGGTGAACAAATTACAGCGGGGCAATTGACAAACATTGAGAAAGCATATATGTATATACTAATCATCTTGACTCCTTTGAGATTCGATTGGGAATTACAACATTATACATAGACCGTAATCCAACTGCATCTATGACTAATAATCCACCTTCAGGTTATCATCCAAACCCCCTCCAGTATTAAGTTGCAAGCAACAGATAATTGCATTACGCCCTCCAGTATAAAGTAAACAATACGATTGTTCTATGAACAAAGGACTGTTGTTTTCTCCCAAGTAGCAACAACACATCTAGTACCTTAGAGATTTCTGTCACTTACCTAGATTACTAGAGGCATGAACCCACTATCGAGCATAAATACTAACTCTTGGAGTTGCTAGCATCTACTTGGCCAAGATAGCTACTAACAACACAAAGCATGCAAGATCACAAATAACAAAGACATGATAGAATCAATAATCAATCTGAAATAGCATCTCAATATCCATCGGATCCCCGCAAACACAACATGTATGATTACAAATAGATGATCTTGATCATGAACGGAGCTCACAAGATCTAAACATGATAGCACAAAGGAGAAGAACCAACCATCTAGCTAGATGAACTACTCACACATCACAGCGGAGGCTTGCATGGTGATGAAGAAGGCCTCTAGGGTGAATTCCCCTCTCTTGCAGGGTGCCGAGAAGAGCTTTAGATCCCCCCGATCTAGGGATGGAGATGACGGCGGCTATAGACTCTTTCGTGGAATTTTGATCGGGTACTTAGGGTTTCTGTATCAGAGGCATCTTATAGTCATAAGGGGAGGCCGAGGGGGTGCCCTAGGCGGCCACACCACCCCCTGGCGCGGGCCAGGCCTGGCCACACGGCCAGGTGGTGTGGCGGCCCTCTGGCTCCTCTCTGTCTCGTATTCTGGCTCTGTGTCCCCCTTGGTGAAATATTGACTTTGGCTTTTGTCCCGTCCAATTCCGAGAATATTCATTTTCTGACTTTCCTGGAACCAAAAATAGCAGAAAACAGGGAGCTCGCACTGTGGCATCTTGTTAATAGGTTAGTCCAAGAAAGTGTATAAAAATACTCCAAAGTTGGAACAAAACATAAGAAATTAGATAAAAACCAAGCATGGAACATCAAAAATTATAGATACGTTAGCAACGTATCAGGGTAAGAGTTGATAGACTGTCCAAGGTAGCCCATTTCATACCTGTCAAGAAAACCTACCAGAGTTCGAAGCTAGCAGAGTTGTACATTGCTAGAATTGCCAGTTTGCATGGAACCCCCAAGAGCAGTCAGATCGAGGAACCCAATTTACCTCAAGATTTTGGCAGAAAATCCAAGAAGGATTTGGAACCAAGCTGAATTTCAGCACAACTTATCACCCACAGACCGATGGACAAACTGAAAGAGTCAACCAAATATTAGAAGATATGTTGAGAGCTTGTGTTATAGAATATGGATCAAAATGGGAAGATTGTAGTTGTCAAGCCAGTTTGCAAATGGCCCCTTTTGAGTTCTTATATGGAAGAAAGTGTCGTACCCCCTTGAATTGGTCGCAAGTAGGAGAGAGTCAGATTTTCGGACCCGACATCCTACGAGAAGCCGAAGAGAAGGTTCACAAAGTCCGTGAACACATCAAGACCGCCCAATCCAGACAAAAGAGTTATGCGGACAAGAGACGTCGAGACCTGACTTTCAATGTCGGAGATTTTGTGTATCTCAAAGTGTCACCCTTGAAGGGAATGCAACGTTTTCAACTAAAAGGAAAGTTAGCCCCTAGATATATTGGACCCTTCAAGATTCTGAATCGCCAAGGAGAAGTATCATATCAACTGGAACTGCTAGAGGAGATGTCAGCCATCCATAATGTGTTCCATATCTCGTTACTTTGCAAATACCTAGAAGTTCCGGAGAAGACTGAAGTATTCAAGAACATTGATCATTGAGCCATTGATATCAACAAGGATTTGACGTATCGTGAAGTGCCCATCCGTATCTCGGAAGAAGATTTCAGAACCACTAGGACCCGGAGTATCAAATTTCTCAAGATCCAATGGAGCAACCATACCGAGGAAGAAGCTACCTGGGAGCGAGAAGATTACATTAGGACTGAGTTCCCCAATCTCTTTAGTTCCTCGTTTTCTTAAATCTCGGGACAAGATTTTGTTTAAGGAGGGAAGGTTTGTAACATCCCAAAACTTTAATCCAAGGTTATCAAGTTCTAGTCACCCAATTTAGGGTTAACAAAAACTTTATTTAGTAAAATGAATATGAATGCATGTGTGTTTGCATTAGTATAGAATTGAGTGTATATGCCATGCTTGATTGTTCTGAATGTTGTGAAATGGTTTAAAGGTGAATGCCATATCATCTAGACCTTTTACAAACAAAATCCAAAGAAAAAGAAATCAAATATGATTAATTAAAGAAATGGTCTTTTGGACAAAATTAAACCACTAGGTCACTTTAGGTGTTCCTAGAAGACAATTTCTAACATAATCAATTCTATTTATTTTCACCCCCTCCTAGACCAAGTAAAAGTGTATCAAGACCCACTTTACAAACTTACAAAAACATCTAGCAAATTATCTTAAAGGACATTTGAAAATTGAATCAAGTGTATGTGTTAAGATCACACTTTTTCAAAAACCCATTAAATGAATTCACCTTGACCTATCCAAGCAAACCTAGTCTCTCAAGCTTAATCTAAGATCACTCAAAAAAATATTCAAAAATAAATTCCATGTGGCCATTTCATCAAACACTTGGCATGCGCAGAATAATCTCTAGCCCAACTTCACTGTTTTGCACAGTGATTATCGACCAAGTGATCTCCCTCTTAACCCCCTTGTCCCCCTGAGTGACTAGCAGCAGCAGAGCAACACCCCCTCTACCGTTTGCACAGTGGAGCGCCACTTTTTTGTGGTCATCGCCGGTCGACCACGGCTAGCTCGCACCAAACCATCCCGCGCCCATCCAGCATGTCCACTAGCACCACCGCGGCCTACCGCCACCACCTGTCCAGGCCACAGCCTCAGCCGAGCCGTGGACCACCCTAGTCACGCCGCGCACCGCCTCTCTGCGCCGTGTCCAGAGCGCACCAGTGCGTCGTGCCCGACCAGCCCCGCCAGTTCGCCCCTTGCCCTCACCGCGCACGCACAGCCTTGCCATGATCACCCCACCCCTGTAGACACCCCCATTCAGCGTCGCGCGACCCGCAGCTGCCGCACGCCACCGCAAACACTACTGTCTCCGCTCAGAGCGCCGCACACGCCAGACCAAACCAAGCCGCCCCACGCCGTGCCATTAAGTCCGTGAGAACCGCCAGGAGACACCACACCGTCCTACGCCCTCGCCCATGCCGTTAGCTGCCTGTAGCGATGCCACCGTCGAGCTCACCACCGCACCGCTCGGTCCCCTCGTCGAGCTATAAAAGGAGGCCACCCCAGCCTCCATTCCTCACACCATTCCACTCCCCACTCCTCACTGACCTTCCCCACTTTTCACCAGAGCAAGGCGAGCACCACCGCGCCGGAATTGCACCGGAGTCCGCTGCTGCTAGAGGAGAAGGATGCCAGCGATTCTGACCACCCCAAGCTCCGCCGTGACCGCGCCTCGCCTCGCTGCCGTCTACCACGTCATTTTCCCCCGTTGCCGAGCCTAGCTGGAGACCAGGTGAGCCCCGAGAGACCCACACCGCCGCGCTAGGTCTAGTTCCTTGTCAGAGCTGTTCGTCATCGACGACGACCCTCAGACGTTGGATTAGAATTAGATCGTAGAGCCCAGATTCAAAGATACCATTTCGCGTTAGATGAGTCGCTAACCTATGAACCCCCTCTGTCAGCCGCGCGTTGCGCTGTGCTGTGCAGTTAGGCCGGCCCGTTTAAGTTCCTGCCTAGGCCTGGAAATTCAAATATGGATTTTCCTTTTCAATTGAAATCCTATTCTGTCCACTATTCAAAAATCAAGTCAGAGAGTTTCACTTAACCAAATTGCATGATTCAAATTTTGCTAGAAAGGTAATTAAAATATCTATCCAAACCTGTTGGATTTAAATCAATTGGAGTTAGAGATAATATATAGTAAAAATTACAAGACAAAGACTTTTGCAACTTCAAACATTTTTCAAAAATCAACCATAATAGCTTTTGAGTTGATTCCAACTCTCAAAAATCACATTTGACAATATCTATCTGAATATGTAAAAATATTTAGGTTTGCATATAGTGAAATTGGACTAATACCAAAATAATGCTATTGGAGCATTTCTAGTCACTTTAAATCTATTAAATAATAATCTTAAACTTTATAAAATGTGATCAACCTTTTAAATCACATTCCCATGTATTAGAATATGTGGTGATGACATGTGTCCACATGATCCCATATTATATTTGGAGAATATTAAATCTTAATTAATTTCAATGAGTAGAAATTACTTTTCTAAAATAAAAGGAATAAAATTAGTTCTTTATTTCATGTGAAGATCGTGATGATACTAGATCATCAAGTGTGAGCCTTAGTGTGAAAAATAGACTTAGTTAAGTATTGTTTGGTGACAGTGTACCCCGTATTTTATTTATAGACAATAGTACCGACCAAGTCTACGAGGAGGAGGAGTTCTACCCCGAAGAAGACGAAGAAAACTTCAATCACTTCACCAATCAACGCAAGCTAGAACTAAGCAAGTTAACACTTGCCACCTTGTTAACTTAAGAAAATGCATTAGGCATGCTTTGGTTATATACTTTGATTTATACCCATCCCAAGTTTTACTTGCAAGCTTTACTTTCTTTTACTTTACCAAAGTTCTTTACTTTTAGTATAGATAACATAAAGAGTATAAAGCTAGGCCTATCTAGTTATACTTAGACGTCATTCTGTGGCATGAGATTGAATATTAGCACCCCTCATTAGTGAACACTCTTAACCTTAGTGGCTAGTGCTAAGCATAAAACTTGATCACTTTAGATGGGAATACTTGGTAAAAATGATTATGAAAACCTTGGAATGATGAGTCATTCTATTGAGATGTTTTGACATGTGTTGAGAAACACAAATGGTTTGATGATGAAAATGTTGAGGCATGAGCCTTAACCCTTTTTATAAAAACTGATGGTTGGGTTGGGATGCGATACCATTCCAATTTTACCGTACAACCACAATACCTGAATTGGGTAAGGCTTAGCCGAAAGTTTATATGCATTAGTATGGGTTCCCTCGCGGGAGAGGTTTGAGATGAGACTACCTCTTGATGTGTGTCCACCTATTCAGTGCCTAGGATGGCAGATGGCCATGGCTGGGAGGCCAAGCTCATAGGGGAGGTGCCTATACTAGAGTGTGTAATTGAAAGGTTATGATTGATTATCCGCATACTAAGTATGATGATTCAGGGTTATCCCTGATGGATGTATCGAATTTTGTGGTGAAAGTGTACCACCTCTATAGAGTGTCAAACTATTCGAATAGCCACGTCCATGGTTATGGATAGTTGGAGTGGCCATACTGCTCCGTCGTGAGATGTTTTCAAAATGACTTGTGAAATGAATTGTGACTTTGACTTGACCACGACAGGGTTGTGACTATGAAAACTAAGTTCTCACTTAGGTGATTTAGAACATTAAATTAGCTTTCTTTACTTCTGAACTCAGCTTAAGATAAATTTAGCTTTTGCAAATAAACCTAGAGCTTAGTATTCCTACTAGAACTACCTTACTTGTTAGTAATAGTTTGCGAGTACTTAAAGAGTACTCATGGCTTTGTCCCTGGCTATTCCCGTGGCCAGACTATGAGGAGGACTATCAGGAAAATGGACAGCAGGACGGCTACGACAACTAGGATCATGTCCCATCGTCAGCATTGCATGTGACCCTGAAGATGGAGCCCACTACTACGCTTAATATTCTGCTGCTTGTTTGTATTAAGACTGGATCATGCTTGTTTGTATTAAGACTGGATCATAAGATCCTTTATTTCTGTAAAACCTTATTATGGTTTGTAATGGATGATGTACTGTGATATCAAATCTGTTAAGTCTCGCAAAAATGGTAATCCTGGGATTGCGAGGTATGGCATAACAAGCATCTGGGATTAAAAATCCGGGTGTTACATCATAGTCCGGAACTTCACCGACAACGTCGCCATCGACTCCAGTCTACGCGCCGTCCACGCCATGGCGCATACGACACACCGTCAGTCTGATCAACTGATCACGTGCTCGTCTACGTCAAGCACGTCCTCGAGCACACGTCTACCAGCGATCGAGCTACGGGCTACCGCAGCGTCGCCCCTTTGGGCCGCAGCGTCGCCGCCTTGGTCTTCGCCCACTGGCTGCCAACGCGCCTCACAAGCACGTACGCGTCGGTGGCGTCAACCCACTGTACCAACGCGCGTCCTGTAGCCACTCCGTCACCTCATCGTCGTCTCCATGCACCGACGTCCCTGGCTACATCGCGCTGCCTCCCTAGGCGCAGATCACCGCCGTCCATCCATGGCCTTTGTCATGTCGCCAGGTTCTTCGCCGCCTACTTCGAGTACCGCCGCCGCGCGTCTCTAGGCATCCAGCATGACCACTTCAGGTCGCCGTTGGTTTCGCCGCCTTCTATGTCTTCTCCACATCGAACTAGTCAGCATCGTCATACGATACTGGCGCACAGGTTCATGATGGCAACTACCCCTGCATGCCTGGTACTGGGAACACCGGTGCGTGCCTTCATCCCCTATGCGTTCCCAAGTCTGGCAAACTCGCGTCGGACGCCTCGTCTTTGTCGGCATGATAACATCTTCTTCGGCATCGACACCTTCCTCTATGACTGCCTCGACCGCATCAGCAACGCATTCTTCTTGGCATACTAGGTTCTGGCAGAACCAAGATGTGCCTTTGTCCCTGACATGCGCCTAGTTCTGGCAAAACTTTGGCATCGATCATACCCGACGGCTCGGACTGCATCGACTTCGGCATTGGTCGACACCTTCGACCTGTCTTGACGTGTCTCCGTCATCCTCTTCGCGCACTATGCGCTTGCGGCTTCATGTGTGGCTACATCGACACCAGCAACCCCGACCACGACACCGACCACGGCTACTCTTCACACGGCTACATCGACCTCGGCACCGCTCCACGCTCTCCGCTCCCTCGACATCGGCACAAGGGCTTCCACCTCGCTTGAACATCATCAACCTCTTCTACAATCCAAGCATCCGCGCCGCGACATCGTCTACGACACTCCCGCTGTGACTGCAGGGGATGTTAGCCTACTTGTCTACTTTAGCACTCTAGTCTGACCATTTGTGACGTTCCTGTTGTTCACGACGCTGCCGCTACGACTGTGGGGGAGTGTTAGAATAGTATACGTATAGGCCTAATATTGTAGTTTAGGAAAGTTAGAATTCTAGCATAACTTGACTTGTACTTCAAGATGATCCCTATACTTCTATATATATACTCACCCATGAGGCTCAATAATACATCCAACATATTACACCAATCTCATACTCTTACACGGATTGTTTAAAAAAAAGAGTGTGTGCATCTCAGCATTTTATTGGTTCACGTGAACTCCCGTGAAAAAAGATACTAGCTTTTGTTGGCCGTATAAAAATGACAAAAACATGTCTTGTGGTAGGACTCATATTTTAGCACTGATTTTGTCGTTTTACATTGGTCATGAGATTTTTTTTATTTTGTAAAACAAGTATGTGCACACCTAGAATGTGAAGGTGTACATGAGGGTATTTGTTTTGGACTTTTTTGACATTTCAAAATACATTTTCAAATAAAGACAGCATATACACCCTAGAACCAAAACGTCGTGTCCGAAAGTTTTTTTTTGTATGTTGCGATGATCGGTACTACGGAGTACTAGCTCTTTTCGGTTACAAACAATCACCACACACGCTCGCCAGGGGATTTCAGACATACTAGACGGACACACGAGCTTCGCCTCGCCACCTACATGGCGGTGTCACAAAGCGTGGCTGCTGCAATGCATTTGACGGCGATAACATTTTAACTCTGTTTGAATTTTTTACTTGTATTGTGGCACCGCGTGTATGTTAATCGGATGTATCGGATGTTGTAGATTTTATGGGTAAATCTTGCAAATTAGATCATCTAAATGTTTTGGGTGAACAGCGACGATCATTAGGGAAAGCATGCATTTAGTGGTCACGGGTACAGAAAGCAAAGTTTGTGTACGCTATCAAAAGGATGGTACACTACACGGGGCAAGTAGAATTTTGTAGACAGGTAACTCTAATACAAACGATGAAGTAGACTTAGCAACAACAATAATCAGCAAGCACCGATATGATCATAGCTAATTTGACAGCATATTTAGGACACAATAAAGATGGAGTTCAATGTTGTTAGACAGGAATTTAGTACATCAGGGTTTAGTGTTAGGGTTTAAGGTTGCGGTTCTAGAAAACCAAAGCGTTCACTGTGTTAACACAACATGGAAATTCTGAGAGGTCATGCCCAGTCCTTTTAGTTTACAACAAAATACTACATTGTCATTTGGATGCACCTACATGGTGCACTGATAGCTAAGTAAATATCCTACATGATAGTCTCAATGGGATCATTGCAAAACTTGGGCGTATGTGACTTCCGTTTTCTTTTAGGATGCATCTTATTTTTTTGTTTCTCATCACCACGTGTGTTGATGGTTTGGTCTCCTGCGTGTCTAGTCCTCTAAACCTGCGATTTTATATGAAAAATAACACACGATCAGTAGTCACAATTATGAAATTAAGAGTCAATGAATAATAATAAAAGGTTACGCAAATAGGTTACCAAGCATAACTTGTTTTTGTCACCAAAGTACTCCCTTTGTTTCCAAAATAAGTATCGTGGAACTAAAACCAAGACACTTTTCCACAAAACAAAACAGACTGTTGCATTTCATTTCATTGCATTGCAAAGGTAGGAGAGTCAGAGTACATACGCCTCTAGAAAGGAGGTCCCAGGGAACTAAACAAAGGTTATAACAATGAACATCCCAGGTCGTAATTTTGAAACGGAGTAGCAAGCAACACAGAAGGATTATAATCAGAAAAGAATTCACCCACTTGGAGTTTCATACATCTATTCTAGAAAGGAACAAAGTAAGAGAGCAAGAGTTCTTGATTATTCAATTTCTTCGAGTCAGGAGGTAACTATGAGAAAAGAGAAAGCCCAAGAAATATCACTTATATGACTGCACAAGGATGGTCATCAAGGCAGCTTGCCACGCCAATAGGAAGCACAAGGCGAGTAGAAGTTAAATACATGAAAATTAGGATCACTTAATTCACACATATGTTCATGAAAATCAAAATAAGTAAATTCATCTACTAAGCCAAGATGGCAACAAAACAACACTACATGATCTACTTTTGTATAAAAACAATGCATGATTTACTTTACTGAACACTTAACTTTCTGATATATCGTAGACAATAGTCATATAATTAGTGGATATATGTATGCACATAAATAATAAAAAGATTAACCTTAATCGGCTACCGATTTGTGGAGTAAGATTATATATTTTAGACAGTACACTTTGGTAATTTGGACTCTAGCTCTAAGGCATAGATGTTTGTCCTCGTATATTTTCTCTTAGATACATAAAAATAAATTTTAGAGCGAGCTTACATATTTGACCTATGAAGTTATTCCTATCCAGTATACCGAATTCACTATCGTTACAAACTGGATGGCTTAAAATCTGTAACCTCAACACATGTATGCCTACTTGTTGATGTTGTACCAGAGGGCTATACATCAGAAACCTAATTAATTAGACCATGCCTCATATAACACAACTTACCGACACAACACATGGTGTAATAATAAAAGAATAGGCTAAAACCTATGAAATCTCTTCCATCGTGGATGTGAGGGATAATCATTCCTACTTGTTGTGAAGATACACGAGATATTTCTCAAAGTTGTGGTTCTTCTAAGATTAACCTGTTTGTGAAGTAATAAACATAGGACATGCAAACTTTCAATATTCTGAAATCGACATCCACATTTTTAGAGGAAACAAATTAACAGCCCAAGATCGTAAAATGAATGCTGTTATAATCACACAATAGACAAAGATTAGTAATAACATAACTATTGGAGCTCTAAGTATGACCGCAATCACATGATATAGAACTTCTAAGATACTTATATGTATTATCAATTTATCAAATATATAGAATAATAATAAACCAGAATTTTCTTCTGTTAAATAGGGACAATGTTAACTCAATTTTCCAAATATATCTCTAGATTCAAGCACTTTTGACATTTCTATAGTAAGGCACTGCTAGGTTTTCATTAAAAAGAAAATCCTACCGTATAGGATAGTTAATCATCAAGATATTATTCTGACAATAAAAATTGTTGATCGCCTCGGAATTGATTCCCCAATTGACGCGCTCACTTTCACTTTGGAAATTCGGGACAATAGTAATACCCAGAAGCCTTTTGAAATATCAGAAACTTGACTGAACTGTAAAAGGCCTAAAAACTGAACAAATAAGGTTTCCTCTCATAGTAATATGTTAGAAACCTACCATAGTTTCTGATAACATCTTCACATCCTTTTCTGTTTGTATGCATGATCCAACAAATATCTGTTCAGTAATCTGTTAGAAGAGTACATGAAATGATTGCTGTTCTTATGGATGTAATAATCAGAAGTTGTGAAAGGAAATCATGATTGACGAATTTACCTTACTGACAAAAAGGTATAGGCAAATGATAAGGAAGAGAAAATGTAGATTGTCGCTCATTTCGATGGAGGCAAGCGATGGAATAAGAAGTGAAAACTTGGCAATCATGCTCGGTAAGAACTCTACTAATAAAATGCTACGATCAGAGAGGAATCTAGAGATATATTTGCAAAATTATGGGCATGAGCTCAGCACATGTTATAAATTTCTTTGTTTGTGGAACTATTGCCTTGCACTAACCACGGCTACCCAACAACAACATTTGATAGAATTGTGCAATACATATAGGTACAAAACTTAATGTTGAGCAATGTATATGGTACCGAGCTTAGGGAATAGAACTATCCATTCAGGAGAGTTCCCTTGTTTACATGTGCCATTAGGTAAGACAATTCTCTAGCGATTAAGACTTCCACAGATGATATACCATAAAATTATAAGAACTATAGATTTACCACGAAGATTAGTGAGAAATATTAGTTCCATATATATTCCATAATTTATAAACCGCACAAAGTTAACCCAACAATGAACATGCTTCCTCCACACACAAAATATTCACCACAAATGCATTTGACATAGTCCAGTGCAAACTCAAATTTGAACTAATCTTAACTATACTGAGCTTAGGAGTAATATACTATATTAGCATGACCTGCTTCATGGTATTGACTAATCCAAAATCGAGACAAACAAATAAGGAAAATTGTAGTGTTTTAGGAATTCAGAGAGTTGATGGTAGAAGAACCATATTTGGTTCGCTGGTGGTCTCATGAACCACATGACGAAGATGAGGATAAGAGAAAGCCATGCCACTTGCATTTGTGGGTGGAGTTTTGCCGATTCAGCTTGCTTTTCTCTTTCTCTTGCTCCCCAACAAATGAGAAAATGCAAGATACCACTAGATAAATATTACTTTGTCTTCAAGAGGTACAATCTAATTTTGTAATGTTTAAATAAAGTATTGCACTCAAAGTACCCACTGAATGAAAATTACATGAGTAACCGATGTAGCATCCCATATGTCGAACATATGTAATGCTACATGGTTTAGTAATATAATGGCTACTTCCTACATATAATTGTTGCATCATAATTATATCATGCTCATGTCAACATACCACCTTGCATTTGAGCATCATATAAAAACCCTTTTCTTTTGGTTCTTCTCTCATATGCATTATTAATTGTATTTGGCTCTTGATATATTATATTTGGTTCTTGATAAATGCTTGATGCCCAAGTTGAGTTGGGGGCATATCTTTTATTCAACTCCATCACCTTTCTTTGTCACCACCTTCTAATTCCACCATTCTAATTACCCATGGGCTTTTATTTTCTTTTGGCATTTAATCTAGCTCATGTGGGTTGGGATGGATCCAATTCTATTTTATTTTGCTTGGCCTTTACTCCACATTTAGGTAATGCATGGGAATCATGCCATGCTATATTGTTATTGTTTTCACAAGAATAAAACATGGCATTTAATACGTATCCATGGGCCATGCAAAGCACCCCCTCCTTTCTCCTTGGTTTTCTTTGCTTTTGGAGTGGATCTAGTCTTTTGGAACCAAACCAAGTGATTCTTTTTCTTGTGTTTCTCCCCATCATCCTAGAGGCTTCTTCTCTTTGTCTTGTGGGCATTTGTTGCATGCAAAGGGTACATGAGCCATATGTTTCACTCATCATCAAAAATCTACCTTTTTCATCTCACCATCCCTTTTCACCTTTTACTTGTTCTTGCCTTTGGTCATATTACAACCCCTCAAATCTCTCTCTCTCTCTCATCCTCACCTTCCTCTCCTTTTCACCTCCATCCATGCTTGATCAAGTGGATCATATCTAAAACCCTAATCCCACCTCCTCTCCATGCCACCCCCCTTAACCCAACCGAGACCTTCCCTCTCTGTCTCTCGCTGCCAAACGGACCCCACCAGGCCGAACCACCCCAGCTAACCCAACCCCTGGGCTAAACCTAATCCTAGCTCCATGCCGAGGCTAACCTAGCTAAGCCCGAGCCTCCCCTCTCCTTTCTCTCTCGTTTCTCTCTGCCACAAAGGGCCACCCGAGCTACCCTCTCTCCCTGGCCCACCTGGCAGCCCCTTACCCCTTGCCCTGCCCTAGCCACGCCCTGCACGTGAGAGAGGAGAAGGACAAAGGTGGCCGAAGCCACCTTTTTCTCCAACGTGCCCCACGGCCTCTCCCCTCTCCCTCTCACATTTGTCTCCTCCCTCACGCCTCCTGGCATCGCCCAGATCCATCCCAAGGGCCTTGCCCTTTCCCTCTCCTTCTCCACCGACGCCACCCTCCCTCTCTGATCGCCGGCGCTCACCATCGGCCTCCACCTCCACCTGCTCGATCTAGCCGGCAGCGTGGCGTTGTGGTTGTCGAGGAAGCTAGCCAGGTTCCCCTGCGTCGTCCCCGTCCATGCCAGCGAGGAGGAGACGCCTCGGAACCTGCTGAACGTCGACGAGCCGAGAGAAACCCTAGCCGAGCCGGGCGTCTGCATCATCGACGATCTGCTGCGTCCCGCTCCGATCCAACCTCTCCGTCGAACTCGCAGTGAGTTGTCCCACCGCTCTGACACCCTCTCTCTCTCCATCGCGGCCTAGCCTCGCCGGGCGTTGTGCCGAGCACTCCCGGTGCAGCGGCGGCCGCTGGCGCCTGCACGCCCCACGCTGCGTAATGTCTCACCTAGCCGCCTAGCTGCTCCCTGTCAGCAACCCCCAACCCACCGCACCGGTACCGCCCCTATGCGCGCGTGCCCTGCGTCGCGGGATCGAATCCCCGCCTCGCCGTGCCGCGCACCGCGCGTCTGTCAGATTCGTCAAAACGAGGAGAAGAAAAACAGTGTCGTTGCGTGCTTTGCACTTTCCCCCAAATCTTTTTACTGCTCAACCCGCGCTCCCTCGAGACCCCACCTGTCTGTGCCTGTGGAAATTTTACAAAAAGAGACCCCGGTTTTCGTAAACCTCAACCCGCGCTCCAGCCCGTACCCACCTGTCAGCCCCTGCGGGCTCAGCCACTGGCACGTGGGGCCATTTGACCACAGGTCCCACCTGTCTGCCTCGTGGTCTAGGTGAGCCCGCGGTGAGGAAAGTTTTGCGCGCGGTTTTCGCCCAGTCAGCAGCGGCCCACCCGTCAGTGACTTGGGTTGAATTCGTTTGGGTATAAAAAGTTTTTCTGTTTATCTGTTTAAATAAAACAAATTCATAAATGTTTAAATAAGATTTCAAATCTGTTTTTAAATAACTTTTAAATTATAAATCCAAATAATACAAATGATATATGTTTTTGAATCAGAAAAATATGAGGAATTCAAATATGCTATTCAAAATAATGTTTGATCACTTTAAATTATCGAGATGATTAAAATTACAATAAAATGCCCTTTTCTTAATAAATTAATAACTTTAATTCTATAACTCCAAATTTGGTAAATGATATGTCTAAATCAATCAGCCGACGAGCCCGTTCTATCTATGCATTCCTTGTTCTGAATTGAAGCATGCATCATGCCATATTTAAAAATCAGAACTGTTTATGGCAATAAAATTTGACTAAATAAATAATAAAATGGCTTAATCTTGTCCCCACACCTCACCCATGCCATGCTACTTTAATGCCATGTAAATTGTGCATCATTCATCATGGCATGCTTGTTTGCTTGTCGCATTTTAATTCATATGCTTGTGCACTTTATTTATGTTGGCCCTTGTTTGTTTGGTTTTTCTTCGAATAGACGCCCAGCAGGAGAATTATCAGGAATCACAGGAGTTCTACCCAGAACCATCTCTCGCTTCAATTGAACTGCCAGGCAAGCACTACCACATGCTTGCATACATATAGTACCTATTGTCTCTATCTTATTCTTGCATCATTGAGTCGCGATTGCATCAAATTGAATCCCAAGTACTGCATAGCCTTTACTTTTAAACCCCACCGAAGCTTGTTCCTCCATCCCATGAGCCATTACTACAGGAGTTGTTTGAGCCATGCGAGTCGTAGCACAACATGTGTAGGGTATGTGAGTGTCTGATGGATAACGAGGTACCTAAACAACTTAACCTGAGTAGTAATGGGATAACTAATGAAAGAGGCACCGGTGAGCAATATCTGCTATTTGGTTTTTCATGCTCACTTGTGTCCGTAGGACCCCGAGTACTTGATTCCTGTTCCTTGACTATTCGCACTATCCACATCCGGAAGGCCTTATGGACCCCCCTGAGCTAGAGCTTGATTCATTCTTATTTCTTGGGGCCACAAAGTAGTTTGGGGTTTTGTTACTATCTTGTACTTATGCCATGGTTTACTGCTTTATTTAAGATTGTACGAGGAGCACCTGTACTGTTTAGGAATTGCAGAGTGTTTTCGCGGTATCGACAAGCCCAGTCACATTTTCGGGTTCCCAATCGTTTACAGCCATTGGCGCAAACCTTGAGTCCGTCACGGAGTCAGCTAGCTTCGTTGCGGGTAGCTTAATGGGGTGGCCCCCTGAAATATTTCTGAATCCTGTAATCGCTTTGTCGTGAATGCCTCGTTGGGTTTTGATTTGGTTTTTTCGAGGTTGATCGAGTGTGTGTTGCTATTTGTACACCCCTGCAGGGTAAATCTTTCTGAAAGCCGTGTCCGCGGTATGGACGACTTGGAGCACAGTTTCTCGATCATAGACAAGTCTCACTAAAGTACCGCTTTTAAATTGACTAAGTACCTGACTAGTAAATAGTGCAATGCTCATGGAATGGTTAATAAAACTGCCAACGGATGGGGGTAGTTCGTCCGCTTCCTCGTTGGTAAGCGAGGAGGAGGATGGATCTGTTAATTATACTGTTATAACTGTTGTTCTTAATTCACGGACATCCGTCTATCATTGGTTAGGCGGATGGTTAGCGAGTATCTATAGAGTTGGTAGTTATTATCTTTTGCTGCAATTGCGTCCCCCCAGGTTGTGTCTCCTTTAGTGGCATAAAGACTTGCTGAGTACTCCTAGGGTCTCACACGATAAATTGTTTGATTCAGATGAACAGGTGTACCCGCAAGACGTATACTGGGTGGAGGAGACAGATGATGTTGGCAACGATCACTCGGTGTAGAGATTCCGGGAACGGGGATCCGTGAGATCTGTGGGCGGGATGTGTTTATTTATGTGGCATCTTATGACGATTTGCTTCTTATCCGTACTCGGATCTTGTTTTCCGCTTCCGCCTGATACTCTGATGTTTGATGTATGAGGAGCTATCCGAAACTATTATGTCTATCTAGGATATTTGGATCTTGCCGTATGGCGTTGCAATATTTTCTATTTCTTTTAGATGGAATGGCTCTGAGGACTGTTGTATGTGGCTTGCATACATACTCACTTGTGTATGTAGTTGATCCCTTCGCCTGCCTATTACGCCGCTCGTTCTTGTCCCGATGATCTGAAAGTGGTTAGGACGGCCAAAAGGTCTACCGTGAGTGGCCCCGGGCCCCACCGTACTATTTTAACCACTTTCGCTCATCCAGGCAGGTAACTAAGAGCGTAATTCACCGAGGTAGTTATAATTGGTATCAGAGCCATCCCGCCCTTCAGGGTCTCAGCCAAAATGGTCGTTGTCAGTCTAGAAAATATTTTTGGTAGCTATGTATACTAGGGAAAAACAAAACGTGAGAGTAGGACTGCTTCCATTTTTCTTCTTACCCACCCACCCACCCTTTTCTGGTAAGGAAGTGTAACGTTTTCAATCCGCTTCTAAAAATTCAAACTAGGATTCACGTGTTCTGGGTTCCGTAGTACCATAGGTTGTGTGTGTGTGTGTGTGAATTCCTTATCTATCTGTTGCATCCAAATGTTATCAATATCTGCCTTTTGGTTATCAACTGTTGGTATATTCCATATCGACAGGCCTTGTAAACCGACGCGATATATCTGATTCGTTGTATACCAGTGTGATCTGTCTTACTCTTTGTTATCCGACGTTAGCTTGTTTGTGGTGTTCGTTTCCGTAGTTACTAATCTTTAGGTTCATCTTAAGAAGAAGGTGTTGGGAAATGTGTTTTACTGATTCATGTGCGGAGTAATGATTTGAGTGCAGGATGGAGTCGCGACCATACCACTACTTTTATCATTCGCTCTTGTATATTGAATTAGTAGAGTTACTAATCTTGATTCGTTAAGTAGTTTTGCGCATATAGTGGTATTTTAATGCCGAAATTTGCGGAATTTTTTTCTTTGTTAGCTTGTGTACCACACTCCTTGTTCAGTCGTGTGCGATATGCTTAATATCTTCTAAGTGCCTTGAACTTTGTTGATATTTTAATATCATCTTAGTGAATTGTATCCTTTAATCTTGGTTAATTCCATTTTGGTACTATTTTGGATTATTATTATTCTCCATTATAGTACTGACTTGTGTTTTATATCAATCACAAGATGACACCACCACGCCGTTCTGAGGAGGACATACCACCTGAACTGGGGGCTGCTTTGGCAAGTATTGCAAATGCCTTGGGCACTATGTAGCAGAACCAGCAGCGCTTCGAAGAAAGCGTGAGGAGGAATGAGTTTGTTCCGCTACCTCCACCTCCCAAGCGAGGAGACATCAAGAGTTTTCTCAAGTTCAACCCACGCCAATTTGAGGTGTCTGATCAGCCACTTGATGCTGATGATTGGCTGCGTGAAATATCAAGGTTGCTGATGACTACGGATGTTCCTGAGCAAGAATGGGTCAAATGTGCCACTCACCTTCTGAAGGGAGATGCAGCTCTGTGGTGGGAAAATTACCTCAAGGCAGACCTCTCTAGTTTTCAGCCTACTTGGGAGCAATTCACTACGGCTTTCAAAGAGCAATATCTGTCAGAAATTGTCATGGAAAGGATGAAGGAAGTGTTTCTCAACCTCAAGCAGGGCAATGACAATGTCAATACCTATATCAGAAACTTCATGAACCTTTCTCGGTATGGTGGCGATGAGATCTCTGATGACAAGAAGAAGCAAAAGAGGTTTAGGCAAGGACTCAATGCTTCCATCAAATATGCAATCACTCATGCAAGGCCGGGGTCTTTTCTGGAACTCCAACATACAGCTCTGCGGGAAGAAGCAAGTAGGCAAGTGTTTGAGGAGTCAAAGAAACACAGTCGCGATGCAGCAAGCTCTTCAGCTATGACAACTCCTTCTAAGCATCGTGTCTGGGTTCCTAACACCCCACCGTCGCTCCCGGCTCCACCAAGACCGTCAAGCTACGCGGCAAGGCCACCAAACTCCTTCACTGCGGCTCCCAGGGGCTACAACCACAACTACCCTGGAGCGCCTGGCGGAGTCCCTGGCTACGTTGCTCCACGTCCACCTGGTGCTTGCTACACTTGTGGAAACACTGGGCATCAGCACTGGAATTGTCCAATAAACAACAAAGCTCTTCCACCACCACCTCCAAGACCTGCGGCAAGTTCTTCTATGGTTCGTGCACCTCCACCTCGGGCTCTCAACATCAACACCAAGCCTGGGTCTACGGTTGCTCGTGCCAACTGTGTCAATGTCGCTCAAGCTGAGCATGCATCTGGAGTTGTGATGGGTATGCTTCCTGTTAACTCAGTTCCTGCACGACTTTTGTTTGATTCTGGTGCATCGCATTATTTTGTCTCTACAAGTTTTGCTGATGAGAATGGGTTATCTATGGATCCTCTCCCTAAACGGTTAATGGTCCTTTCTCCTGGAGCAACAATGGCATCTTCTAAAATCAGCCATAACAATCAAATTGAGATTGGTGGTTCTTCGTTCCCGGCTTCCTTAATTATTCTGGGCAATTCTGACATTGATGTTATCTTGGGCATGGATTGGTTAACAGCAAATGCAGCTGTGATTGATTGTGCTGAACGCTCGGTTTCTCTGAAAATTCCTGAAGGCCATATAGTCTATTCTCCAAGTCTGACTCCTGCAATTCAGCTTTTCTCTTTGGCGGCTCTGAATGATGATGCTATGGAAGCTATTCAGAGTGTTCCGGTAGTCCGTGAGTTCCCAGATGTTTTTCCTGAAGAGTTGCCAGGTATGCCTCCGGATCGTGAGGTTGAGTTTGTGATTGAACTTGAACCTGGTACCGCTCCTATCTCCAAGTGACCTTATAAAATGGGTCCTGCTGAGTTGGCTGAACTCAAACGTCAGCTTGATGAACAAGAGAAGTTGGGTTTCATTCAGCACAGTACTTCTTCTTGGGGTAACCCAACCATCTTTGTGAAGAAGCGAGACAAGACTGATAGACTTTGTGTTGACTATCGGGCTCTCAATGCTAAAACCATCAAGAATAAATATCCCCTTCCGCGGATTAATGATCTCTTCGATCAGCTAGCTAGAGCTGTGGTATTCTCTAAGCTTGATTTGACAAGTGGATACCATCAAATCAAGATTCGCAAGGAAGATGTTCCTAAAACAGCTTTCACCACCCGCTATGGTCTGTATGAGTACACGGTCATGTCTTTCGGTCTCACCAACGCACCTGCCACCTTCTCGAGGCTTATGAACTCGGTTTTCATGGAGTACCTTGATAAGTTCGTCGTGGTCTATCTGGATGACATTCTAGTCTATTCTAAGTCAAAGGAAGAACATGAAGAACACCTTCGGTGTGTCCTAAACAAGCTTCGTGAGAACCGCCTGTATGCAAAGTTCTCCAAGTGTGAGTTTTGGCTGCCTCAAGTCACCTACCTTGGTCACGTCATCTCTGCCAAGGGCATTGCCGTCAACCTAGAAACTATTAAGACAATTGTTGACTGGCTTCCTCCCATAAATGTCAAATAAGTCCAGAGTTTCCTTGGTTTGGCTAGTTACTGCCGTCGCTTCGTTCAAAACTTCTCGAAGATTGCAAAGCCTCTTACCGATCTCCTCAAGAAAGGCAAGAAATACCTTTGGACTCCTGCATGTCAAGCAAGCTTTGAAACCCTCAAAGAGAAGCTCACTTCCACACCAGTCTTAGTTCCTCCAGATACATCAAAGCCTTTCCAAATATTCTGTGACGCCTCATTGCAAGGATTGGGTGCGGTCCTTATGCAAGAAAAACAAGTTGTTGCTTATGCCTCTCGACAGTTGAAGACGCATGAGATCAACTATCCAACACATCACCACGAACTCGCAGCAGTTGTCTTTGCTTTGAAAGTATGGAGGCATTACTTGCTTGGCAACCGTTGTGAGATCTTTTCTGATCACAAGAGTCTGAAGTATATCTTCACACAGCCTGATCTCAACCTTCGTCAGAGGAGGTGGATCGAAGCAATCAATGATTTCAATTTGACCATCAACTACACTCCCAGCAAAGCTAATGTCATGGCCGATGCTCTCAGCCGAAAAGCTTATGTCAATAACCTCATGGTGGAGGAACAACAACCTCTCTTGTGCGAGGAATTCCGCAAGCTCAACCTTGAAATTGTGGATCAAGGGTATCTTCTGAACCTTCTGGCAACCCCTCTCTTGGAAGAAAAAGTTCGCTCTATTCAACTTGGTGATCCTTACACTAAAAAGATCATCTCCAACATTCAGATTCCGAAGTATGAGTCTTTCCACGTTGACGACCAAGGCACTCTTTTCTTTGAACACCGGATGTTTGTTCCGAACTACCCGGGTTTAAGAGAGCAAGTTCTTAAGGAGGCGCATGATTCTGTTCTTTCTATCCACCCTGGCAGCAATAAGATGTACATGGACTTGAAAACACAATATTGGTGGCCTGGGTTGAAACAATATTGTGCCAAGTATGTCTCGGAGTGTGATGTCTGCCGCAGAGTTAAAGCTGTCCATCAGAAACCTTCCGGTATTCTACAGCCATTGAAGCCTCTGGAATGGAAATGGGAGAAAGTAGAGATGGACTTCATCGCTGGTTTTCCAAGGTCGCAGAAGGGCAACAATGCAATCTTTGTTGTCATCGACAGGCTTTCTAAAGTGGCTCACTTCTTTCCCGTCAAGGAAACAATTTCTGCAATTCAGTTGGCTGAGCTCTATATCAACAGAATTCTCTCTGTATGGGGTTCCTCTTGAGATCAGCTCAGACCGTGGAAGCATCTTCACTTCCAAGTTCTGGGGAAGTTTTCAAAATGCTTTGGGAACAAAATTAAACTTCAGCACAGCTTACCACCCTCAGTCGCAAGGACAAGTTGAAAGGATCAATCAGATTCTGGAAGATATGCTCCGTGCTTGCGTTATCTCTTTCAGCATGAAGTGGGAAGAATGTCTTCCTTATGCTGAATTCTCTTACAACAACAGCTTCTAGAAAAGTCTAAAGATGGCACCATTTGAGGCTCTCTATGGTCGCAAATGCAGAACTCCGATTGGTTGGTCGGGCGCAGGAGAAAGAATATTGTTTGGCCCCGACATTGTAACTCAATCGGAGGAGAAGGTTCACATCATTCTTGAAAATCTGAAGGTTGCTCAAAGTCGCCAGAAGAGCAACTATGACAGAAAGCACACGGACATGGAGTATGTCCCTGGTGATCGCGTTTACCTTCGTGTCACTCCCATGAGGGGCACGCACCGCTTTGGTATCAAAGGAAAGCTGGCTCCTAGATACATCGGTCCTTTCAAAATTCGTGGAAGAAGAGGATAAGTTGCTTATACTCTTGAGCTCCCTGAAAAACTCAAGGTCCATGATGTTTTCCATATCTCTCAACTCAAGAAGTGCTTCAAGGATCCCGGCAGGACCGTGGACCATGAACTCATCAATCTCCAAGAACATCTGTCTTATCAAGAACACCCCATAAAAATCCTTGAAGTCGCAGAAAGAAGGACTCGCAACAAGTCCATCAAGTTCTGCAAGGTGCAATGGTCGCACCATTCCGTTGATGAAGCCACTTGGGAACGCGAGGATGAGCTCCGTGCCAAGTATCCTACCCTCTTCGTGTCTTCTTCTTCTTCCTAGAATCTCGGGGCGAGATTCATGTCTAACATATGTAATGCTACATGGTTTAGTAATATAATGGCTACTTCCTACATATAATTGTTGCATCATAATTATGTCATGCTCATGTCATCATGCCACCTTGCATTTGAGCATCATATAAAAACCCTTTCCTTTTGGTTCTTCTCTCATATGCATTATTAATTGTATTTGGCTCTTGATATATTATATTTGGTTCTTGATAAATGCTTGATGCCCAAGTTGAGTTGGGGGCATATCTTTTATTCAACTCCATCACCTTTCTTTGTCACCACCTTATAATTCCACTATTCTAATTACCCATGGGCTTTTATTTTCTTTTGGCATTTAATCTAGCTCATGTGGGTTGGGATGGATCCAATTCTATTTTATTTTGCTTGGCCTTTACTCCACATTTAGGTAATGCATGGGAATCATGCCATGTTATATTGTTATTGTTTTCACAAGAATAAAACATGGCATTTAATACGTATCCATGGGCCATGCAAAGCACCCCCTCCTTTCTCCTTGGTTTTCTTTGCTTTTGGAGTGGATCTAGTCTTTTGGAACCAAACCAAGTGATTCTTTTTCTTGTGTTTCTCCCCATCATCCTAGAGGCTTCTTCTCTTTGTCTTGTGGGCATTTGTTGCATGCAAAGGGTACATGAGCCATATGTTTCACTCATCATCAAAAATCTACCTTTTCCATCTCACCATCCCTTTTCACCTTTTGCTTGTTCTTGCCTTTGGTCATATTACAACCCCTCAAATCTCTCTCTCTCTCATCCTCACCTTCCTCTCCTTTTCACCTCCATCCATGCTTGATCAAGTGGATCATATCTAAAACCCTAACCCCACCTCCTCTCCATGCCACCCCATGCCACCCCCTTAACCCAACCGAGACCTTCCCTCTCCGTCTCTCGCTGCCAAAGGGACCCCACCAGGCCGAACCACCCCAGCTAACCCAACCCCTGGGCTAAACCTAACCCTAGCTCCATGCCGAGGCTAACCTACCTAAGCCCGAGCCTCCCCTCTCCTTTCTCTCTCCTTTCTCTCTGCCACAAAGGGCCACCCGAGCTACCCTCTCTTCCTGGCCCACCTGGCAGCCCCTTACCCCTTGCCCTGCCTTAGCCACGCCCTGCACGTGAGAGAGGAGAAGGACAAAGGTGGCCGAAGCCACCTTTTTCTCCAACGTGCCCCACGGCCTCTCCCCTCGTCCTCTCACATTTATATCCTCCCTCACGCCTCCTGGCATCGCCCAGATCCATCCCCAGGGCCTTGCCCTTCCCCTCTCCTTCTCCACCTACGCCACCCTCCCTCTCTAATCGCCGGCGCTCACCGTCGGCCTCCACCTCCACCTGCTCGATTTAGCCGGCGGCGTGGCGTTGTGGTTGTCCAGGAAGCTAGCCAGGTTCCCCTGCGTCCTCCCCGTCCACACCAGCGAGGAGGAGACGCCTCGGAACCTGCTGAACGTCGACGAGCCGAGAGAAACCCTAGCCGAGCCGGGCGTCTGCATCATCGACGATCTGCTGTGTCCCGCTCCGATCCAACCTCACCGTCGAACTCGCAGTGAGCTGTCCCACCGCTCTGACACCCTCTCTCTCTCCATATCACGGCCTAGCCTCGCCGGGCGTTGTGCCGAGCACTCTCGGTGCAGCGGCGGCCGCTGGCGCCTGCACGCCCCACGCCGTGTAATGTCTCACCTAGCCGCCTAGCTGCTCCCTATCAGCAACCCCTAACCCACTGCACCGGTACCGCCCCTCTGCGCGCGTGCCCCACATCGCGGGATCGAATCCCTGCCTCGCCACGCCGCGCGCCGCGCGTCCGTCAGATTCGTCAGAACGAGGAGAAGAAAAACAGTGCCGCTGCGTGCTTTGCACTTCCCCCCAAATCTTTTTACTGCTCAACCCGCGCTCCCTCGAGACCCCACCTGTCTGTGCCTGTGGAAATTTTACAAAAAGAGACCCCGGTTTTCGTAAACCTCAACCCGCGCTCCAGCCCGTACCCACCTGTCAGCCCCTGCGGGCTCAGCCACTGGCACGTGGGGCCATTTGACCACAGGTCCCACCTGTCTGCCTCGTGGTCTAGGTGAGCCCGCGGTGAGGAAAGTTTTGCGCGCGGTTTTCGCCCAGTCAGCAGCGGCCCACCCGTCAGTGACTTGGGTTGAATTCGTTTGGGTATAAAAAGTTTTTCTGTTTTTCTGTTTAAATAAAACAAATTCATAAATGTTTAAATAAGATTTCAAATCTGTTTTTAAATAACTTTTAAATTATAAATCCAAATAATACAAATGATATATGTTTTTGAATCAGAAAAATGTGAGGAATTCAAATATGCTATTCAAAATAATGTTTGATCACTTTAAATTTTCGAGATGATTAAAATTATAATAAAATGCCCTTTTCTTAATAAATTAATAACTTTAATTCTATAACTCCAAATTTGATAAATGATATGTCTAAATCAATCAGCGCGACGAGCCCGTTCTATCTATGCATTTCTTGTTCTGAATTGAAGCATGCATCATGCCATATTTAAAAATCAGAACTGTTTATGGCAATAAAATTTGACTAAATAAATAATAAAATGCCTTAATCTTGTCCCCACACCTCATCCATGCCATGCTACTTTAATGCCATGTAAATTGTGCATCATTCATCATGGCATGTTTGTTTGCTTGTCGCATTTTAATTCATATGCTTGTGCACTTTATTTATGTTGATCCTTCTTTGTTTGGTTTTTCTTCGAATAGACGCCCAGCAGGAGAATTATCAGGAATCACAGGAGTTTTACCCAGATCCATCTCTCGCTTCAACTGAGTTGCCAGGCAAGCACTACCACATGCTTGCATACATATAGTACCTATTGTCTCTATCTTATTGTTGCATCATTGAGTCACGATTGCATCAAATTGAATCCCAAGTACTGCATAGCCTTTACTTTTAAACCCCACCGAAGCTTGTTCCTCCATCCCATTAGCCATTACTACAGGAGTTGTTTGAGCCATGCGAGTCGTAGCATAACATGTGTAGGGTATGTGAGTGTCTGATGGATAACGAGGTACCTAAACAACTACCTGAGTAGTAATGGGATAACTAATGAAAGAGGCACCGGTGAGCAATATCTGCTATTTGGTTTTTCATACTCACTTGTGTCCCGTAGGACCCCGAGTACTTGATTCCTGTTCCTTGACTATTCGCACT
Source organism: Avena eriantha (assembly GCA_910589775.1). Lineage (NCBI taxonomy): Eukaryota > Viridiplantae > Streptophyta > Magnoliopsida > Poales > Poaceae > Avena > Avena eriantha. The sequence goes on along the minus strand of OU342740.1, from coordinate 234,638,900 downwards.
ATCCACATCCGGGAGGCCTTATGGACCCCCCCTGAGCCAGAGCTTGATTCATTCTTATTTCTTGGGGCCACAAAGTAGTTTGGGGTTTTGTTATTATCTTATACTTATGCCATGCTTTACTGCTTTATTTAAGATTGTGCGAGGAGCACCTGTACTGTTTAAGAATTGCAGAGTATTTTCGCGGTATCGACAAGCCCAGTCACATTTTCGGGTTCCCAATCGTTTATAGCCATTGGAGCAAACCTTGAGTCCGTCTCGGAGTCAGCTAGCTTCGTTGCGGGTAGCTTAATGGGGTGGCCCCCTGAAATATTTCTGAATCCTGTAATCGCTTTGTCGTGAATGCCTCGTTGGGTTTTGATTTGGTTTTTCCGAGGTTGATCGAGTGTGTGTTGCTATTTGTGCACCCCTGCAGGGTAAATCTTTCTGAAAGCTGTGTCCGCGGTTATGGACGACTTGGAGCACAGTTTCTCGATCATAGACAAGTCTCACTAAAGTACCGCTTTTAAATTGACTAAGTACCTGACTAGTAAATAGTGCAATGCTCATGGAATGGTTAATAAAACTGCCAACGGATGGGGGTTGTTCGTCCGCTTCCTCGTTGGTAAGCAATGAGGAGGATGGATCTGTTAATTATACTGTTATAACTGTTGTTCTTAATTCACGAACATCCGTCTATCATTGGTTAGGCGGATGGTTAGTGAGTATCTATAGACTTGGTAGTTATTATCTTTTGCTGCAATTGCGTCCCCCCAGGTTGTGTCCCCTTTAGTGGCATAAAGACTTGCTGAGTACCCCTAGGGTCTCACACGATAAATTGTTTGATTTAGATGAACAGGTGTACCCGCAAGACGGATACTGGGTGGAGGAGACAGATGATGTTGGCAACGATCACTCGGTGTAGAGATTCCAGGAACGGGGATCCGTGAGATCTGTGGGCGGGATGTGTTTATTTATGTGGAATCTTATGCCGATTTGCTTCTTATCCGTACTCGGATCTTGTTTTCCGCTTCCGCCTGATACTCTGATGTTTGATGTATGAGGAGCTATCCGAAACTATTATGTCTATCTAGGATATTTGGATCTTGTCGTATGGCGTTGCAATATTTTCTATTTCTTTTAGATGGAATGGCTCTGAGGACTGTTGTATGTGGCTTGCATACATACTCACTTGTGTATGTAGTTGATCCCTTCGCCTGCCGATTACGCCGCTCGTTCTTGTCCCGATGTTCTGAAAGTGGTTAGGACGGCCGAAAGGTCTACCGTGAGTGGCCCCGGGCCCCACCGTACTATTTTAACCACTTTCGCTCATCTAGGAAGGTAACTAAGAGCATAATTCACCGAGGTAGTGACAACCGATCAACAATCTTTGGTGAAGGTAGTGTGACTAAAATTTTCATCCACTGCATCTTGTCTAAAATCACTATAACAGACTTCGTACTAGAACTTACTTCAGTAACCAACAACACGATTGGCTTTAGATTCGAAGTGCTACAATTTCAGTTCTAAAATCAAATACGGAGTACAATACCTTTTGTTATGTAATTTGTGCTCTTCTTGGGGGCCACAACCTTACTTAGCCCCCGCGGCCTTGTCTCTTCTGCCGGCCAGCGGCCGCAGCTCCGGTTGCTGGTGCGCCGTGCGCGCTTGCGCCCTGTTGCGCTGATGCCTCCGCTACGCACGATCTGCAGGTTTCTGCGATTTCAAAATAGAGAAGTTGTCGCCTGTCAGCAGGATCGTGTGTTGATCAATTCCCAGTCGCGAACGGGCGATGAGCGCACAACCCATTTCCTTTACCGATCAGGCCCAAGAGTCAGCAGTCCCAACATGGGACTGATCATCTACATGTTACTCAGCGATGCACATCCATGGCAGTAGAAAAACAAATCTGAACCATATATACCTAGTACTCATGCAAAAATTTAGGTATGGTGGCCACTAAACCTTACCAGATAGCTAGCTCCACCCCTGACGTTCATTTTCCTCATACTGTTTTCTTCGCTGCGGATCACGGCAAGCCGAACACTCATCAGAAAACAAAGCGAGAGAGGACAAAAAAATAAAAAGCAATCAAACTTAAACAGGAAAGCAGTAGTAGGGTGTATAGATCAACCGGCAAGAACATATCTTGAAGGCCCCAAACGACCGACGATAGCAGAAGCACAAGCGGCACCCACCGAAGGAACGCCCTGCCTAGCCGTCGACAGCAGCAACAAGAAGCATCGAGCAGTGCCAACGGGCGGACCAGACGCCATCGAGAGAAGGGTCGCCGGCAGGAACAAATGCCTACGGAGATCCAGTCCAAATCAACCCTCACCGGTCGACCGCAATAGAAGGTGTGTAGACCTCTCCAAGAAACCACCGGATTTCAGTACTGACCTGGTATGGATCTCGAATCCTCCTTTCCTTCTTCTTCCAGAACATAGGATCTAGCGAGCTTATCAACGGAGATTCTGACGGTGTGCTCCCAGAAGCTCGGGCTAGTAGCGAGCCCTAGGAGGCAAGGCGTCGTCGAGAGCTAGCAGTTGCTGCTCACCTGCGGCTACGACGCACTACAGACCAGCATGACACCGAAAATCAGACAATCTAGACCTAAACATAAACCTAATATTTACATAGGCTCCTCTCCCTTCTCTACTCTGGCTGGCAGCGTCGTCGGTGATAGGGGATCAGGCCGGGGAGCGGTGGGCACCGACGACTCGCAACGAGCTCTCTGGAAGGGAGGGCGAGGGGAAAGTCGAACACGTGTGGAAACCGTCCACCGCCCACGACCTGCGAGCGCCAGCTGGGTCTCACACGCGAAGTCGGCCCACAGTCAGCGGAACATGCGCGACAGATGGCCTCAGAGAACAGACCGAGCACCACGCTTAAGCTTTTACGACGCGTTGCAAGGGCCCACGCACAGAGCGGGGCCACACGGGATGCAGATGAATCGCTCAGCGAGCTCACAATCTCTTAGGCTTAAGCCTTTAGATAATACACCCATTGTCTTGAGCAATACGTGGTGCCGCTCGTAGAAAATTCTTTTTTAAATTATATATTAAGTATGCAAGCCGTCGCATTAAAATTTTACAGTCTCCTCAAGTACCTAGTAAGGAAAAAGAGTGCGTCAGAAACTTGCAGCCCGTCAACCAATAGTTACATCGTTCAAGAGAGATTGTAGAAGAAAGCTAGGGGGTTCATCGACCCAATTACAATCGTGTTTAGACTCAAAGCAATTCCTAGCTATTTCATGCGCTACTAAATTTGCATCTCTCCCAATGTGGATGAACACAACCTTCCCAATTTGTCCAGCTTGGACTAGGATATCTGCATAGACAGCTGTAGCCTCATTCCAAATCCGTTCGGCTCCAGAACATAACTGTATCACTTCCAAACAATCAGACTCTGCCTCAATATCACTGAGCCCCAACGAATTAGCAAGAGTTAATCCATGCAGCATTGCCCAAGCCTCTGCTAAGACAGGTGAAGCCACATGTGGTATGAAAGTCGACTTTGTTGCAATGAGATCTCCTCTGTTATTCCTTAGAACGGCACCCGACGCACCAGACAAACTTTCAACCGAAAATGCTACATCCGCGTTCAGTTTAATAGATTTAGCTTTCGGTCTTAACCAAGTATTCTGCATCTGTCCAGTCGATGGTTGCTTTGATTTCAAATAATTTGCAGCTATTGCTTTAATCGAGGTGACGCACTTCACAGTGGGGGGAACTTGCTCACCATGGGATATTTTGCGCCTCCTTTACCAGACATACCATGCGGCTATAGTAGTGACGCTGCGGTTTTCTATAAATTCATATCCTGGCAGAGTACACGAGGGAGCTTTAAGAAGCGCCTCAAATACCTGAGCACTAGAACGATCACTCCACATTGCCTCATGAACAGAGTCTTCCATTTCTAATCCTCTCCAGATATGTGCCGCTCCTTGGCATTGGAAAACCATATGCATGATATCCTCCTCATCAGTATTACAAACCGGACAAACCCCATTAGAACCAACGTGTCGACTATACAATATGGATTTCAACGGTAATGAACCTTGCATAATTCTCCAACAGTAAATTTTCATCTTTGCTGGCACGTCAAGGCTCCAGAGAATCTTCCATATCGGATTATTTAACGACGTTCCAAAGATCAATGATCTACAAGTAACTCCATTGAATTGGTGTTTCCACTCCACATGGTATGCTGATCTCACCCAAAAGACACCTGAACGAGTAAAATGCCAAGCCAGAAAGTCATCAAAAGCATTAATATTAGTCGGAATTTGTAGGACCCTTTGTGCATCAATATGGTGGAAATTTGATCGCACAATGTCTTCATCCCAAGTTCCGGATATCGGATCGATCAGCTCACAGACCTTGGTTAAAATACAGTTACCTCGTGGTGAAATTTTTTTCCTGTCTAGGCTAGACGGAACCCACGGGTCCTTCCAAATGTCAATAGATTCACCGCTGTCCACACGCCAAATACAACCCCTCTTAAAAGTTTGTAATCCCGCGACTATACTTAGCAAAGGGATAGCCTTTTCTCCAGAAAACGACGCAAGCAGAGACCGCCTTGGACGGTGGTTTTACATACACCCAAATCTGAGTGGATGGAAACGAGCCGAGACAAAACAGGCTGCCTGTCGTCCTGTGGCGCACGGAGACCCGTTCTTCCGAGCCGCACATGGCGACCCGCGCCTCACCTGCAACCCTCCGATCGTAAACTGACGGCTGCGGTTCAAAGCGGGACAAGGCGTAGTCCCTGGAGTCTGGACGTCACCCCGTCTCGCGGAACCATCGTCGTGACTCGCGAGAGGTCGGTATTTGTTTACTGGTAAGCATAGTATACTCCTGCCACGTTTCGCGTGCATTTCCGGGCCTACGAATTTTCTTTCGTACCCCTGATGTAGGCTGAAACGTCATCTCGCAGTAACCGTTAGCAGTTTACGGGGGACGCTGGCCTCATAGTATCCCTGACGTGATTTATCCCAGTGTCGATGGGAGGACAAACTGCCTCCGTCCCCCTGATGTGTGGGGCCGCATGCTGTGTAGTAATGTTGAATCAGTCCTTTCACCAGCAGCACTACTATTTTTGCTTTCAACCTACACACTAAGTGGTTGTTTTGATAGAGTTTTAGCCACAAGTTTTAGCAAACCGTCGTTTTGTGAAGATTTTTAGTAAAACCAGTTTAGCTCGTAATTCTGTTAGGAACAAGTCGACACAAAACTATGTTTGGTATCTTAACCGCTACGTGTCGTATCTTATTCGGTTTCTCGGTTTCTCACTTGCTCAACCGCCAAAAATTAATGAGTTTTTTTCAGATTCATCACCCATTGCTTGCCGAGCTTGGCGCATGTCTCATCACCGGCCCAAGTGGAGTCGTTCCAACTTTGCCGGAGAGCCACCATGATCCTAGGTTTTCTTGACGTCGGCCGGCCGGCGGGCCCAACGCAGATAGCCGTCATCCCTACCACCGTGGTGCAGCCCGTAGTAGCCGTACGCGGAGATATGGAGAGTGCTCGACGTCGCCCACTATGTCGCATGTATGATCATCCCTATACAGCAAAGCTCGGGAGTCGGGATGTGCTTGGCGTCGTCAAGGTGAAGTCCATGGCAGTCTGGGTGGTACGTGCGCAGGGTGGAGGTGTTGTATGGCGTCGTGGTGACGTCGACGGCAAAGCTCAAAAAGGCCATTACTTCGATCTCTCCTGAAGATGGGTACGCGGAAGACGACGGTAAGGACTTTCAGGAGCGTGCATTCTGGTACGCGCTGAGAATCTGCCGGACTAGTTGTGCCACTTGATCGCCATTGGGCGACTTATTGAGACCTTCGGTTTTTAGATGTCGTGCGTTGGTGAGATGCCAGGATATTGGTCATGTTCATTGACACCCCTTCGTCAGTGTTGTAGGATGTTTTAGTGGGTTTCGGTTTGATCTTTGTAATCTCTCTTATAAGGTTTTGAGAATAATCTAGTAAAAAGGTTGTGTGCATCTCTTGGATGCAGAGGCCGGGGTGATCTTCCCCCATTTCGAAAAAAAGTATGGGTGGTACGTCATCCATGGTCCGGGTAAACTCCTCTGACTTACTTCCTGCCTATCACACACCCGGTGGCGTTCCATGGGGCAGAAGAAATTCATGACTGGCCATGGCTTGGGACCGAGCGGATGACGGTACCTCGTCGCCACGGCCTGCAGGAAGCAGGAGCTTGTCGCTGCCATCAGTGCAACAAGGCCTAGAAGTTTCTACGGCCATGAGCTCGGACACAGGACGGGTGGTGGCGCGCAAGTGCAAGTGTCGTTGAGGAGCCACCGAGTCGGCGGGGCTCTGGCGGGACTATAGGAGGAGGTGAGACGGCGTCCGAGGATCCCCCTCGATCACCCACCATCATAGATGTAGACGGAAGGCAACGTGCAGTCGCCTCCCAAGGCCATGCTCGGGTTGTGCTTCATCGCGTTTTCGCAAAAAAAACGAGGAATAGTAGTTTCTGCCGACACACACTTTCCCAGGTTTGTGGAAACTAAGTTTTATCTTTCATGTTTTAGTTGCTGCCACCAAACATGATTTTAATTTGTTAGACGGTTACCTTCGTTTAAGGAAAACTAGTTATGTGAAAATTCCGTATCCAAACAAGATCTAAAAAGCGTCTAGATACATGTGTAACAGAAAAGACTAAAACATCTAATAATTTGGAACAAATGGAGTAGTATGATACTGTATATAATGAGTCAAAGGAAAATGCACGCGAACACAACAACTCATGTATTGTCCAAAAATGTGTTTAAACTATGTAACTCGTATGTTAAGATTGACCGCAAGTCATGAAAAGTTCTTTTAGCTCCCCAACTCCATGTAACTTTGCATGTATGTCCTTCACTATGTTATCACAAATAGTCAGATTTTCAAACATACAAGTATCCTTCCTGAATTTTGATTATTTTAGGCTTCTCCGATCTTGGGAGCCAAAATGACCCACTCCTGCAAGCCGTGATACCTCCTGAGTTTCTTTGATAAATGATAAGTACCTTGAAAACATTAGTGATGGATTTCGTTAGTGCAAAACTGTGCATGTGACGCCATACTTAAGCATAGGACCACTTTGTTTCACATGATTCTAAAACATGGGAGTACCGGAAACATAGGAGTATGGTATAAATTAATTCACAAAATAGAACATTAGAAACACATGATTTTCATGAACTCGAGTGTTAAGTTTGCATGGATAAAAAGACAAATGATTCATAATAAACATAGTTAAAAAAAGTAAAAACATATGAAAATTAATAAATAAGGCCCGTTTAGGAGCACTTTGGCTTCGAAATCCGAAATCCACTAAATCCATACACGGATCCACACCCAACAATCCGTCTTTGTGGATCTAAAATCCAGAATCTGAACGGAGTGCAAATCAAATTTTCAGAATTAGGAATTCCTAGATCGCATTCTAGCCCGATGCGGAGTCAATGTAAATTCCACCTAGACCACCTACGCCCAGTGAAAAATGGTTCGTGTTGGATCCAATGAAAGAAACCAAAAACATTTTGTCCCCTCCCTCTCTCCTCCATGAGACATGTCTCCTCTTGCTGAACCATAGTCGCTGCCGCGCCACTCTTGCCACTCACCGACTGTGGTCCCTCCACCCACCCTGGTGTCACTTTCCTCTTAGGATTTCAGGTGGGATGGGATTTTCCACCAATCCCGCGTCCCATCCCACGTCCCTAAACTCGCTTATCCCTCCAACCTGGCTCGTATGTCCCGTGCGGGCTGAAACATAGTAGCCCATCTAGTCCCGTTGGTAGCCCAGTTGTCCCACTAGGCTTTTGCCATAAAGAAAAAAGAGCACTCGACAGGCTGCATCCGCTTCTCCATCCCTTTTGTATTTTATGTCTATGAAATTTGTCCTAGCATGCAGTAGCTTACTTTGTTTCTAATACATGTCTGCGCCTTGTTGATAATGTAGGCCTTCCAAGAAAATCGGGAAAAAGAAAGCTCACATCTGATATATGGGAGGATTTCAATGCAATCTATGATGAGGAAGGTAGACTTATGCAAGGCCAGTGTATCCATTGTGACAATATTTTTCCGAGTACAAAAAAGTCTGGATCTAGTCAATGCCGCAGGCACAGGTTAGTTTGTATATAAAAGGCTAAGTTGGATGAACTGATAGGTAGTATGTAGCCTGGGGATGCAAGAATTCGAGCTCTGAAAAAGTTTAAGTATAACAAAGAGATTGCATGCTATGAATTAGTTAGAATGATAGTATTGCATGAGCTCCCATTCCGCATAGTAGAGTATGAGGGGTTTAGAAGATTTGTGGCTAGTTTGAACCCTGCATTCAAGCTTATGAGCAGAACTACAATCAAACAAGATTGCATGGCAGAATTCGATAGGCAAAAGGTAGAGCTACTAGAGGTGTTGAAAAACTTGCCCTCTAGGGTCTCTCTAACAGCAGATCTATGGACATCCAACCAAGGACTAGGTTATATCTGTATCACATGTCATTTTGTAGATAACAAATGGAAATTGCATAAAAGAATTATAAAATTTGCTTCGGTTGAATGCCCCCACAATGCTACCAATCTACTCAATGTTATGTTAAATACCATGCAAGAGTGGGGTATAGAGGATAAGATCTGTTGTATCACATTGGACAACGCTGCAGTTAATGATTTGATGGTCAGCTATGTAAAATATAATCTGTCTGGTAGAAAATTGCTTGTTGGAAATGGTGACATATTTCACCAGCGTTGTGGGGCACATGTTCTAAACCTGTTTGTCCAAGAAGGTTTGAAAGTTGATTGTGGGGCTGTTGATGCCATCAGAGAGAGCGTAAAGTTTGTGAGAAGCTCGGTTCAGCGTATGGAATCTTTTGAAAAAATCGTTGCGCAGCTTGGCATAACTTGTGGGACAAAGGTTTCATTGGATGTATACACAAGGTGGAATTCAACTTATTTGATGATGAAGACAGCAAACCAAGACATAACAACCTTTGATCAATTAGCTGTGCAAGACTCTTCTTTCAACTGCGCACCATCATCTTCTCATGGAAAGTTGCAGATGAAATTTGCAAGTTGTTAGTGGTTTTTTATGATGCTACAGTAGTACTTTCTGGTTCACTATATCCTACCAACAATGCATATTTCAAAGTTCTTTGGCAGGTCAAATGGATGTTGGAAAGGGAAGCATTAAGTGAGAACGCCACAATCAGATTGATGGTGGCTCAAATGAAGAAGAAGTTCTTCAAGTATTGGAAGCTCTCATACTTGACAATATGCATACCTATCATCCTTGATCCTCGATGCAAGGTTGAGTTTTTAAATCACATGTTGAAGGAGGAAATAACAATTGAAGGACCTAGATGTTTATCAATTGTGAAGAAGAAGTTCAAGGAGATGTTTAATGCATATTCTTCTCAACAAACTAGTGACTCGGATAATCTGATTGAACAACATACTCAAACATCTTCAATGCAGGATCCATGGGCAAGTTGGAGCCACCATGTGGGCGAGCAACAAAGGCAACAAGCTAAGAAAAATGAGCTTGATATGTACCTAAAGGATGGGCTAGTATCTCCAGATGCCAACATTGACATTCTGGAATGGTGGATGACCAATAGCCAGAAATACCCTACGATCTCAGTAGCTTCTAAATCAGCTTTCTCCACTGGAAGTAGAGTGATAAGTGACTATCGGAGTCGTTTGAATAGTGAAACCGTCAATGGATTGATATGCTTGCAGGATTGGATGCGCCCATCAGGTGTAATTGATGTCGCATCAATCGTAGAAGATTTGAATAATGATGATGAGATGCTCGGCGCAGGTCCATATTTCAGGCATAAATTAGACTTGTGTTTTCTCTTTGGAGATGCTAGCAATTCTGTTTTACTTACATGTCCCACTATCACTTCTCAGTTTTTATATCATACTTGTTGATAAAATACTCTCACAACATTTCAGAGTGGAGAGAAACGAGACTCAAGTGGAGCCTTGATGACAAGGTACATCATCATTCTCACTGTTAGATATTGTTTCTTATATATATGCAAGCAATACATGTATATTGTTCATTATATATATGCAAGCAAGCACTTATTTCTGTTCTTAAACAACTTGTTGCTGTTTTTTGTCTTGCATGGATGTGCTAATTTTGGTCTTGTATACATCAATAATTGTTAAGATGGCTTGGTTTGCTCGTAGATTACTCCGAACTCTTACTTAGAATCTTCCATTACTCGGTGTTATATTAACTTGTGCACTTCTGCTGAAGATTAACTTGCATGTAGATGGACAATCTCCTGCACTCGAGTACACTCTGCTCTTAATTTTAATTTTGGATCAGTTAGGTTTGACTAATGCTTTGCTCGTAGTTCCAAATTTGGATAAACGAATAAGCCTACTGCCATCACGAATATTTTCAATATTGTAAAATACCACCAAACTGGAGGCTGACAAGTGAGACTTGGGGGCAACAATTCGTAGACACATTGACCGATAACGGTAATGTTATATGCCATGGTATTTCCGTTTATCGGTTTCATTATCAACATAAATAGGTGCCACACCTGCAATCAAATGCAATGCATCCCTAGCAGGGTACATACACCGTACACACTGTGGGATTTTGTTCAAACGAATATCTAAGCTGACTGGCTAATGTGGAAACCAAGTCCTAATCTCATATTTTATTGCTTTTTTTCGAGATCATGTTACTCATGAAAATGGTGTCTGTATATGCTCCAAGGCTCCTTTATTCTGGACTAATTTTAGTTTATTTTTCAAGCAAGGACTAGTAGATAAACTATGTCGCCATCCCAGGATCAGGAACATGTTTTTCCTAAAGATCAGGCTATTGTTCAATCTCAGGATCAGGATCTGTGTACTTTGAATTAGGCTTGTGTTTTCTCTTTTGAGATGCTAGCAATTCTTGTAAATCTTGCATCGATGCACTGTTTTTTCTGAGACACAAACAGGCTACTAACAACTTCTGAAACTCGTGAAAGTTACCTTTGCATCTCAACTTTTGAAACTTCTGAATTTCTTTGATGATGTAGACTAAGAAATCAATAGATTGTTTGTTGTTTTGTAATTTTTTGTTAAACTTGTGACAGTGACACGAACTTATTGTCCAAGGATTGAGAGAGGTTATGTCAAAATTTCCATTACTGATGCTTAAATTTCACCTTGTTTTCTACTTAAATCAATCAATTTTAAGAACTAGCTAACTTTTCAAGCCTAGCTTGGCCGATCGATACAAGAGAGCTAGCTAGCTATTCAAGCCTAGCTTAGCTGATCGATATTCAAGCCTAGCTTAGCTGATCGATATTCAAGCCTAGCTTGGCTGATCAGTATGTACGTGCCAGCTATTTCAGACGGGATCAGGTGGGACAAGTGGGACATCCCAAAAAATTCCGCTTAATTTTTCTAATACCGGCATGTTGAGGTTGTGATTAATCGGATAAATGGATGATTAGGCTGGTGGGAGGCGGACGTCCCAGTCCCATCCCACCTGAAATCCTATTTCCTCTCCTTCACACCGCCGTGTCTCAACCCTTGAGGATCCTCTTCCTTGTATGTCTTGTTTTTGTGACTTTGGCTTGTGGAGTACTAGACGGCCATGGTCACCACTGGCGACTCTCTTCAGGCTAAGGCGTTTTCTAGACACTCGAATGTGGCGCCAAGTCTTTTCCATCTTTCCAATAATATGATGGTAGTAGTAATAATAAATTATGCTTAATTTCGAATGGACGGAAAGAGGTGATGGCACTGCCAAGGAGAAAAGTCAATATATACCTTTTTCTATTACCGAGTGTATGGATAAGTTTTTCTACTGAATTTATTGTGTTCCTAATTCTTCAACCCATTCCGCCATCTTTCGAGTACAACGGCCGTAGTAGCCGTAGCCGTTAGCGCGCCGTTAGCACCAAGCCGGGCCACCCGTTCCTGAGCCCTGCGCAGCCACACTCCTTTTTTCTGGATCTGATGACGAATCCTGCCCGCAGCGGCTGAATTATTGCGAGTGTGCGCGAGCACCGCCATGTGGCGGATTCAAAACCTTCCCCATAACGAAACCGCTCTCACCCACCCGGCCAGGCCACCCCATTTTGATTTCAACATTTTCTAAACCAACCCCCACGTAATTCCCGATACTAAAAGCGAACCACCTTAATTCCATTAAAATATTTCCTCTCCACCACTCTCTCTCCCTCCCTCTGGTGACTCTGTCCCTGTCGCTGGCTCTCGGGAAGAGAGAGAGAGAGAGGGGCGTACGCGAGCTGCCGCGGAGGAGGAGGAGCCACGGCAACGGGGACACGCTTCCTGGTTCCGGGAGCGGGGACGGCTCGAGCTCCTGCTGCCATTTCCGTGGCCTCGGCGGTTGCCAGATCGGCTGGTTTCTGCGCTGATTTTTGCGGTTTTTTTAGAGGAGTTTTTGCTGGGCGGGGGCGTGGATTGGCGCTGGCCTGAGTTTTGAGGAGGGGCCGTGTGGATTTGAGGTGGTTCCCGCGGAGATCCCGCTGAGGCCGGGAGTTTTGGTTCTCCTCGAGGTGATTTCGGGCGCGCCGGCCGGCGATGGCATCGGTGGAGGTGCGGTCCGTGCGGAAGTCTTCGGCACTGCGGGCGCGCGGACCGGCTAAGCTGCAGGCCACCCGGTCCATGCCGCTCGACTACAGGCACTCGGCCAAGCCTGCTGGCGCCGGGCCCAGCCCGCCGGCAAACGGCGTTGGGCGCCGGGCTGCGGCGGAGGAGGAGGATGGGGAGGTGCTGCCGGCCGAGGGAGACGCCGACTCTCCGTACAGCTCCAAGGCGGCGACAACAGAGGAGGAGGAGGAGAGTGGTGAAGGTGGCGGGGAGGCTGATTCGGCGTCCTCTCCAGCTGCGGCACCGCGGAGGTCGTCGCCGGACGCAGCTGCCGGCCCCTCACAACGAGACGCCAAATGGGGTGACACGAGCTCCTACGGTGCTAAAAAGGTGGCTCCCCTGCCTTTTTCTTCCTCTTGTTCTCCGACACTTCTGAAATGCCAAAATTCTTATGGATAATGCCTGATATTTAGTCAGTTCAAGTATTTTGAAATTTCCGAATTAGTGAAAACCTGTTATTCCGAGTTCTTTTTTTTTGTAGTTCAAATGGAATTTCTGCAAATGTTATGCCAACCAGCTCTAAAGGTTATTTCGAGCTATAAAGTGTAAGGCTGAGCTATATAGATTAAGATGTAAAGAAGGTGTCAACTGAAGTTTTTGCTAGAGTTCTGGGAATGTATTCTTCTGTAATTTTTTGCCACTTCTAGATTGTTATCGAGATGTGATCCGACATAAACATTGCCACTCGCTAGCAACAAGAATTTCATTCCACGTCTTGAGGAGATCTCCATGTTTTTTACTACCAAGGGTTTGTTAAACCAGTAAATAGAGCTCCACCATTTAAATTTGTTACCCACCAATGGTGTTTCAGTGCTTCCTATTTATTTGCTGTCACGTCTGTGATAGTTCGCCTGCTCTATGTACTCATTATCACATTGCATAATACTATTGTGTCACAATTATGAGATGCATTAGCTTGTTATCAGACATGCATTTTAAATTGGTCAACTTCTGTAATTATGCAAATTTATATACTTGTATATGTTTTTCAGTTTGGTGTACAATGCTAATCTGCCGTCTACCCTACACTTCTTGCAGAAGCATAGAGTTTTTTGTCAGCTTCCAAATGGTGATTGGGCCTTATGCACTGTGATTACTACATCTGGTGACGAGTCTGTAGTAAAGGTTTCTGAAGGGAAAGTAAGTTACCTAGAATCTACTCCCAAGACCTTATTATTACTTCAAAACTATGATAATCTTACTCCCATTCTTCTGATTGAAGGTACTAAGATTGAAAACAGAGAGCCTTCAACCTGCAAATCCTGAAATTCTTGACGGAGTGGATGATCTTATGCAGCTGAGCTATTTAAGTGAACCATCCGTGCTGTACAACTTGCAGTACAGATATTCTCAAGACATGATTTATGTGAGGATATATTCAGAATTTTGTCTTTTCTTCAGGACTTTGATGGCTTTCTTAGTGATATGTTATTTCATTGTAGACTAAAGCAGGCCCAGTTTTGGTGGCCGTCAACCCTTTCAAGAAGGTTGCACTGTATGGTAATGAGTATATCAATGCATATAGAAATAGAACAATGGACAGTCCACATGTGTATGCAATAGCAGATTCAGCCCTCCGTGAAATGAAAAGAGGTCAGTCTGCTGTTGTTGTTACATATTTTTTGCTGGTATAATCTACACTTCTTTTTTGAAAAAAAATCATCTAGATTTATGCCTAACTAATTGTCATGTTTATTTGCAGATGAAGTTAACCAGTCCATTATTATAAGGTTGGTATCTTTTTATCTGTAAGAAGCATCCAGTGGGATCATATTGTAATAAACTCTGCATCTTAATTGACATAGAATAGCTAGCTGAGTCAATCCACATGAAATGTGTTTTTTGGGTATTATGCAATTCGTTTTTGGCATTGGTATGGTTTCATTTCTGCTACTTTCAGTGTCTGCTGAACAGAATAAATAATGACTTAACCAGCCAAATGCACTTATATTAGTTGCTTCATTGATAGATAAGTACATGAATTGTCCATCATTTCAGTTCAGGCCACACCATAAAGATTCTTCAGGGATATTAACATATTTGCTGTTGTTCATATACCTATTCCATTACCCGGTTCACTTGAAGTAAGTAATAAACGTGTTAGATATCTTGTGACACCGAACCTTATAGTTTTATGTATTTCCTTAGATTGGAATAAACAGTGGATTAGCACACCCTGCAAATATCTAAAAAGAAAACAATGCTGATAGAGAAAGTTCAATTCTATCACTTTTGTAATAACGACTAAGTTTGCAGTTTCAGTTCTTTTATTTCATTGACATCGTTTAAAAAGGAAATTGTCTTCCTTTCTTGTTTAAACCATGATATCGTTACAAATGAATGAATGATGCCATTATTGTATGTAGTGGTGAGAGTGGAGCAGGAAAAACAGAAACTGCAAAGATTGCCATGCAGTATTTGGCTTCTCTTGGAGGTGGAAGTGGCATAGAATATGAGATCCTACAGACCAACCCAATACTCGAGGCCTTTGGCAATGCAAAGACATTAAGAAATGATAACTCAAGTCGCTTCGTAAGTTTTTTCTTCTGGGTATACCAATACTGTACTGCAGTCGCAGAACAAAGTTTGGCTAATATTCTTAGTTGTCATTGCAGGGAAAGCTCATTGAAATTCATTTCAGTACGACTGGAAGAATATGTGGTGCCATGATTCAAACATGTACACAAATTCTACCGATTATACCTACTTTATGTCATTAGCATTTTCTGGCTTAAAATTAATTTATGATTACTAATGATGAAATTTTCTAATGATCTTGCTGCATGCACAATTGGACAGTTCTACTTGAGAAGGTAACTTCAAATTTTGTGGTTATCTATTATCTAAATGCATTTTTATGATAAGCAATCTAATCCCACCTTTTTCCACTATGGTAGTCAAGGGTTGTACAGTGTGCAGTCGGTGAGCGTTCCTACCATATATTTTATCAGCTATGTGCAGGTGCTCCACCGGCTCTCAGAGGTACATTATCTATCCATCCACTATGAATTGGTTAGCTGCTGGCTTATTTGATTGATGCAGAAATACTTGATGGCATCTAAATATCCTCTAAAACTTCTTTTGAATATTGTCCTTTTCCTTTTATGTATTACAAAAACCACTATTTGTGCTGCTCAGTTTCCAACAGAGATTATATCCTTCTATTGACAATCGACGTTGCTTTTGATGTTGCTCCACTCTTTCGTGTTGCACAATCCTTGATTATTGTACATGGTTTCTTACAATGTTTCAATACAGAGAAGTTGAATTTGAAGAAGGTGGATGAATACAAATATCTGAAACAGAGTTGCTGCTATTCAATTGCTGGTGTGGATGATGCTGAAATGTTCCGTACTGTAACGGTATAATATACTTTTGTTCCTCATTCTACATAAAATACCTTTTTTTTACATTGCCAGGGCCACAACAGTAAATACTTTGCTATATAAGGCTAATTTCATGGAAGCATCTTCATACTTGTATTTTTTCTTCTCTACTGTCATGTTTGTTGACTTCTCTTTTTTTTCTAGGAAGCTATGAACATCGTCCATATCAGCAAGGAAGACCAAGATAATGTTTTCGCAATGGTTTCTGCTGTGCTATGGCTGGGAGATGTCTCTTTCACAATTATAGATAACGAGAATCATGTTGAGATCATTGTAGAAGAAGGTAAAAAGAACAAGTATGCTTTCAGTCAATAATATGGTCGTATGGACAATACATCCACCATTTTTTGGTCCCTGTTGATGATTTGCAACATATTGTTAGACATCATCAGTTTTGCATACTGATGATATGTTGTATTTTGACAATTTTGTTAAGTGTTGTATAACATACTGCAATTTTAAAGTACTGAAAACAAATTACCATCCTATTTCAGCTGCTGAAACGGTTTCAAGACTTCTTGGCTGCAGCATTGAAGATCTCAATTTAGTTCTGTCAAAGCGGCACATGAAAGTTAATAATGAAAATATTGTCCAGAAGCTTACACTTACACAGGTTAGTATGTTTCTCAACTAAAAGGCTAGGGAAAATAGTAGCCATGACGTGCTATTTGATTATCTCTTATGCACCCACTTCTCTCTGGATATTGCAGGCAACTGACACAAGAGATGCGCTGGCCAAAGCCCTATACGCCAGTTTGTTTGAGTGGCTTGTAGAACAAATTAACAAGTCTCTTTCTGTTGGCAAGCGTCGAACTGGGAGATCAATCAGTATTCTTGATATCTACGGCTTTGAATCATTTGATGTAATGTACTTGCCTTTGACCTGCTGGCATCACATTTTCGTTGTCAAATGTATTCTCATGGCATGCTATAAACATGCAGAAGAACAGTTTTGAACAGTTCTGCATCAATTATGCCAATGAGAGGCTACAACAACATTTCAACCGCCATTTGTTTAAGCTTGAGCAAGAGGTGAGCTACTTTATGGTTTAACTTTCCGATGTACTCGCAGCATTGTAGTTTTACTCAGCTAGGTACCAGCAGGTTATAATGACCATTCTTATTATGTAACCGAGTTCAGAATACTTTAACATCATTCACTAAAGTTTTTTTTTATAATGGTTTCAAGTTCTGTCAGAACTGTAATGTTAAACATTAGCGGTGAAGCAAACTTTATTGTTCTTCCTTATCTGTCGAGATGAAAAATTGCATGTGCTTCTTGAAAATGCTATTTCTAATCATTTTCACTCCGTATTAGCTAAATTCAGAAAGGCAGATTTGAGGTTGTTATACCTTGCCTTTGTTTTGTGTAGTCTGCCCTTTTGGGCTTAAACTGCTACTTCTACCTTTTCAATACACTGAGATGCAAGCGATTTTGTTTCCTGAAAAATAAGATTGTTATATAGTCACTCCATGATTTATCCACTTCTATGTAGAAATTGTCTGAAAATGATATGGTTTCTGTGAACAGGAATACGTTGAGGATGGCATTGACTGGGCTAAGGTTGAGTTTGAGGACAACCAGGACTGCTTGAATCTATTCGAGAAAGTATGGTCACTACACTGTCTTCAATGTTGGCATCATTATGAAATTATAACTATATTATTCTGTGGGGGAAATGCTTTAAATTCTTCATATACCAGTACTTCATTAGACAGCATGTGCCTGTTTCATTTGACATCAAGCGAAGAGGGAATGCCTTTGTTTCGCTGGAAAGTTGGTAACTTACAAGATTATAAATTTATTATAATTGCTATTTCCATATCATGCAATCATTTCTTAGCTCAAAATACACTACTAAAAAAATCAAAATATTTTGATAGGCGGTCCCACATCCTTAAAAATATAGCTTCCGGATTTCAAATTGTACCAATATGCATATACTTCCATTTGTAGGAACACCTGGGTTCTATAAACTTGGTAAATACTGCTTGATTGACTCATCCTAACCTTGTACAAGTAAAATGTACTTACTGGTTTCTCAAACCATGATGATAACTAGCATTAGGAAAACAAGGATGGAACTTATAAGGGCAGCCACAGCGTGTGCTTGCCAAATCTGACACAGTGGCAGCATATGGCATAGATGCCAAATTGCTAATTTTCTACAACGTAGAGGTTGCCAAATACTCCCTCTGTTTCAAAATATAAGATGTTTTAGCTTTTGTGAAGCGAACATATCTAGACTCCTTTTGGTGCATAGAAGTGTTCTACGCACCAAAAGGAGTCTAGATACATTCGCTTCACAAAAGCTAAAACATCTTATATTTTCAAACGGAGGGAGTACATGTTAGGTAGGACCTGCTGCAAGAGAGAAGCAGCTAAAATATTCCATTCTCTCTCCCCTCCTATCCTCACATCACTCTCCACGTACACATGTTGCATGCAAAGAACTATAATTTATTCATCATCTCAATTTGGCATTGGAGCAAGAGGGTGCTCCGGTTCCATATTTTGCACCTTTTGGAACTACCCTCACAATGTATGGAACTAGTTCCAAAAGCTAAAAAGGCAATTTGGAACTACATTTAGCTACACATTGTGGGTGCCCTAACTGGCTTATCATGATGGAATCTGGGTTCCCAGAATGGTTGGTTTAACCTTGCTGGAGTTTTGATGACTTCTGTAGTGTCCTGTGGCAAAAAAAGAAAAAAGTACATCCAATTTTTTTATCGTTGTTTGAGAACTTGGTAAAATGTCTGACATTCTATCATTTCTGTATATCTTCTTAACTTGACATGAAACCTACTTGCTATTCAGTAATAACTTTTTGCCTCTTTCATTCTTTGTCTTGCTTCTCTTACTGGATACAGAAACCACTGGGTTTGTTGTCTCTGCTGGATGAGGAATCTACATT
Source organism: Avena eriantha (assembly GCA_910589775.1). NCBI lineage: Eukaryota > Viridiplantae > Streptophyta > Magnoliopsida > Poales > Poaceae > Avena > Avena eriantha. The sequence continues at coordinate 234,619,978 of OU342740.1, read as the reverse complement.
TCCTAATGCCACAGATCTTACTTTTGCTAACAAGCTCAAGCAACATCTTGACACCAATTCTTGCTTCCGAGGAGAAAGGGGCAAGGCTTTCGCTGTTCGTCACTATGCAGGAGAGGTTGGAAGTTGTCATATATCCACTGCTATGTTCACATTGATATTTCTTTTAGCACACGTTAACTTTATTTCCATTTCCTTGATGATCAGGTGGCATATGACACATCAGGTTTTCTAGAGAAGAACAGAGATTTGTTGCACATGGACTCAATTCAGTTCTTTGCCAAATGCAAATTGTCTATACCACAAATGTTTGCATCCAAGATGCTTGCTCAATCTGATAATACAGAATCCGTTCCATATAGGCCTAGTGTTGCTGATTCGCAGAAGTTAAGTGTAGCAATGAAGTTCAAGGTAAAAAAGTGTGCACACAAACAACAATTTTATGTGATCTTGAATGAATCTGATCAACTGTTATTGATCATCTGTGTAAATGTTTTGCAGGGACAATTGTTCCAACTTATGCAAAGACTTGAAAGTACAACGCCACACTTCATACGTTGTATTAAACCAAATAATTTGCAACTCCCTGCCATTTACGGACAAGAACTTGTGCTTCAACAACTAAAATGCTGTGGGGTTCTTGAGGTTGTTCGAATTTCAAGATCTGGGTATCCAACAAGAATGACTCATCAAAAGTTTGCTCGGCGGTAAATCAAATATCTGTATATGCATTACGCTGCTGTTTTTTGCCGTGTGCAGAAGTTAAACAATTCAAGTTATCAGGTATGGCTTTCTTCTTGAGGATGTCGCATCTCAAGATCCGCTTAGTGTTTCAGTTGCAATTCTTCATCAGTTCAACATTTTGCCTGAGATGTATCAAGTTGGCTACACAAAATTGTTCTTCCGAACTGGTCAGGTCAGTTAAGCAGCTGTTGTTTCATTTATTAATGCCCCTTGGGTTATTGTTGTATTCCATACATTCTCCCAATACTTTGTTTATGCTCTGTATCCTTATCAGATACTTCTGATACTCAATTGGGTTTGACTTTGATATGAATGGATAATTAAATTAATATTTCTGACACTCCCTGATTCGTTACAGCAGAGCAGCTGACTAATTTGCTATTCTATTGATATGCTAATGATTGCAAGTAGACTGATTTCCTATTGTCTAGTAAGGATATACTAAGTACATTCAGTGAGTAGCTTGTAGAGGCAGTAAGATATCAAGTGTAATGTCGGAGAAAGAGTCCCGCGTGGGAACAAGGGGTCCAACAAGCCCTGAGTTCGAGAGGGGGCTGAATCACGCGTTCTGAGCTTCTCGGCGATGGTGGAGGCGGCGGTGCACGGACACGACAGAGAGGTTGACACGTTTTTTTCTTTACCCAGGTTTGGGACCCTCGTGAGGAGGTAAAACCCCTACTCCTGCTTGGCTGTATTGCTCGCGGTGCTTCGCGAGGGTACAGTGGTGAACCAATGTCTAGGGTTACATATCGCAAGGATCAACCTCCTCTAAGGTAGTGAAGGTCTCCTTATATCGGGCGGCCGCGCCTCTTCCCCCAAATACTGGGCGGGAAGGGTCACCACATTCCCGCCATTGGAAAGTGTTCGGATTCTTCCCTTGTCCACGAGCTGGTCCCAGCAGGAGGTAGTGGCCTGCTGCTGAGGTCACCGACGACGCGCCTTCTGCCTTGTCACGTCATCCTGGTCTCCTTGCACCAAAGTAGCGATGTCGGGCCTCAGCGTAGCTCCCGCGTCGTCTTCCTACCTTAACACCGAAGCAGCCAAGCGGTGAACCACTTTCCTGGGGCGGTCCGACATCAGCTTGGACCGACCGTTTCACCCGTCGCGACGTGGGACTCGGGTATGTCCCCACAGTACCCAAGCCAATCCCTCGTCAGGGGCCAAGGGCTCCTGAGGAGGCCTCCCTTAGCGTCTTTCTGCCTCGGCCACCCTCACCCTGTCTCCCAGAGGGTGCCGCCCCTCTCGAGGGTGAGCAGCGCGGGTCTGGCAATTTGACGGGACGTGGTACCCCCGGTGCCAGTAGTCCGACATGTATATATTCTACGGTTTTAGTAGGGAGTGATCCTATTAATCATACACTATAAGGAGTAAAAGAGCACATAAATTGGGATCACAATATCCATGTAGCAAAGCATCACTGATATACACACAATAGGGGTCTATACATAGAATATATATATATACACAACAAGATGACGGCTTCAAATATGTAATAAGGAAAAAATATTCAGGTAGGTAGGGATCCAAGAGCAAAGTTATTCAAGGAGAAATCCAAGAGCACAGTGGCTCACACATTTTAAAACTACACCTGGTGATCTGTTTAGTGAATGACTAGAGGCTCTCAATCTTCTAATGCACACGGTGGTGTCGGCTCATCTTTTTGTCCTCTCATATTGTGTATATATGATGTATCCTTGTTTCTGGAAAATGTCGCATCACTGTGCTTGTACTTCCATACCTGTATCGCGCATCGGGTGACATGCTTTTAAAGTAAAACCATTGGCCTATGATATTTATATGAATGGACATTACATGTTTGCAGGTCCTTCCTAAAATTTACAATTCATCATTATTTGTCTTGAGATGCTTGTCTATACAATTGTCTCCTACTATTATTTAAGCTTATAATGACAAGTATCTTCTGCTCCTTCTGCCTGTTGATATTTTGGAACTGAAGATTGGCAAACTTGAGAATACTCGAAATCGTACTCTACATGGTGTTTTAAGGGTTCAAAGCTGTTTCAGAGGGTATCAAGCACGGCGGCATGCAATTGAACGGATTAGAGGAGTTTTGGCTCTTCAATCATGTACGACGTCCAGCTCACTGTCCTTATGCACTTCTCTGTATTTCTTGTTGCCGTATATTTTCCTACTCATCTTACTGTATGGGTTGGTTGCTCTTCTCTTCTTGCAGTCATTCGTGGTGAGAATGCAAGACAAAGTTTTTCATCTCTGCTAAGGAAACATAGGGCAGCTACTGTTCTTCAGAGAAATCTAAGAGGTTGGCTTTCAAGAAGATATTTCGTTAAGATACGGAAGGCTTCAGTGGTAATACAATCTGGTAAGGATATTTTTCTCATTTTCGTAGGACTTTGTAAAGATGGAAGTGCTAGTATGACTCACCGTTTCTGGTTGTCTTAAAATAAATGTGAAGGTATCCGTGGTTGTCTTGTTAGAAGATGCGCCGGCAATGTTGATCTACTGAATGTGTTACGAGAATTTGAATCGAAGAAGGTACACTATATCTGTTTCTCTGCTCTGTTACTGTTTTCCCCTGTGGTGTGCATGTAAAATACGAGGTACCTGATAGTATTCCTCTTGGCCCACCTGGTCAGTTGGGACTGTTAGAAACATTCTACGCACTATCTGCTCAAACTAACACATGAAATAAGTTCTTCCAGGAGGCAGATGGTGACCAAATTTTGATCAAGGCATCTTTCCTTGCTGAGCTACAAAGGCGAATCCTTAGGGCCGAGGCGACAGTTCGAGAAAAGGATGAAGAGAACGAGATGTTACACCAGCGGCTTCAGCAATACGAAAACCGATGGTTAGAATACGAGCAGAAAATGAAAGCGATGGAGGAAATGTGGCAGAAGCAAATGCGATCATTGCAATCAAGCCTGTCCGTAGCAAAGAAGAGCCTTGCTCTGGATGACACACCTAGGATGTCAGACTCATCCGTGGAGCAGAGTTGGGAGAGCAACGGGAATCATGTCGGTGGGGGCTCCCAGCTGGCCCCTCGGATCACTGGGCGTGAGATGAACGCCAGCATCAGCGTCATCGGCCGCCTAGCAGAGGAATTCGAGCAGCGGAGTCAGGTCTTCGCTGACGATGCCAAGTTCTTGGTGGAAGTCAAGTCCGGGCAGGCGGATGCCAGTTTGAACCCAGACATGGAGCTCCGCAGGCTGAAGCAGAACTTCGACTCGTGGAAGAAGGATTTCAGCTCCCGCATACGGGAGACCAAGGTGATCCTGAACAAGCTCGCGACTGGGAGCAGCGGGGGCAACGAATCTTCCCCAAACTCCGCGAAGCGAAAGTGGTGGGGCAGGCTGAACACCTCCAAGTTTTCTTGAATTTATCTAGAATGATGTAGTAGACGGCCCCGGCATTTTACACGTCAGTGCTAGTCCTAGAGCTTTGAGTGCTGCGAAGTCCAGTGTTTTGGACTGGATATGTAATATTGTGGAGGGCGAGTTGTATAGTTCTTCCACAGCTGGGCTTCTTTGCAGAGCCCAAGAACCACTGAGTTATGATGTAATTACTTGCTAAGGTATACTACTTAAAAGGGGGAGATTGGTGATTGCTCAGTGTTTGTTCTCTTGTCGTTTTGTCTGTTGTATATGTGTATATTTCTATGCGGTTAACTTCAGCTTGGGTCATTCGCAAAAAAAAAAAGAGAGCCTTCAGCTTGGGTCATATCCCCATAGTTTGCGCTGCACTGCTGCTACAAACCTGGCTATATGTTCTAAAGCAAACTTTGGTTTACTTTGTTTTTAGAAAGTTTTGATCTATTCCATGAGTTCGCAAGAATTACAAGAACACATTAAACATAATAAAAATTACATTGAGATACTTGGACCACCTAACGATCACTACTATTGCCAGGCTGCTGCCAGAGCGAGCTGCCGACGCGCCGTTGCCATTGCTCCCTTACCAGAGTTGGCATGTTGTTGTTGATGACAGTCAAAAAGTCTTCGTGCACGTGCCCTTAAAGACCAGCGACCCGGAGCCGAAGTTGTCGCAATTGAACCTTTAAATTAATCTGAATCTTCAAACACCAAATCTAGAACACACGTAGACTAGACAAGATTGACCACTCTATGGAAGCAGCGAACAGACGAATCCCCGCCCTCCTCGACACCACTGGCAAGGTGGAAGAGGAGGCGGGTATACCTTATTCTTGTCCCGCACAACGCTGCCATTGCCCTTATTGCGTCGATACCGGTTGACCAAACTCTAACTTTAGAGACCCTTTAACCGCGTCGAACATAGGTCCGAGGTTTCCACCCACTCCGATTGCCGGAGCGGCAAGCGGAGTAGACGGGGACCCATCGATTTCCGATCGTAGACGGCGAAGACGAGGCACGGAGGGCGGCGACGGGTTAGGGTTCCACCCTAGCCGCCGCCTCTTTTTCTTTGCGGGAACTTTGGTTGACTTGTTAGTAGATACAATCCTTTATTTACACTATGATATTATAATATTCTTAATACTCAGGAAATATTTTTAATGATGATATAGGTCCAATATATTTTTTTTGCGAGAAAGGCACAGTTTATATTAACCACGGATCCTTATAGATCAGTCCAGAAACAAGCAAGAAATTACAACTTGGTCCTTCTACTTCTTCCTGGACCCCGACGCCGGAGACGACAACGAGAACGTTACGCCGGCGCGCCGCCGCACGACCTCCCCTAAGCCTTGGAACGGGAGGATCCCTTGCACGGGCGGGAAGTCGACGCCACTCGGCTCCGAGGAGCCTCCGCCCTGCACCGCCACCACCATCGACGAGGTCAACGCAAACTACATCTTCCAACTTCTGTACATCGCCGTTCCATCGCCACGCAGGAACCGGCCGGGGAAGACCGCACGGCGCGGATCCACCGATCCGCAGGTGCCAGGAAAGCAGGTGCGCCGCCACGGAGCTCCATCGAGCGCCGTCGCTGGAGAGGACGCGAACCTGCACCAAAAACAACACCGACGACACCTCCCACTCCATGGCGCCGCCAGCTGAGAGCCCAACAAACCCTACAATAACTACGACTGTGAGACGGGGATCCCCCGCCCTCCCGCCGCCGGAGCGGCCGTCGGAGGACGAGGGATCCGGCGGATCGACGGTGAGGAGGTGGATTGGCCGGAGGTGAAAAAAGTCGCCCTTTCTGCTACAGTGGCGAGAAGGGGAGACATCCAGGGTCGTCTGGTATATTGATCAGTGGCCCAATATATTGATAAATCGATGCCACTATACCTGAATGTACATAAATATATCAAGATATAAAAAATGTTTGGGCATGTGACATGACAAATCATATTACTGTAGATGATTAGTACATTGACACGGTCTCCTCTCGCGTACTTGTGCCATGTACAGGCGACAACATGAGAATGTGTGATGTCGTAGGTACATTTGTACTTCCTCCGTTTTCAAATATAAGACGTTTTAGCTTTATGAATGAAATGTATCTATATCCCTTTTAGTGTGTAGGTTCGCTCTAAACCTAGATGAACCTATACACTAAAAGGAGTCTAGATACACCCCATTCCAAAGCTAAAACATCTCATATTTCGAAAACGGAGGGAGTACAAAATGGTACCTCGCTGCACGTACTTGGTACAAGTAGATGTGCTAACCGGCTGGTTGCAACCTTCGAGATATGTTTGTCATCTTCAGAACCACAACATTCCAACCGGCTTGCAACTGCATACTGAGAATCGCAAGCCTGGTTTTTCTTTTTCATTAACAAGAAATCCAAAGTTAATGAAGGCCATACACAAACTTTAGGGCATGCATAATGGTAGAAAAACAGTGATAAAGAAGTATGGTACGTGGTGATAAAAAATGCATAAAAGCGCATTCCAAAATCCTAAAAACTCCCAAACGAAAATTTTGTGCGTAAATCTAGACATTTTATGTTGACACACAAAGTTTCGCCAGAAAATAATATTTTTTGTGGCTTGTGTAATAATGTTCTTTTGCACCGATGCATTGTGTGCAAATATAAAATGTCCGGACGTTTACGGGATATTTTTTCTAGAATCTTTTGATATTTTAAAATGTGTATTTATACAATAGGTGCATCTACACGTTTGGTGAGGATCGGTCGACTCGTGGTGGGTGTAAGAAAAGAGAAAAGAGAGGAGAGAGGGGCCTTGGGGGCTCACTGTGGGCCTGCTACATGCAAAAAATAGCGTCTAACGCTCCTGATAGCCCCTAGAGAGCTCGGGGTTTGCTGAGTTCGCCAGATGAATATTCGGCGTTCTTCAACGAAAACGAGGTTCTAGAGCCACAACTGGGATACTTGTTTACATTCGGTGCTAACAAAGGTCTCTTGGGAGCAGGCTGGAGATGCTCTTACTTCGCACCAAGCAATTGTAAACTTCTTGCTACCAACCAAACGCCACTTCTTATCTTTGAACTTCGGGACCGTTCATGTTGTTTTCTATACTCCTAGGGCGTGTTTGCTTGCCCGGCCAAATATTTCTCCTTTTTGCTAGTTGACCCGGTGGAAGCTGTGATTTGGCTTGGGATAAATTTAGCCTTTTGATTGGTAGCCCGTTTTCTTGTTTCCCCAAAAAAGGCCTTGACGTTCGGCTCGGTGTGTAACAGGAGCAATGGAGTGTTATGGCTTTAAATAATATACTTGATCTTAATCCTCTCTAATCTACCTAACTATGCTTTCATTTGAGATAGTGTCTATATAAAAAAGATGTTCCTCGATATCATGAATCCATTGCTGCAAACGATTTGTAATTTTGTTGAGTGTTTAAAACTCTACATCGTGTTCCTTTTTAGAGCTTATTTAAACTTTTTTTTCTAAATTTGTCACACACAGTTGACCATTTAAAATTTCTTTGGAGAGGAAGGTTCAATTTATCATTTCACGTGACTTTCATGTTGTCAGTTTTTTGTTTTGATATTCCTATACGAGTAGATCTACATCAACATACCGTATACCAGGACAGGTTGGATCTACTCGTTTATGAATATCAAAACGAAAAACGCACAACACGAAGGTTGAATTGTGTGCAACGGCAAGACAAAGCTACACCTCGAGGAAATTTCAAACGGTTGCCCGTATACGACAAATTTGAGAAAATACGTCCAAATACGTATAAATATGAACATGAAATAGTACCATAAAAAATCAACAAAACTAAGAACTGGGTGTGGGCATGGAATCACAATGTTGATAAGCATCTTTTTATGTAGAACTTATTTTGAATCGGTGCATTGTTTTGTAGATCAGAGGGGATTAAGTTAACCGTGTTAAGTAATCAATGTTAGATATCATGGGTTGCACCTAGAGCCCTGCGGAAACGGCCGATTCCAGTGTTCTCAGCGAGCTAAGTTTTAGCCTGGTTTAAAACTAGTCCTGTGCAAAAAAAAAAGTGCGACCAAGTAAAACAAACGGCCAAATTTTTCTACAAGATGCGAGATACGAGAATCCGGCCTATCAAACATGCCCCTAGGATATCAACTAGTTTCATCTTTCTAGGCGCACACACATGGCTTTACAACATCTGAATATGAACTACTAGCTCGTATCGGCGCGGCGTGCCCGCCGCGCTCAAATGTTTTGCCTTGCATGTTGGGGCAGTTTGAAACACACGAACTCTGTTATCCAGAGAGCAAAAAACCCAGTGAAGAAGGACAAGACTACCGATCACAAGGGTCAAGATACACAAGTGTTGACTGAAGTCTTTGTTGACTGAGGTTCGAAGGGAACAACAAAATTGGTGACTGAAGTTCCAAGGAAACAACAAAAACACTGGTAGTCGTCATCGTCAGGGGATGATGCTACTTGTGGAGTTAGGGGCTAGAGTTTCTCCTGTTGATGTCCTTCCAGCCGAGGAGCGAGTCGATGGTCTTCTGGTTGGCGATGTAGGGGCTTTGGGCGGCTTCCCTAGCACGGGCAGACATAAAGGATTCCTTCATAGCTCTTGCTCGTCTTCCTTGGTCCTTGGACAGTGCTCCTCCAATATATATTGCGCTTGTTCTCATCGTCTCGTCTGACTCCAAGAAGCAGACATTGGGCACATACAACTCCTTGTCCTCGGGTTTCTGAACGCATGGTGGCGTGTGCCCGTGGCTCGTATTCATGCATGTGCTTTTGTAATTGTAGAATATATGCACGTTATGAATTTAGAAATAATGCCAACCCATAGGTGGCGGTAATTTGGCCCCGTTTTAATGTGCTAAGATGAACAAAAAATCTTTGAAAAATAAGAAATATGAATTTTTAACACAACGGTAAACTTCCTGAAAAAACCGGAATTAATTGGCTCCGGTTACATGCGCCTAGGGAAGTTCCATAAATTAATGTTGTGTCATATAAAATGAAAACAAAACTCTGCGTCTGTCACAACACATATCCTCTGTATATGAAATTATAAATTTGCACATAAACATGGATATTTGTAGGATTAATAAATTGTTGGTAACACCATTAATTTCTCTGGGACTGAATTTCGTTAGTTGCTCTCTATAGGCTTACAATTCCTGCAATAATATCCTGGAGTAATATTTTTTAGGGAGGTGGACATCATCACCGGACATCATCACCAAGCTGCAGCACGACCAGATCGTTCCGCTCATGGGCGTCTGCGTCGAAGGCCGCAACCTCGCCTCCGTCTATAGGTACCTCCCCAGAGGCAGCCTCGAGCTATTTTTTTTAAATAATACATTATTTTTAATTAATTTCAAGAATATTACGCCAAAAAAGGAATTTACGAATATAATACATCGTCGTTTTTTGAACAAACGACCAGCTCTAAGTCGTTTTTTGAGAAAACGACAGCTGGTGTCGTTTGTTGAAAAAACGACCGCAGGCTGACAAGAACGGCTGGCAGCTGGTCGTTTTTTGAAAAAACGATAGTCCCAAATCGTTTTTTGAAAAGATGACGGTTGCATGGATCATGCACACTATGTTAGACTAATCCCGCCACTATTTTGCGCTGTTATTTTCCCCGCTAGTATTTCTCCTGCCATTTTTTTGCGCCGTTTATCTCCCGCCACCTCTTCCCGCCAGTATTTGTCCCGCCACATTTTTCGCGCCGTTTCTGTCCCGCCACTTCTTCCCGCTGTTTTCTCCTGCCAATTCTTCCCGCAAGGGGTGACACACGAGCGTTGTTGGTGCGGCCATCTCGCGAAGGTCAAGGAGTCGATCGATTTCTCCACCTGCATGGGCATGAAGTTTTTCATGTGTCCCAACTACGACGCAAGCCCGCCCCGGCAAGCAAGTTCGTCGTACGAGAGGCCTCCGGTATGTTCCCAGAGCATGGTTAATATTAACCATTCATGTTATCATGTGTTCTTTTATTCATTCCATTGATTTGCTTGCAGTCTTCTCCTCCACTTTGCAAGTGGTACCATTGGATTGACACCGAGCAGCCAGCCTGGGCCGTGCAGGAGATTGCGGACAGGAGCCGACGTGCAAGGGAGATCTTTCTTGATGAGGAACGTGCTGAAAGGAAGGCCGCGAACAGGAAGAAGGAACGAGAGAGAGAAATGAAAGAATTCCGAGCAGAGCAAGCTAACCGCGAGCTGAACAGGAAGAGAAGGGAGGAAGAGAATGCAATCCGCGAGCGCCAGGAAGAGGTGCGCAAGGAGGCCCGTGAGGCGGAAAGGAAGAGATTAAGAGAAAGAGCTGCCGAGGCGCGGGCGTCAGTGGAACGTGGGGACAAGACCGGGAAGTACCCGCGCTGGACTCAGGGAAGGTAGACGTATGTCTCAGTACCGATGTATCTTAATTCCTGTTGTAGTGTCCCGATGTATCTTAATTTTAGTTGTAGTGTCTTGATGTAACTTCCTTTCAGTTGTAGTGTCTTGATGTATCTTCATTTCAATTAGAGTGTTGTGATGTATCTATAATTTCAACATGCCAGATTTTCTCCCGCCAGAATGTTTCCCGCCACAATTTTTCCCGCCAAAATATCTCCCGCCAAAATCTTTCCCGCCATAATGTTTCCTGGCAGATTTTTTCCTGCCAGAATGTTACCCTATAAAAACCCCTCCTCGCGCAGTTGTTTAAGCAGCAGCCAGCCCGTTTTTAGCCAGTATGTTTCCCTACGATCGTAGTTTCGTGCCAGACATGTCCGTCGACCTATTTCATTTGGCTAGGAAATTTACGATAGACAACAATCCAGCCCCATTGGAGAAACTAATTGGTAGTGATTGTCTCCTCACTGAGCTGCGTGAGGGATTGCGTAGGAAAGGGTGGCCAAAGAGGACTCCAGAGGAGATACGGCAAGAGCTACTTCAGATCAATGCTAGGTGGAGCAAGCAAAGATTCTCTAATGAAGGGGCAAGGCAGCAGAACCTCACGTTCCCTTGGATTTGGATAGAGTGGGACGAAAGGCAGGCCAAGAAGAAGGGTAAATACGAGGTATCGTCGAAGGGTAAGAGCAAGAAGAGCAGGCCATGAAGAAAGCATCGTTGAAGTGTAAGGGCATAGTCGTAGGGATAGAGAGCACTCTTATTTATTTACCGCAAGTTATGTTGAATTGTGTTGCAAGCTATGCTGTAGTGTTTGTCGAATAAAAAATGTGTCTCATACATAGACAGATAACTAGACCGATATAAGATACAAGTCTGATACATAGACAGATAACTAGACCGATACAAGATTCAAGTCTCATACATAGACAGATACGCAGACAGATACATAGATAGATATCACTGCCACCGGTCACGAGGTTGCCCTGGCGTCGGTGTAGTCCATCCGTACCTTCTAGGAGGCACCACATTGCGGGGAGGTAGAGTTGACCCGTCATCCTGTGTCTGTGTATCCTGTGTGGGGATAGGTGGTGGAGTCTGATGCGTCTCCTAAGTCTGCTGCGTCTGATACAGTCCAAACCAGTCAACCTGATCCTGATGAGTCTGCTGATCCTCCTCATTAGTCGCCCACGAACCCATTGAGGACATGCTTGGGTCTCTATATCCTCCTGCCATGTAAAAATATTAAGTACTCAACGATTATACACTACATGTAACCAAAATAGATAGGAAGATGCGTACCCTCAGGACGATAGCCCATGAATGGGACTTGCGGCTGCTACTGGTGCCACTGGTCGAAAGTAAGATGCGGCTGCTGCTGCCACTGGTCGAAATCAAACTGCGGCTGATGCTGCCACGCCGATCCTCCAGCCTGGTCTGGGGGTGGTGCTCTCGGTGTCTCCTGCTGCTGCCACGCTGAGCCTCTAGCCTGGTCTGGGGTGGTGCTCTCGGTGTCTCCTGCTGTGAGATCCGTGGACGAGGCCCGTGGCGGGTAGGTGCAGTGGGTGTCTCCTGCTGTGAGCCTCGGAGAAGTGTCTGGTCCGCACGCGGGGTGCGCTCCTGCGTCGAGTGACGTGGAGGGCGAGCCTGCGTGGAGCGATGCGGCTGGCCCTCCCCCACGGAGTGACGAGGTGGACGCTGTGCTGCTCGGTGCTGAACGACGTCTGAAACATTCGTGCACGTGATGGTCGCATAGATACTCTGTAGTCTTTCCTGGACACGCTTTACGAAGGAATGAACTCCTTGGCGTGGTAGTAGAAGAGGAGCGGACGAGAGCGAACGTCCCCACTGATTCACTTTATTCTGTAGCTCCCATGTCATATCGGCCTGCATTTGTATAGTGGATAAGTACACATTATATAGGCTACCAGGTGCAGTGACGAAGAAAAATGTATTTACCGCTGATTGTCTGGGCTCCATAGTCGACTGGCTAGGGTATCTTTCATCATCATGTGCGTGGTGGACGGGACGCAACCGTGTCATGCTCATGTACCTCTGTAAGTATGCACGGAATAGGTCCATATCAAACGCAGGAGCGGTCCACACGTCATCTGTTGCATTCTGCCAACCATTGATATAAGTATTAACCCGTTGAAGCCACTGATTTGCACTTCTTTTAGTACCCTTCCGAGAGTACCTGCAGTTAGATTTTGTAAGTACACAATCGGTGTAAAATTATAGATACATAATATATTAACTTACATATGCACGTCCGATGAAAGGGGCGCCTCCAGAGATGGAGGATCTACCATCTGGCGAAGACCGAATTGCCTCATGACCCTCTGTTGAGACATCTCCTCCACCTGACAATCGAAGATGATCTTCGGTTTAGTGAGACAGTAGTCCTCATCTCTACGACACATAATAGATAACCCGCCGGGATATCTTGCGCTTGCTTCAGCTGTGGTGTACGGCTCCCAAATCACCGATTCCTCCTTCAACGTGTTGAACTGCTCGCTGAACGCCGGGTAGCAGCGGGTTACTTGTTCTCCCGCGAAACGACACTGTTGGAAAGTGTGAGTCTCGGGCCTCCATCGATCCACTAAGCAGGTGAGCAACGACCCGTCGTAGGCCATGCGCGTGGTCTGGAATCCATGGTGTCATCCTTCTATCTCCTGCGTATGAGTGGCCTCAACTAGACGCACAAATGATAGTAGCCCGGCCCACTTCAACCTGCATACTAAGATAGAATTACAATTTGTTTACTATGGCCCTAAAATATTTATAACATAGTTCTATACGAATTAGGAATAAATGTCTCATACCTCTGCAGCCAATAAGGGTGTATCATCCAGTTACACATGGGAGTGCGAGTGATAAGGTGCTTTAAGCTCCCTGGTTCCGCATCCAATAAAGTTGACCAGTGCTTTCTATCAATATCAGCATTAAGCAAAGATCCCGCCATCTGCATAATTTAGAACATGGTTTCATACGAATTACAAATTTAGAATATGGTTCCATACGAATTACAAATTTAAAACATGGTTCCATAAGAATTACAAATTTAAAACATGGTTCCATATGAATTACAAACTTACAACATAGTTCCATACGAATTACAAATTTAAAACATAGTTCCATACGAATTACAAACTTACAACATAGTTTCATACGAATTATAAATTTAAAACATAGTTCCATACGAATTACAAATTTAAAACATAGTTCCATACGAATTACAAACTTACGACATAGTTCCATATGAATTACAAATTTAAAACATGGTTCCATACGAATTACAAATTCAAAACTAGTTTCTGCCTCTGCCTCTTGTTCCTCGCCTGCCACGTCTGCCACGTCCACGAGGAGCCGCTCCTCCAGTCCCGAAGATATGGCAATTGGTGTCTCTGTGACCAAAACGATTACATAGAAAACATTGTCTAGTAGGGCCCCCGACTTCAGATTCATCCATATCATTACGGATCCGAACACATTGTCGCCTTCCTCTGCCTGTCCGCATTTGTTCAGGATCTGGGATGTAAATCCTTTCACCGGGGTTTACTTTATTAAAATTGCCCCATGCTCTATATCCCATCATCTCGCCAGTCCATGTATTGATCACCGACTCTTTAAAAAAATAAGGAGACACAAACGATCTCGTATCCATACCTAACTGCCCACACGCAACAAGTACATGAGAGCAAGGCAGATGTAGCAGCTTGGGTTTGTTGCAGGTACACTCACACGTCGGCCAAGCCTCATTGCCTATCCTCACCTCTTATGTCTTTACCTCTTCTCCAGATCCGATCTTGTTGGAAGGGAGGCGAACCTCAAATCTTCGTTCTTGATTACCGATGGCGACGACTTGCATAGACCGAGCCTTTTCCATTTTGGCATTCATGTAATCCATTATCTTTGAACAATACCTCGTGTTTGGGTTGTTCATGATATGCAACTGAGCAAGCTGGAGTCTGTCTCTGAAGTACTTCAACGTTCCGGTGAAAATACACTCCACAATAGCTGTTAATGGCAGAGCCCTGCTTCCTCTCAAGACGAAGTTGTAAGTTTCGGCAAGATTTGTAGTCATGACGCTAAACCTAGCACCATGAGTGTCGTGCAACAGAGACCATCTCTCCGCAGGCTCGTGCTCTATCTATTCCTGAAAATTCTTAATCCGTCTGCTAGGCCTCCTCCTAGTACCGGGTTGGTCAAATCCCGGCAAATCGCAAAGAGCAATTGGTTCTTCCTCGGGTGGTGCTGCTCCAGCTACTGTCTGTGCAGCTACCGCGGCCGCATGAGCCGCCACAGCTGCTGCTCTAGTTGCTCTCCTCTGCCTAACATGTTTTTTTGTGAATTCATCTAGATAGGCCCGACACTTGATATACTTCCGCTCCTGGTTCTGCTTGCAAAGCTTCTTGAATAGGTTCATAAGGGCCTTGTTCCTGAACTGTGAGAAAAAGTTAGCCCCTAGATGCTGCATGCACCAACGACTCTGCATGTCTAGCCATGGAGTTGGTTCATCTGGAGCAGGCTGAGTCAGCTTCCTTATCGCGCTGAGTATACCCGGATGCCTGTCATGTAGGACGCATACATTCGGTACATCCCTCACAACAGCTATCTTCAGCTGCCTGAAAAACCATACCCAACTCTCGGTGTTCTCGCTCTCCATGAAAGCAAATGCAAGTGGAACAACTTGATTGTTCCCGTCTTGACCTATAGCAGTCAATATTTGGCCCCTGTACTTGCCAGTGAGAAATGTTCCATCTACACAAATGACTGGTCGACACTGAGTGAAAGCTTCTATGCATATAGCAAATGAGAAGAACAATCGATGCAACACCCTTAAATTGGGTTCTTGAGGCAATGTTAAGTGTTGGATGTCGAGGTATGTGCCTGGATTCTTAGCCTGCAGTGTCTGCAGCATCCGAACAACACAGTCGTATCCATCTCGAAACGAACCAAATCTTGTCTCCAGTGCCCTCTGCTTAGTCCTCCAAGCCTTTCCATAAGATATATTGTAGCGAAATCTGACAGCAACTTTGTTGATGATAGCTTTCACCACCATGGGTTTGGTCTCCACTATCTCAGTGTATAACAATCTAGCCAGGAGGGTTGACGTGAGATTACGATGGTCTTGCAGGACATTGCCAAGTTGACATGTGTGCTGCACAACATCGCTAACCTTCCAGTTGGTGTCATATCGAGGAACATGGGCATGGACCCTGGCAGGACACCCAACTACCTCGCAAACCAAAGTCAAATATTGCTGGGATGACACCTTTGTTTTGAAAACCCGCTGCGTGGACAATGTCCACTCAACGATTGCTTCCTATAGATGCCTCTTGCTAGGATATAATGCACCAATGGAGATGTTGTTGGCGTGATAGTGCCACGAGGAATCGTGCCCATCGTTCACATCCATTGCTGCTGTGTGGTCTTGATTCCATGATGCCGGAATAGGTTGGTCCTCCTGATCAGACTCAGCGGAATCATAAGAGCTATCACTGTACCCTTCTGAATCTTCAGCTTCCATCTGATCTTGCAACCAACCGTCGTGTATCTCGTCCCCATCGACCTCACCATTGAAAATATCTTCTCCTGTCCCTTGACTACCTTCAGCTGATTCATGTCCAGTGTGTGCAAAACTACTCTGACCAGGTTCATAACTACCTCCATCGGTGTGTGCATAACTACTCTATCCAGGTTCATAATAACCACCGCCATCTTGGCCTTGACTGCTCTGGTCATTATAGTAGCCACCACCACCTCCGTCTTTGGCTTGACAGCTCTGCTCATGATCATAACCACCACCAGCATGGTGTGTCTGACTACTCTGGCCCTGATCATAAACAGGCTCTTTCGCCACAGGAAGCACACTGGGGTTAACTACCCTATGTAGACAGGCTTTCACCCATTTGACCCATTTAGCTTGCTCTTCTATCGGTCTCAAATAAAAATCAGGTTTAATCATTGACTTTGTCCATAATACATGCACACCGACAGTATGGGTGGGAGGGAGCCCTAAACGATCACATAACCAATCTTTCAGCTCAATAATGGAGATGGTTTCAGGATCCTGGAGCACTTCATCAATACAATTGAAATCGCTCAAATCAACTCCATTCTGGTTTGTTTTCACGACACCGTCACCATAGTAGAACCTAAATACTACATTACTGGACATAACTTTTGGCCTAAAAAAATACCACAATTTGTCAAATGACCGTACAGTGGCAGATTTTAGCTAAACAATAAACTAATATTCCTATAGCCGGATAATCTTGCATAGCCCGCAAATATAATTATAATCCTATAGCCGAATAATCTAGCAGCTAACCTACCCGAATAATCTAGCAGCTAACCCACAGATGAAATAAAACTACACAGATGACTACAGTGAGCAAGATATTAGAGTTTACCTTTGAAGCGTGAGAAATCCTGCCGTGTAGCTGCCTCCAATCAACAGATCAACAACCACCACTCAAGAACAGCTCCACTCAAGCTGCAACACCAACCTCCACCATAGCCATTGCCCCACAAGAACACCACGAAATCCCCTAAAAAAAGCCTCAAATCATCTCACCAGATTATCCAATTAGTAGATCAAGACTATACTAACTATCTAATGTGTTTCAGCAGCATATATTGGTGGAAAACATGGCAAAAGATTGCTCCAAAGCAGTGCTCTACGCGTGGGCAGATGAACTGGCCAGATGAACACTAGAGAGAGGAAGAAGAGGCGCCGGCGCGGGGCTGGGCTGGGCGCGGCGAGGGGATAAGAAGGGGTCTCGTCGTCCGGCCGTAGAACGACACGGCTCGTCGTCCGAGCGCACAACGACGCGTCTTTCTCGTCGTCCGCGCGTAAAACGACGCGCCGTTGTCCGCCTGCAGCCCGGCAGGGTGGGGTCCGCAGCGCCCCTTTCGGCGCCTCAAAAGATGACCCGCGCGCGTCGTTTCCTGGAAAAACGACTCCGAAAAGTCGTTGTCTCGAGAAACGACGGTGCATTATATCTATAAATTCCTATTTTGACGTAATATTCTTAAAATTACTTAAAAAAATGTATTATTTAAAAAAAATTAGCCAGCCTCGAGGACAACCTGCATGGTACTACTGTACATATTTTTGTACATCACTACAATCTGCATAATCCACACGTACTGCTCTGCACGTGTGAATTCTGAATTCAGATGCTTCAGTCAAAAAGTCTAAGCGACACTTAGCAGATGAAAAATCGAGTTATTAAAGATAGTCCAAGGACTAAGCATCAGACGTGGAAAAGGGACCTACCAGTACATGGCGAGCGCTGTTGTAGGCAAAACAAAAAACAAGGAAAAATGGCATCTACATACATGGATGAGAGGTAGATCTAGTTTCAGCAGATCTAAAATTCGAGGTAAAAACAACAGAAAGAAATAAAAAGAAGAAAAAAAATTCAAGAAGCAGCAAAAGGGGAAAAAAAGGACTCACATTTTATCCTCCCGCGACGATAGTCAACTATAAACCTCCTAACAATACGATTAAGAGAAGCATTCTCGCGTGAAACCAAAGGAACGGCAAAACTACCCAAAAAAATACCCATTAAGACAGGACCACATGAAATAATCAAAGAAAAAGTAAGATCTTTAGTATTCCTATCCATGTTGAATTAATAGAAGGAGCCTATAAAATAATAAGCAGGCACATGAAATAATCAACAAAGAGAAACACAACATGATCACATGAAATAATAAACAAAGAGAAACACGACATGAGCGCGTGAAATAACAAATGGAGCACATGAAATAACAAGAGAAGCACATAAAATAATCAAAAAATATATATAAATAACAGATCACACGAAATAATAAGTGTATCACATGACAAATGAAATAATCAATAAAGAGAAACAAACATAAATAAATTTCGTACCACAAGGCGTTAAAGAAGAAACCGACCGAGATGAATATTCACCAGCACGAATAAACGGGCTCGGAAGGAGAAATAAAGGAATAACGGACAAAGGATCCACGGACCGACCAGGAAGCATACCTAGATTCAATCCCAAATATTAGAAACAGGAAGAGGCAAACAATCAAGGTAACACCACAAGCGGAAAAAAGAACATGTCGCCATACCAGCAGACAGAGCAGAAGACGTCGACATACCAGCAGAAGACGACGACGCGGAAACAGAAGCACCTGCAAACAACAACAAGCAGACGGTATAACACAAATGTAAAACAAAATCATGGCAGAAACAAATAGAACATATAGGCCGTAACAAACAAATCTAACCGGTTGAAGATACAAGAGAATGCTTCCCAAGCCTAACCGCACGACGGCGGGAACGCGCATCGGAATGGGTAGAGGATGAAAGCAAACCCGCGGGAGCTAAAAAAAGAAACCGGTTAAAAAAAGACCACCATTGAACAAAGAAAAGCAAAAAAGATAGACCAAACCTGAAGAAAGGCCACCATCAGGAAACATAACGGGAGTAGGAACAAAGGTGCGACCACCACCACGAGGAGAAGAATGGGGCATAGGAATAGGCAAGCCATGGCGGGCAGGAAGGCGACGACCATGGCGGCCACCACCACCAGAAGCACGTGAAGATGAGAGGCCAGCCATATGAAGGGAAGTGAGGAAGAGAAGAACACCATGATATATATAGGAAGAGGAACCTTCAAGACATCATCGGTGGCGGCTTGATACCACATGTCGAGCAAGAGGGAGAGCACGAAAAGAAGAAGAGATGCCATAAAAAACAAAAAAACATGATGCATATAAAAGCAAAACTATAAAAAATAAAAGAGCATGATGCATATAAAAGCAAAAAAACATGATGACATGTAAGGCAAAACCAAAAGAGCATGATGCATATAAAAGCAAAACAAAAAAACAAAAGAGCATGATACATATAAAAGCAAAAAAACATGATGACATATAAGGTAAAAACAAAAGAGCATGATGCTAATAACAAAAGAGCATGATGACATCTACGGAAAAAATAATGACCATGGCTTAATGCCATATATGAAAAAAAAACATGATGACAATATATTTCATGGAAACAAAATAATATGATACCAACGTTTATAATATTGTATCAAAACAAAATAACATGATACCAACGCTTATAATATTGCATCTACGCTTATAATATTGCATCGAAACAAAATAACATGATAACCATACCACATATAATATCATCAAGAATGCATCGAAACAAATAACATGATGACCACTTATAATATCATGCACCAAAACAAAATAACATGATGACCACCACTTATAATATCACACCGAACCAAAATAATATGATGAAGGAATGGACCAGCCCAATATGTCAGAACAACACACCAAGAAGAAAACAAACATCACATTTTAATACCACCAAAGGAACGCTGCTAGAGCCACCTAGGAATGTGTTTTGTTAAAGGCTTATTATCTTGGAGCGTTATAACTGGTGTTATAACTGAACCTAAAGGCTTATTATCTTGAGTGCACTAATGTTGCTAATAAAGATTGTGTGAAGTTTTGTATGAAGGAAAAATTTCAGGTGTATGGAAGGAATGAGTAATGAGATGAAGAATGGACTAAAGCTCAAGCTTGGAGATGCCACGCATGTCACCCCAAGAAATATCCAAGAAGTACAAGCGTCAAAGCTTGGGGATGCCCAAGGCATCCCCTTCTTCATCAATAAAAATCCCAGGCTTCTTCCAAACGCTTCATTTTTATTGTTTCGTGCATAGTTGTGTTGTTCTTGGAGCGTGTTCTTTTTCGTTTTTGTTTGCTTAGTTTGCTTAGTTTGTTGAATAAATTGGTTGGATCCCCTCTTTTGTACATTGGTGTTCAAATAGTTTGGTTTGGTTTGGAAAAGAGTAGGAAAGCTCATGCTTAAGTGGTAAAGAGCTTGTTTTTGACTGTGGCCTATGCTTTGTCATGCCATGCTTGATATTGTTTTGGGTTTATGCTTAGTATTCTTTGCTGTATCATGACTTGTTATAAACAATTGAGATTGCTTAATGTGCCTTGGATGAATCATCTGTTGTTTTAGCATATTAAAGCATAGTATTGTGGTATTCTCCTTTGATGCTTTATTTGGGTTGACTTGGCACATGCTCACACCATGTTATGACTATCCCAAGTCACCGTAAGCCTTTATGATCCTTTAGTTTTTAACTTGTAGTATCACTTTATGCTCTGATCAATGATGTTTTGTCGCTCTGCATGATTATGGCAATTATTTCTCTCTTGTTTGTCGCTCCCTTACTATTGCTAGCCTTCACTTCCACTGAGTGTTTTACTCAAGTTTCTAACTCCCTAAACCAAATATTTCCAAAGTGTCCACTATACCTACCTATTAGCATCATTTTCTACTTCCGTGCATATTCAATATGCTTTGTTTTCTTCCGAATAAAATGTTTGCTTGTTATGGGAAAATTAGTTAGTAAAGCTCTCACGAACTTGATGGCACACTTCATTTCCTGCACTTAATAAACCTGAACCATTGTGAACTCTCCATGAAAGTTATATGCTTGCAAATTATAGGCTGGGGATTAGCAGAACCGTGCTGTCACGGGGAACGCTTTCAACACTTGTAAATATATACTCAGTTGATACCTTGCTCTTTTATTTGCGGATGTCGTCGGTGTGAAATAAAAGGGGAGCTTGTAAGTCCATGGAGTTATGTATGTGTGTTAGAGAAACGCATGGGCCGCCGGTCTAATCCATGCTGACATGGTGGAAACCTGCAGCGTAACCATAATGATATCTATGAAGCATTCTTATGAAAAGAGGAAAAAGAGAAAAAAGCACCATTTTCCCATGGTAAATAAGAAGATTGCTGAGATACTCATTGTC
The DNA here is from genome assembly GCA_910589775.1 of Avena eriantha. Taxonomy (NCBI): domain Eukaryota; kingdom Viridiplantae; phylum Streptophyta; class Magnoliopsida; order Poales; family Poaceae; genus Avena; species Avena eriantha. The sequence goes on along the minus strand of OU342740.1, from coordinate 234,598,682 downwards.
TGCTTGCCTTGTCATTTTGATATGGGGATTCTTCCGTATCATCGGGCAAGGGGTACCCCGTTGGAGGTTCTCAATGATACACACATACTTACGATGACAAGAACTTACCGGTAACTAAAGTTGAGTAGCATGAGGAGCGACCCTCGTACTCAAGGGACTTGGGATTTTCAGTTTATAGTCTGTCAAGCATATAACTCAGATTGGACCTCACTTTCACCTTAACCACATTAAAGATGCTTATGATAGGGGCAATGAGAGCTCAAAGCTAATGAGTACCATACTTTCAGCATTTGGAAGCCTTTCAAACTTTTCAAAACCTGTTCATTTCCTTGTTGAGTGTCCACACATTCTTTGAGCACTTTCTTGAGAGCATAGTGGCCATTCTTAGTTCTATGTGCATTGTCCCAAGACTTGTTGATTGATGCATACTTTGATATTGCTTATTTTAAACTATTTGTATCTAGTCACTCTTATAGACTTTGAAGGTGTCCTATGCATTTATGTTTGCTACTCTATGAGGGACAAGCTGAATGCCACTATGCTATGCTTTCTTTATGTGAAACAAACAAACGTCTTGCAAAGCATTGTTATTCATGAATCTTTTGTTTGTGCCCTTTCATGTTGCAACATAGTTGCTATGTCTTATTGCTAGAACTCTATCTTTCATGTTATGATTGAAGTACTATGATCCCAACTCTGTCTTTCATGAGGCAACCGGCCAGGCCAAAAGGCCTAGCCAACCACCTACCACCCTGGCAACCCAACCTAGCCCAACCCTAACCCCACCTACCTGGCCACGCCTAACCCAGCCCCGCCGCCGGACAGCGAGACGTGATGCACACAACGGCAGCACACACAACCCAACGCACCCGAAACCGCTCACACCCAACACACACACACTCATACAGCGACACACACAACACTGAACGCAACCCACACACACGGTCACAACCAAACCCGGCCCCGACCAAACGCGACGCGACCCCCACCCCGCATGCAATGCACGCTTCCGTTGCCACCTACCCCGCCCGCAACTCATCTTGTAGATCGATACGAGCCCGCGTCTCCTTCCCCTAATGGCACCGCCACCTCCCACAACCGGCCGCCCCACTCGATTCCGCACGCGCCTACGCCTTCCTCCTTGTAAATAAACCCCGCCTCCATTGCCTCCCGAGCATCCCGCTCGATCTTGTCGCTCGCTGAGCCTCGTATGGCGCCGACGCCCCGGACAGCCTCGCCTCCACCTCTGCGTGCCGGTTGCACGCCGTCCCTGTCGATCTCTAGCGCCTCGCTATCCTCCGCAACCTCAGGACCATCACCTCCTTACTCGCGGCACTGCCATGATCTCCACGTGCACCACCCCACTGCCCGTGGGCTCCACCTCGACCTCGTCGGCCAGCTCCATCTTCGCGGGCACGTGTCCGTGTTGAGGTCCTTGATACATTGCAAATGTATCTATAATTTTTGATCTTCCATGCTTGGTTTTATCCACTTTCTTGTGTTTTGTCCACACTTTGGAGTACTTTTCATATGATTCCTTGGACTAACCTATTAACAAGAGCCACAGTGCTAGCTGCCTGTTTTCTGCTGTTTTTGGTTCCAGGAAAGTCAGAAAATGAATATTCTCGAAATTGGACGGGACAAAAGCCAAAGTGCCTATTTTACCGGAAGTCATCTGGAGCTAGAATACGAGATGGAGAGGAGCCAGGGGCCACCACACCAGCTGGCCGCGCGGGCCAGGCCTGGCCACGCCAGGGGGTGGTGTGGCCAGCCCAGGCACCCACTCGGCCTCTCTCTTCGCCTATAAGGAGCCTTCTGACCTAAAAACTTCAGGGGGTTCGACGTTTATCCAGAAGGAGTTCTGCTCTGCCGCCACCACCAGATTCCACGAAACAGCACCAGAAACTCCGTTCTGGCACCTTGTCGGGACGGGGAATTGGAGGAGATCATCGCCATCATCATCACCATCGCTTCTCCATCGACCATCCATGTTTCCCCCATCTATGAGTGAGTAATCCCCTGCCGTAGGCTATGGGGATGGTAGGGATTGGATGAGATCGTTCATGTAATGGCATCAAATTGTTAGGGCATGGTGCCTAGTATCTTTTATTAGTGCTTTATGACTTTGTTGCGACTTGTTGTGCTTAATGCTTGTCACTAGGGCCCGAGTGCCATGATTTCAGATCTGAACATGTTATTGATTCATTATGATAGTATTGTTTTTGGTCTTATCTACAAGTTGTATACACACATTGTTGTCCGGAACCAATGGCTCCAAAGTGACAGAAATCGAGATAACCGGAGGGAATGACTTTCATCTGAGGATCACATGTGTTCATGGAGTGTTAATGCTTTGCTCCAGTGCTCTATTAAAAGGAGCACCTTAATTGCCAGTAGTTCCCTAGAGGCCCTACTGCAAACGGGCTGACAGGACAAAAGATGTTGTGCAAGTTCTCATTGCGAGCACGTATGACTATATATGGAACACATGCCTAGGATTGTATAGTACTTGGATGCTTTATCTTATTTATCTGCAATTGCCCTATGTTCTGATTGCTATGTGAATTGTCTTGTCCATGCAACGCCCGTCCATCCATCCCTATGCCTACCGCACTCGAATCTCACTGTTTACTGCTATTGTTACTGCTGTCTTTACTTTACTACTGCTGTTACTTTACTATTCCTACTACAAAACTGTTGCTACCGATAAACTGTTGTGAGCAAGATTGTTTCCAGGTGCAGCTGAATTGACAACTCAGTTGTTAAGGCTTATAAATATTCTTTGGCTCCCCATGTGTCGAATCAATAAATTGGGTTTCACTTCCCTCGAAAATACTGCGATACACCCCCTATACTTGTGGGTCATCAGTCCTCTGCAGCATGACGCCTCCTCCGATTCCCGTCATCAACATCCTCGCACCGTTGTGCAAGTTCTCCACCGCCTCCATTCTAGACACTGTCGGGCCCTGCCCTCTCGCTCACCTCCCCGCCACCCTTCTGCAAGACGGTGCCGCGCCTCCCTCGGCCTTGTATGGCTTCCCCCGATGCTCTACTGCCCACGACCCCGCAACACAAGCGGTCAACTTGTTCTCTCCCTGCGTACGGTGTTGTCCCAAGCCGATGTTGGCTTTCAAGATCTTCGCTGGCCTCTTCTACTGTCTCATACTCCCGTGTGTGCATGATCAACACAAGTTGACTCCAAGAACTTCGGTGCATCTCCTATCTGCTCCTCGTGTAGGCATTGGTGTTGTTGGAGGCATATGTGGTATCGCGACCACATTCTTCCGCGTCTGCATATGTCTGTGTCCCATTCATGTCACGCCAGATTGTCCGGTGCGTGTACCCGCTGAACCACCAGCACCGAAAACCAAGTTCTCCTTCATTGGATGCCATGATCTCCTTCTCATATATGAAGGTGGAACCTCGAAGACCATTCTCGGACTCGAGTTCTCTGACACAGACGACAAGGTATTTGACATGGAACCGACAAGATCTACTACACGGACCCGAAGAGCCCGATCCCGAATACGAAGACCGATCCATTGGAACCCCAAGTTCTCCGAACCCTACTTGTGACCTCTACCTAAACCCGTCCCTACTTTGATAAATGCTATATACAACTTGATGCATATTAAATTAATCATGCTTCCATACATATCTTGTTGTTTGGGGTGTTTAGCTGAACACCTAATAATCAAATATGGAGTGTATATGCGGGATTTTTGTCTTATCTCAACTCCATTTAAATTGTCTGGCTCACCGATACCATGTTTTGACTTGTTAACTCAACATTTAAATTGCGGGATAGATAAATAACTAGAAGCATTTAATTAATTGTCGAGACTCCAATCCTGAGTAATATTGCTAAGTGGAATCCCATCTTGGCATGTCATGTATCATATCATAATCATGCCGGATCTTTTGTTTTAGTATTAAATAGTGCATCTGGTATGTCTTTAGTGTTTTGCTTGTTTCTTGTTAGGACGATGAGATGATGTGAGCTTCGACAAGTTCTTTGGATATGTATCTTTAGCTATGGTTCCCAGGCGAGCATTCTCCACCCTTCTACCTATTTTTGCTTTATGGCTTTACTTCTCTCTATTGCTATCCGTATTGCGATGCTTTAGTTTATGTACCAACTATATACCCTACAGCCTTTATTGCCTTGGTCGGATCCTATTGCCCGTTGTTCTAGTGGATAGTTGGCCTTGTGAGTTGTGGTTGCTTGCTTAGGTGTTGCTTTAAGTCGTCGAGTTCCACAGTTATTGGAATGTTGGTACATGCTTAATGGTGGATATAATCATGATTCTACTTACAACTTGATAATTAAAATGTTAGGAATAGATATAACTAATAAAGAGGTACTAGTGGGAAATAGTTGATATTTTTCTTTATCCCGCCCACTTGTGTTCACCTAAGACTCTAGTACTTCACGCCCGTTTCTTGACTATCTCACTGTCCACATGTGGGAGACTTTATGGATCCCCCTTCGACTGAGCTTGATTCACATCTTATTTCTTGGGGCCACAAATAGTTTGGGGTTTACTACTATCCTGTACTTATGCTATGTTTAACTGCTTTATTTACTACTATTGCTCGAGGAGAGTTTACCTATACTGTTTTGGAATGCGGAGTGTTTTCACGGCATCGAAAAGCCTATTCACACTTTCAGTTTCCTAGTCGTTTACAGCCACTGACACAAACCTTGGGTCCATCTTGGAGCCAAGCCGACTTCGTTGTGGGTAGCTTAGTGGGGTGGCCCCTGAAATCATTTTTGAATCTTATGAATTCTTTGTCGTGATGCCTCGTTGCTTTTTATTTGTTTTTTTTCGAGGTTGATCGTGCGTGTGTTGCTATTTGTGCACCAATGCAGGGTAAATCTTTTCGAAAAGCCGTGTCCGCGGTTATGGACTACTTGGAGCACAATGTCTTAATCATAGACGTCTCAAACTAAAGCAGTGCTATAAATTTGACTCTAACATGACAAGTAATCATCTCCACTACAACGGAATGGTTAATTAAAACTACCAACAGCTAGTGATATTGGAATGTCATATTGATACTTGCATTTTGCATGACCATTTTTAGGACTGATATGCACTGTTTAGAATCATGTTAATGATGGCCCAAAATATATCGAGCTTGTTGGGGAACCCCAAGAGGAAGGTATGATGAGCAGAGCAGAAAGTTTTCCCTCAGTTATGAAACCAAGGTTATCGAACTAGTAGGAGCAAGGAAACACCTCCAAGGTGTTGTTTCCAACTTGGAATCCTGTAGAACACAACTACAGAACTTTGCCCCCAACTTACAGTGAGATTGTCAATCTCACCGCTTTTGCTGAAAACAAAGGATTAAACTTATTGTGTGGAAGATAGTAATAGCTTGCAGAAAGTAAACCGAAAATAGTAAATAGTTGTAGATTGATGGTAAAAGAATGGACCGGGGTCCATAGTTAACTAGTGGTGATTCTCCTTAAGATATATGACATGTTGGGTGAACAAACTACAGCGGGGCAATTGACAAACATCGAGAAAGCATACATGCATATACTAATCATCTTGACTCCTTTGAGATTTGATTGGGCATTACAACATTATACATAGACCGTAATCCAACTGCATCTATGACTAATAATCTACCTTCAGGTTATCATCCGAACCCCCTCCAGTGTTAAGTTGCAAGCAATGGATAATTGCATTAAGCAAAGTGTGTAAAGTAAACAATATGATTGCTCCATGAACAAAGGATTGTCGATTTCTCCCTAGTAGCAATAGAACATCTAGTACCTTAGAGATTTCTGTCACTTCCCCAGATTACTGGAGGCATGAACCCACTACCGAGCATAAATACTCCATCTTGGAGTTGCTAGCATCTACTCGGCCAAGATAGCTACTAACAACGAAAAGCATGCAAGACCACAAATAACATAGACATGATAGAATCAATAATCAATCTCAAATAGCATCTCAATATCCATCGGATCCCCGCAAACAGAACATGTAAGATTACAAATAGATGATCTTGATCATGAACAGAGATCACAAGATCTAAACATGATAGCACAAAGGAGGAGAACCAACCATCTAGCTACTACATGGACCCGTAGTCCAAGGATGAACTACTCACGCATCATACCGGAGGCTTGCATGGTGATGAAGAAGGCCTCCAGGGTGATCTCTCCCCTCCGACAGGGTGCCGGGAAGAGCTTCAGATCCCTCCCGATCTAGGGATGGAGATGATAGCGGCTACAGACTCTTTCGTGGAATTTTTGATCGGGTACTTAGGGTTTATGTATCGGAGGCTTCTTATAGGCGAGACGGGAGGCCGAGGGGGTGCCCGAGGCGGCTGCACCCCTAGGCGCGGGCCAGGCCTGGCCACGCGGCCAAGGGTGTGGCCCCCTCGAGGCCCTCCTCCGTCTCGTCTCCTAGCTCCGTGTTCCCCTCGGTAAAATATTGACTTCGGCTTTTGTCCCGTCCAATTCCGAGCATATTCATTTTCTGGCTTTTCTAGAACCAAAAACAGCAGAAAACATGCAACTAGCACTGTGGCATCTTGTTAATAGGTTAGTTCCAGGAAATGTGTAAAAATACTCCAAAGTGTGGACAAAACATGAGAAAGTAGATATAAAACAAGCATGGAACATCAAAAATTATAGATACGTTTGCAACGTATCAACATCCCCAAGCTTAACTCATGCTCGTCCTCGAGTAGGTAAGTGATAAAAAGAAAAGAATAATTTTTGAGGTGACATGCACCATCATAATCTTGATCAAGGCATTTATAACATTGATAGCTAGGATCATAGTACTCTAACATAGCATGAAAGATATGGTTCTAACAATAAAACATAGCAACTATGTTATAACATGAAAAGGCACAAACAAAAGATTCATGAATAACAATGCTTTGAAAGACGTTTGTTTGTTTCACATAAAGAAAACATAATGAGAATGGTATTCAGCTTGTCCCTCATAGTGTAGCAAAACATAAATGCATAGGACACCTTCAAAGTTCATAAGGGTGACTAGATACAAGTAGTTTAAGAACAAGCAATATCAAAGTTATGCATCAATCAACAAGTTTTGGGACAATGCACATTAAACTAAGAATGGCCACAATGCTCTCTTAATAGGTGCATAAAGATAGAAGATGGAGACTCAACATAAAAGTAAAAGAAAGGCCTTCATAGAAGGAAGCAGGGATTCAAGTCTCATAAAGAGCTTCCAAAAATTATGGTACTAATTAGCTTTCAGCTCTCATTACCACTATCATAGGCATCTTCAAGTGATTTAGGTTAAAGTGACACAACTAAGAGGATATGCTTGACAAGTTATAAGTGAAATCTCATGCCCCTTGCTTACAAGTACCGAACCTCATGCTACTCAACTTCAGTCACAAGTAAGCTCTTGTCATTGTAAGTACATATGTATCATAGAGAACCGCCAATGGGGTACCCCTTGCCCCATGACATAGGAGCTATCTCATATCAAAATGACAAGGCAACAGACAATGAGCATCTCAGCTATCTTTTTATTTGCTATTTGCATAGGTTTTTATTGAGGATGCTTCATAGAATGCTCATTATGGTTATGCTGCAAGTTTCCACCATGATTAGGCATGGCTTAGGCTAGCGTCCCAGGCGTTTCTATAACAAACATACAAACTCCGTGATATTACAAGTTCCACTTTTATTTCACACCACCGGGATCCATAAGCAAAAGAATCATGATATCAACGGAATAATAAGTGCAATGTTGAAAGCATTCCCCATGATACATGGTTCTGCTAACTTCAACTTATAAAGCGCAAGCATATACGCAACAAAGATGGACACAATGGTTCAAGTTTATTAAGTGCAAGAAATGTAAAGTGTGACATCAAGTTCGTGAGAGCTTTAATCACTAGTTTTCACATAACAAGTTTAATTCGGAAGGTAGATAAAAACATGAATATACTTGAAATAGCAAATGCTAATAGGTAGGTATGGTGGACTCTTTGGAATAACTTGGTTTTATTTGGAGTTGGATGCATGAGTGGGACTCATACTTGGTTATGGAGGCTAGCAAAAGACTGGGAGCGACCAACTAAGGGAGCAATAATGGCCATAATCATGCAAAGCGACAAAACATCATTAATTAAAGCATAAAGTGATATTACAAGTCGAAAACTAAAGGATCATAGAGGTTATGGTGACTTTGTATAGTCATAACATGGTGTTAGCATGTGCCAAGTCAACCCAAATAAAGCATCAAAGGAGAATACCACAATACTATGCATTAATATGCTAAAACAATGCATGATTCTTTCAAGGCACATTAAGCAATCTCAATTGTTTATAACAAGTCATGCTACAGCAAAAATCACTAAGAATAAATCCAAAACAATACCAAGCATGACATGACAAAGCATAGGCCACAGTCAAAAACAAACTCATTTTTACCACTTAAGCATGAACTTTTCCTACTCTTTCCAATCCAAACCAACTTATTTGAAAACTAATGAATGAAAGAGGGGGTCCAACCAATTTATTCAAGCAAACTAAGCAAACCAAGCAAACGAAAACCAAAAACAAAAAACGAAGACGCTCCAAGGACAACACAACTGTGCATGAAACAATAAAAATGAAGTGTGTGGAAGAAACCTAAATTTTTTATTGATGAAGAAGGGGGTGCATTGGGCATCCCCAAGATTTGACGCTTGTACTTCTTGGATATTTCTTGGGGTGACACAGGTGGCATCCCCAATCTTGAGCTTTTGTCCATTCTTCATCTCATTACATCATTCTTTCCCTACACCTGAAAACTTCCTTTATACAAAACTTAACACAATCTTCATTAGCAACATTAGTGCACTCAAGATAATAAGTCTTTTGGTTCAGTTCTAACGCAAGTAAAACTTCCATTAAAAAACAAGTTACTGTATCAATTCCCTCAAAAAGCTCAATTTCACCAAAAAGAACCCAAAAGGAATCAACAAGAAGCAAATGCAAATAATGGCAGAAATCTGTCAAAACAGACCAGCAGGTAGAAACCAATTTTTTTGAAGACCTTCTGTTGCTAAAATCGAAAAGTATTGAACTAACGAAAGTTGGATAACAACCTGGGGGAGAAGCACAAAAAATACAGCTCAAACCATTGTACAGAGATTTTTCACAAATTTTTACAGCGAAGCACAAAAATCTATTTCGGGACAACAACTTTCCCAAGCATTACTTCTCTCTTATTAGAGGTTATTCTTGGCACAAAAACCACACAAAAATGATAAGGAGCGGTTATTACAGAAGTAATAACTTCCAAGACTCAACTAAAACTGTTGGGTTATCTCCCAATAAGTACTTTTCTTTAATGCCTTTAAGTTAGGCATAAGAAGCAAGAAAAGAATCAACTATTCTCAAATGAAGAAGCATTACGAGAAAATTTTGTTTTCATAGGAGAGGCAAAAGGAATCTTCTCTCTTCTTAGGGAAGTGTTCTATACCTTTCTTGAGTGGAAATTGATATTTAATGATGCCTTCTTTCATATCAATAATGGCACCAATTGTTCTAAGAAAAGGTCTTCCCAAAATAATAGGACAAGAAGCATTACATTCAACATCCAAAACATAGAAATCAACGGGGACATATGCATTTTTAACCATAATAAGAACATTTTTAACACTCCCCATGAGTTTGTTTTTAGCATTATCATCAAGTGGGACATTTAAATAACAATCTTCCAATGGTGGCAAATCAAGCATTTCATAAATCTTTCTAGGCATAATAGAAACACTACTATCAAGAGCACATAAAGCTTTGAGATCAAAATCATTTACTTTCATATTAATGATGGGTTCCCAACCATCTTCTAGTTTCATAGGAATAGAAGCTTTATGTTTCATCTTTTCTTCTTTAATTTTTATGAGAGCATCAGCAATGTGTTTTGTAAAGGCCATATTCATAGCACTAGCATTAGGACTTTTAACAAGCTTTTGTAGGAACATAATTACTTCAGAGATATTGCAACCATCAAGATCAAAATCATAATTATCATCTAAAGTAGTAGAGTTATTGCTTCCCATATTTCGAAGAGTTTCAGCATTTTTATTAGAAAAGGTTCCATTGGGTTTACTAGCTTCAACTTTAGCGGTAGTGATAGTAGAAATACTAATATTTCTAGCAATTTCATCTTCTCTTTCCCACTTAGCATGCAACTCAGCTAATAGTCTAACATTTTCATCAATTCTAACTTGTATGGCATTAGTAGCAGCAAAGGGATTTTCAATAGTTTCAGGTTTAGCAGCCATTTTATTAATCAAAGAGGATTATGCTTTACACAAAGATGATATATTTCTTTCAGCATTACAAAGTTTTATTTGCAAACTAGGAATTTCCCTATTTAAACTCTCAAGTTGATGACTAATATTTTTCAAAATAGTAGATTGTTCCTCCATGGATTTAGTAAATAATTTATTCTGCTCATATTACATTTGCATGAAGTTTTTAGTGGCTCTTTCAACTTCTACAATTCTCACTTCACTAGGTATTCCAGGTTTAACATGATAACCATAAGTATTATTAGGAGGGTAAGGCCTATAATTGTTATTCCCATAAGCATTGTTGCCAAAATTATTATTTCTTATAAAGTTCACATCAACTTGCTCTTCTTGAGCAACCAAAGAGGCTAAGGGAACATGATTTGGATCAATACGAGCTTTCCTATTAACAAGCATAGACATAATAACATCAATTTTATCACTCAAGGAGGAGGTTTCCTCAACAGAATTTACCTTCTTACCTTGTGGAGCTCTCTCAGTGTGCCATTCAGAATAGTTAACCATCATATTATCCAGAAGCTTTGTTGCAGCACCCAAAGTAATGGTCATAAAGGTACCTCTAGCAGCAGAATCTAGTAGATTTCTTGAAGAATAATTCAGTCCTGCATAAAAGGTTTGGATAATCATCCAAGCAGTCAGTCCATGAGTGGGACAATCCTTTACCAAAGATTTCATTCTTTCCCAAGCTTGAGCAACATGTTCATTATCAGATTGTTTAAATTTCATTATTTCACTTCTCATAGATATAATCTTAGCAGGAGGATAGTATTTTCTAATGAAAGCATCTTTGCATTTAGTCCAAAAATCAATACTATTTCTAGTTAGGGATTGCAACCATTCTTTAGCTTTTCCTCTCAAAGAAAAAGGAAACAATTTAAGCTTAATAATATCCCCATATATATCCCTATGTTTTTGCATCTCACAGAGTTCAACAAAGTTATTAAGATGAGCAGCAACATCTTCAGTACCAATACTAGAAAATTGTTCTCCCATAACAAGATTAAGAAAAGCAGGTTTAATTTCAAAGAAAATAGCTTCAGGAACAGGTGGAGCAATAGGTGTGCACATGAAATCGTTGTTGTTGGTGCTAGTGAAGTCACACAACTTAGTGTTTTCAAGAGTAGTCATTTTTTTGTGTTTTTAATAAAGAAAGCAAACTAGAAAAACTAATGTTTGTGTGTTTTTGATAAAGAAACAAGTAAACAAAGAACTGCTAAACTAAGCAAAACAAATAAAACAAAGTAAAGAGATCGGTTATCAGGGACTCCCCTTGTGAAGATGTCCTTGACACCCCGGCAACAACGCCAGAAAAATAGCTTGATGGCCCAAAATATATCCAGCTCGTTGGGGAACCCCAAGATGAAGGTATGATGAGCACAACAAAAAGTATTCCCTCAGTTACGAAACCAAGGTTATCGAACTAGTAGGAGCAAGGAAACACCTCCAAGGTGTTGTTTCCAACTTGGAATCCTGCACAACACAAACATAGAACTTTGCCCCCAATTTACAGTGAGGTTGTCAATCTCACTGGTTTTGCTAAAAACAAAAGATTAAACATATTGTGTGGAAGATAGTAATAGCTTGCAGAAAAAGTAAACAGAAAACAGTAAATAGTTGTAGATTGATGGTAAAATAATGGACCGGGGTCTATAGTTCACTAGTGGTGATTCTCCTTAAGATAGATGACATGTTGGGTGAACAAATTACAGCGGGGCAATTGACAAACATCGAGAAAGCATACATGCATATACTAATCATCTTGACTCCTTTGAGTTGATTGGGCATTACAACATTATACATAGACCATAATCCAACTACATCTATGACTAATAATCCACCTTTAGGTTATCATCCGAACCCCCTCCAGTATTAAGTTGCAAGCAATAGATAATTGCATTAAGCAAAGTGTGTAAAGTAAACAATATGATTGTTCTATGAACAAAGGATTGATCTTTTCTCCCTAGTAGAAACAACACATCTAGTACCTTAGAGATTTCTGTCACTTCCCCGGATTACTAGAGGCATGAACCCACTATCGAGCATAAATACTCCCTCTTGGAGTTGCTAGCATTTACTTGGCCAAGATAGCTACTAACAACGGAGAGCATGCAAGATCACAAATAACAAAGACATGATAGAATCAATAATCAGTCTGAAATAACATTTCAATATCCATCGGATCCCCGCAAACACAACATGTAGGATTACAAATAGATGATCATGATCATGAATGGAGCTCACAAGATCTAAACATGATAGCACAAAGGAGGAGAACCAACCATCTAGCTACTACATGGACCTGTAGTCCAAGGATGAACTACTCACGCATCACACCGGAGGCTTGCATGGTGATGAAGAAGGCCTCCAGGGTGAATTCTCCCCTCTGACAGGGTGCCGGGAAGTGCTTCAGATCCCTCTTGATCTAGGAATGGAGATGACGGCGGCTACAGACTCTTTCGTGGAATTTCTGATCGGGTACTTAGGGTTTCTATATCGGAGGCTTCTTATAGGCGAGAGGGGAGGCCAAGGGGGTGCCCGAGGCAGCTGCACCCCCTAGGCGCGGGCCAGGCCTGGCCGCGCTGCCAGAGGGTGTGGCCCCCTCGAGGCCCTCATCTGTCCCGTATTCTGGCTTCGTGTTCTCCTCGGTAAAATATTGACTTCGGCTTTTGTCCCGTCAAATTCCGAGGATATTCATTTTCTGGCTTTTTTGGAACCAAAAACAGCAGAAAACAGGCAACTGGCACTGTGTCATCTTGTTAATAGGTTAGTTCCAGGAAATGTGTAAAAATACTCCAAAGTGTGGACAAAACATAAGAAAGTAGATATAAAACAAGCACGGAACATCAAAAATTATAGATACGTTTGCAACATATAAGTTTACCATGATCCATCATTATTAATGCATATTAGATGATTTACGGGACTTTCCTACAAAGTCCCTTTCATTTGTATTTAATTTCTAGGAAGCAGAAAACCTCCTTTTTCATGTTTTTTCTGGTTTAGGACCTTCTAGATTTCAATAAATCGAAGAGAAAAAAATACCTGATATGTTTTTCACGTGGAGAATCAACTTGGGCCAAATAATGAAGCGAGAGGGGCCACAAGGCCCGAAAGACACCAGGTGGTGCGCCCACCCCCTGGGCGCGCCACCCATACTCTTTTGGCCCTCGAGCGTAGTCTTGTCTCCTCCTTTTTACAAACGCCTCCGTATCACCAAAAAAGCTATGCCATATTTTTCCCACGATTTACAGAGGCGACGACGAAGGAGAAAGTCCTCTCCTACTCCGGGAGGGGGCAGATCCTGCTGCACCGGAGCCTCCGGTGAGGGGGAAATTGGTACCATCGTCATCACCACTCCTCCTAGGCGTAGGGGGAGGCCTCTTCATCAACATCTCCACCAACACCATCATCATCACCATCACCATCTCCAAGGTTCATCTCGTTCCCCTCATAGTTTATGATTGATTGAACCCCAAATATTGTTTTAAGGGCTATTTACATGTTTGTGATAGTCATATTGTCTTGATTTGGTGGAGATATTATATTTTCATATTGTGTTGTATCCCATATGTTACTGATCCATATTTTCATCTTGGCTATGATTTCCATATAATACGCAATGAGTATGTGGTCCAGTTTTTATCTTTTATATTGTTCTATGATGGTTTTTATGCGAATGTCGACTGCATATTACTTCACCTATATGGGCTCATAGGAGAATACTTTGATACAATGATAAGGGTTGAAAGGGATGGAATTGACAGAAACTATTTTCCAATACTTTGAGTTGCATTGGAGGTATTATATGTCGGGGACCAATGAACTTATTGCTATGGTGGGACATTTATGTCTTAATGATTCATAGATGTTCATGTGAATGGCTCTATGACCCATCATAAGTGGTGTATTTAGCTCATACTTGTGGTTGCACCTAATTAGGCTCCGCCCTGAATGAAACATGACAATATATTCACCATATTGTGTAGAAATCTTTATGCTAAGTAAATCCATGTCGCCCTCGAGAACGCTTGTCACATATAAGTTCACACACATATTTGAGCTTGTGCTCTTGCTGCATAGAGGATTGGGCTTTCTCTCATTGAGAGCATTTACTCATTGCTATTTACTTTTAGCACTTTATATTCTTGCAAACGACAAATCCAAAACACCAAATCTACTCCATTTACTATTATTTTGTTTGTCAAATTGCTAACCAATACCATCAGCTCCTCGTGGGTTCGACAACCTTTCTTTATTGAAAATTGCTACAATTGATCTCGTGCACTTGGGAGCCATCAAGACACTTTTCTAGCGCCGTTGCCAGAGAGCGTTGTGCTATTGGTAAGTTGTTTGGTAAGGAAACTTGAAATCTGATTTTATCTTGTTACTGCTGTTTTATCATGGCTTTCTCAAATTATAAAGGATTGGAACTCACCCTATTTGAGTTCCTTCATGACAAAGATAAAGAGAATGTTGAGAAGCCTACTGAACCAGAAGTTGAATATTAAATTCCTATTGGTATTGTCGATAGAGCTAGGGAGGTAACTTTTCTAGGTGATGGAAGCCAAACTGCTATGGGGCATTTATATGAAATTGAATAACTATGTTCCCTATTTAGACTTGCAGGTATTCATGAGAATGAAGTAAGAAGGAAGCTATTATTTTTATCTTTATCTGGTAAATCTGCGAACGGTATAGATCTCTGGATGATAAATATCATCTTGATTGGGAAAATCTGAGAAAGGCTTTCTATCTTAAATATTATACTCCTAAAGAAGCTTATGATGATTGCTTCCATATTTATAACTTTTGGCCTCATAATGGAGAAAGTATTGCTCAAGCTTGGGGTATATTAAAGGTCTTATTAAAAATCCTCGTCATGGTATTCCTGAAAGCATTATCTTAATAAACTTTTATGTGAGGTTGCCCCAACATCATAGGGATTTCCTGGATAATTCTTCTAGAGGAAGTTTCACTAATAAAACTCAAGAGGGAGCAGCGGGTTTATTGGAAACTATTTCTCAAAATACTGAAGTTTGGGATCTCGACAAAGATAATAAACCATGTTTGGAATATTGTAGCACCCCAATTGTCTAACAATTGTAATGCTACTTATCCTAGTAAGATATTGGCTACCCCATATATATTATCGTTGCATCATAATTATATCATGCCCATGTCATCATGCCACCTTGCATTTGAGCATCATATAAAACTCCTTTTTCTTTTGGATCTTCTCTCGTATGCATTATTAATTGTATTTGCCTCTTGATATTGTATTTGGCTATTGATATATTGTTCAATGCCCAAGTTGAGTTGGGGGCATATCTTTTATCTCATTTCCACCACCTTTCTCTTCCATCACTTTATAATTCCACCATCCTACTAGATCATGAGCTTGTTTGTCTTTACTTTGGTTTTCTCTAGCTCATGTGCAATAGGGTGGATCTAGTTCATTAAATTTCTTTGCTTGGCTTTGTTCCACTTCTTGGAAATGCACAAGATTAATGCCATCATATTATTATTGTTTTCACATAATAAATCATGTCATCAATATTTTGCATGGGCCATGCAAGCTTCTCCACCACCTTTTCCCTCCATTAGTTTTTCTTTGGTTTTGGTGGATCCTATCTAGGAAAAACCATCTCCATCTCTCCTTAGTCACACCATACCATCTTCTTTTATTATTTTTTCTCCATGCATGAACCATATGAGGCTTAACCCATAATTCTTTTCTTTTCTTTTTTCTTGGACTTCCTTTCACCTCCACCTCATGTCAATTCTAGCACTCACCATGTTCCACTTGAGATGATCTTACCACATTCTTTAATCTTATATTCTTTATCTACATATAAGATCACATGAGCCTTTTTCCACCTAATTCTTTTCTTCTTCTTTCTTTCTAGTTTCTTCTCTACATTAGCTCATGCAAGATCAAGCCTTTCTAGTTCTTCTTGTATTGGCCTCTTACACAAAATTACAATCTAACTACTTAAAAATAATCAAATCTATTTAATCTATTTTCTTCTCATAACCCTAATTCCTAATAACTCTCTCTCTCTCTCTAGCTTGGCCTCCATGCCAAGTCCCTCTCTCCACCTGGCCACCCTCTCTCTACCTGACCCACCACCCTAGCCTCACCTCTCTCTAACCTAGCTAACCCAAACCCTAACCCTAGCTAAACCTAACCCGAGGCCACCATCTAACCTAACCCGAGCTGGTCCCTCCCTCTCTTCTCTCCCTCATGCCAGCCCCCACCTGCAGCCTCCCTGCCTCGCCCTGGACCAGCCTCAGCCAGCCCAGCCGGCCGAGCACGTGCTCGAGGAGAAAAAAAGGGCAAAGCCCGAGCTCCTTTTCCTGCCGTGCCCACCTGCCTCTCCTCTCTCTCCCTCTCACTTTCCCCTCCTCCTCACGTCTCTGGCCTCTCCCAGATCCACCCCGAGATGCCCCCTTCCTCCCCTCCTTCTTCTCCGACCACCAGCAGTCGTCGCCGGTCGCCGTCAGCTACACCGCGCCCCCGTCGTTCCTGTCCGCGAGCTCGACGTGGAAGAGGCCTGGGAGCCCGAGAACATCCCCCTGCTTCGCCCCGTACCCGCCGTCGCGAAGGAGAAGCCTCCCGTTCCGCCAGATCCTCGCCGCCGACGCGAAACCCTAATCGCCGGAGCGCCTGCCTCACCGACGATCCGCCGCTCCTCGCTCCGATCCGACCACACCAGCGAGCCCGCGGTGAGCCTCCCTCTCTCCCTGACATGCTCCGCCTCGCCGTTGACGTCTAGCGCCGGCGAACGTTTCGTCGAACAGCCGCCGCGCGCCAGAGCTCGCCGTTGCCTGGCCGGTTCCCGCGCTGCTTAGAGCCTACCTAGCACCCGGACCCCCTCCTAACAGCTCCCCTAGCACCACCGCACCGGTTCCGTCCCTCCGCGCGCACTCCCGCGGCCCGGGATCGAATTCCCGCCCCGAGCCGCGCGCCGGATTTGCGTCAGACGCGCGAAGACGATAAACAGTACGGACGCGTGGTCGATTTGCAAAAAATCCCCCCACCTTTTTAATTCTCGCAACCCGCGGTCCTATTGCCCCACCGGTCAGTCCCCAGGTCATCTTGCAGAAAAACCCCTCGGCTTTTCCGGCCACCACCCGCGCTCCAGTCCCCAGCCCCACCTGTTAGCCCCTGTCTCGATCTCCGCTGACACGCGGGCCTGCGCCAGTTGGCCCACCCCGCAGCCTCAGTGGCTAGGCGAGCCCGCGGTGACAAAAGGATTTTTCCGCGCGCGCGTGGCCCAGTCAGCGCAGCCCCACCTGTCAGTGGCTGTGGCTAGAGCTACCTGCGGTGTAAAAAGTTTTACCTTGAGTCTGTTTTTATTCAAATCTTTTCAAATTTATTTAAATTCAAATTCTTTTCAGATTCAAATAATTTTTAAAATACAAATCCAAATAATATATGTTTTGGAATCATAAAAATGTGAGGAATTCAAATATGCCCTTCAAAATATGTTTTGAACACTTTAAATTTCGAGATGATTAAAATTACAATAAAATGCCCTTTTCCCTTATTTAATTAATAACTTTTATTTTATAACTCCAAATTTGACAAATAATATGTCTAAATCGATCAGCGCGACGAGCCCGTTCTATTTATACAATCTTTGTTCTGAATTGAAGCATGCATCATGTTGTCATTTAAAATCTGAACCGTTTATGACAATAAAACTTGGGCAAATAAATAATAAAGTGCTTTATCTCTTGTATTCACACCCCACCTTTGCCATGCTACTTTAATGCCATGTAAATTGTGCATCATGCATCATGGCATGCCTGTTTGCTTGTCGTATTTTAATTCATATGCTTGCGCACTTTATTTATGTTGGCCTTGTTTGTTTGGTTCTTCTTCGAATAGACGCCCAGCAGGAGAATTACCAAGATTCACAGGAGTATTACCCAGATCCATCTCTCGCTTCAACTGAGCTGCCAGGCAAGCACTACCACATGCTTGCATACATACAGTACCTATTGCCTCTATCGTATTCTTGCATCATTGAGTCGCGATTGCATTAAATTGAATCCCAAGTACTGCATAGCCTTTATTTTTAAACCACATTAAGCCTGTTCCGGTCCCATGAGCCATTACTACAGGAGTTGTTTGAGCCATGCGAGTCGTAGAAAAGCATGAGTAGGGTATGTGAGTGTCTGATGGGTAATGAGGTACATAAACAACATAACCTGAGTAGTAATGGGATAACTAATGAAAGAGGCACCGGTGAGCAATATCTGCTATTTGGTTTTTCATGCTCACTTGTGTCCCGTAGGACCCCGAGTACTTGATTCCTGTTCCTTGACTATTCGCACTATCCACATCCGGGAGGCCTTATGGACCCCCTTGAGCCAGAGCTTGATTCATTCTTATTTCTTGGGGCCATAATTAGTTTGGGGCTTTATTACTATTCTGTACTTATGCCATGTTACTGCTTTATTTAAGATTGTGCGAGGAGCACCTGTACTGTTTTGGATCGTGACACGTTTTCGCTGTATCGACAAGCCCAGTAACATTTTCGGGTTCCCAGTCGTTTACCGCCGTCCACACAAACCTTGGGTCTGTCTCGGAGCCGGCCAACTTCGTGGCGGGTAGCTTAATGGGGTGGCCCCCTGAAATGTTTCTGAATCCTGTGATTGCTTTGTCGTGAATGCCTTGTTGGGTTTTGATTTGGTTTTTCCGAGGTTGATCGAGTGTGTGTTGCTATTCGTGCACCCCTGCAGGGTAAATCTTTCTGAAAGCCGTGTCCGCGGTTATGGACGACTTGGAGCACAGTTTCTCGATCATAGACAAGTATAACTAAAGTACCGCCTTTAAATTGACTAAGTACTTGACTAGTAAATAGTGCAATACTCATGGAATGGTTAATAAAACTGCCAACGGGTGATGGGGGTTATTCGTCCGCTTCCTCGTTGGTAAGCGAGGAGGAGGATGGATCTGTTAATTATAATGTTATAACTGTTGTTCTTAATTCACGGACTTCCGTCTATCATTGGTTAGGCGGAAGATTAGCGAGTCTCTATAGAATTGCTAGGTATTATCTTTTGCTACAATTGCGTCACCCCAGGTTGTGTCCCCTTTAGTGGCATAAAGACTTGCTGAGTACCCCTAGGGTCTCACACGATAAATTGTTTGATTCAGATGAACAGGTGTACCCGCAAGATGGATACTGGGTGGAAGGGACAGATGATGTTGGCAACGATCATTCGGTGTAGAGATTCCGGGAACGGGGATCCGTGTGATCTGTGGGCGGGATGTGTTTATTTATGGGGCATCTTATGCCAATTTGCTTCTTATCCATACTCGGATCTTGTTTTCCGCTTCCGCCTGATACTCAGATGTGTGATGTATGAGGAGCTATCCTAAATTATTATATCTATCTAGGACATTTGGATCTTGCCGTATGGCATTGCTATATTTCCATTTCTTTTAGATGGAATGGCTCTGATGTACTGTTGTATGTGGCTTGCATACATACTCACTTGTGTATGTAGTTGATCCCTTCGCCTGCCGATTACGCCGCTCGTTCTTGTCCCGTTGTCCGAAAGTGGTTAGGACGGCCGAAAGGTCTACCGTGAGTGGCCCTGGGCCCCACCGTACTATTTTAACCACTTTCGTTCATCCAGGCATTAACTAAGAGCGTAATTCACCGAGGTAGTTACAATTGGTATCAGAGCCATCCCGCCCTTTAGGGTCTCAGCCAAAATGGTCATTGTATGTCTAGCAAATATTTTGGTAGTTATGTATACTAGGGAAAAACAAAACGTGAGAGTAAGATTGCTTCCATTTTTCTTCTTACCCGCCCACCCACCCTTTTCTGGTAAGGAAGTGTAACGTTTTCAATCCTCTTCTAAAATTCAAACTAGGATTCACGTGTTCTGGGTTCCGTAGTACCATAGGTTGTGTTGTGTTTGTGTGTGTGTGTGTGTGTGTGAATTCCTTGTCTATCTGTTGCATCCAAATGTTATCACTATCTGCCTTTTGGTTATCAACTGTTGGTACATTCCCTACCGACAGTCCTTTGTAAACCGACACGATCTATTCTGATTCGTTGTACACCGATGCGATCTATCTTACTCTTTGTATCCGACGTTATCTTGTTGGGGTGTTCTTTTCCGTAGTTACCAATCTTTAGGTTCACCTTAAGAAGAAGTTGTTGGGATATGTGTTTTACTAATTCATGTGCGGAGTAATGATTTGAGTGCGGGATGGAGTCGCGACCATACCACTACTTTTGTCATTTGCTTTTGTATATTGAAATAGTAGAGTTACGAATCTTGATTCGTTAAGTGGTTTTGCGCATATAGTGGTATTTTAATGCCAAAATTTGCGGAAAATTTTTCTTTGTTAATTTGTGTACCACACTCCTTGTTTAGTCGTGTGCGTTATGATTAATATCTTCTAATTGCCTTGAACTTTGTTGATATTTGAATATCACCTCAGTGAATTGCATTCTTTAATCTTGATTAATTCCATTTTAGTACTACTTTGGATTATTATCATTCTCCATTATAGTACTGACTTGTGTTTTATATCAATCACAGGATGGCACCACCACGCCGTTCTGAGGAGGATATACCACCTGAACTCGGGGCTGCTTTGGCAAGTATTGCTAATGCTTTGGGCACTATGCAGCAGAACCAGCAGCGCTTCGAGGAAAGCGTGAGGAGGAATGAGTTTGCTCCGCTACCTCCACCTCCCAAGCGAGGAGACATCAAGACTTTTCTCAAGTTCAACCCACGCCAATTTGAGGTGTCTGATCAGCCACTTGATACGGATGATTGGCTTCGTGAAGTGTCAAGGTTGCTGATGACTGCGGATGTTCCCGAGCAAGAATGGGTCAAGTGTGCTACTCACCTTCTCAAGGGAGATGCAGCTCTCTGGTGGGAAAATTATCTCAAGGCAGATCTTTCTGGTTTTCAGCCTACTTGGGAGCGGTTCACTGCTGCTTTCAAAGAGCAATATCTGTCAGAAATTGTCATGGAAAGGATGAAGGAAGTGTTTCTCAACCTCAAGCAGGGCACTGACAATGTCAACACCTACATCAGGAACTTCATGAACCTGTCTCGTTATGGTGGCGATGAGATCTCTGATGACAAGAAGAAGCAAAAGAGGTTTCGGCAAGGCCTCAATGCTTCCATCAAATATGCAATCACTCATGTAAGGCCAGCATCTTTCCTGGAACTTCAGCACACAGCTCTGCAGGAAGAAGCAAGTAGGCAAGTGTTTGAGGAGTCAAAGAAACACAGTCGTGATACAGCAAGCTATTCTGCTATGACAGCTCCTTCTAAGCGTCGTGTCTGGGTTCCTAACACCCCACCGTCGCTCCTTGCTCCACCAAGACCTTCAAGCTACGCACCAAGTCCACCAAACTCCTTCACTGCGGCTCCCAGGGGCTACAACCACAACTACCCTGGAGCGCCTGGCGGAGTCCCTGGCTACGTTGCTCCACGTCCACCTGGTGCTTGCTATACTTGTGGAAACACTGGGCATCAGCACTGGAATTGTCCAATGAACAACAAAGCTCTTCCACCACCACCTCCAAGACCTGTGGCAAGTGCTCCTATGATTCGTGCACCTCCACCTCGGGCTCTCAACATCAACACTAAGCCGGGGTCTACGGTTGCTCGTGCCAACCGTGTCAACGCCGCTCAAGCTGAGCATGCACCTAGAGTTGTCATGGGTATGCTTCCTGTTAACTCAATTCCTGCACGAGTTTTGTTTGATTCTGGTGCTTCACATTCTTTTGTTTCTCACAAGTTTGCTCATGAGCAAGATCTGGCTATGGTTCCTTTATTACACCGTCTTGTGGTACAATCTCCTGGGTCAAACATGAGGGCTGCTCATATCAGCTATGCCAATCAAATTGAGATTGGTGGTTCTTCGTTTCCGGCTTCCTTAATTATTCTGGGCAATTCTGATATTGATGTTATCTTGGGCATGGATTGGTTGACAGCAAATGCAGCTGTGATTGATTGTGCCGAACGTTCGGTTTCTCTGAAAATTCCTGAAGGCCATATACTCTATTCTCCAAGTCTGACTCCTGCAATTCAGCTTTATTATTTGGCGGCTCTGAATGATGATGCTATGGAAGGTATTCAGAGTGTTCCTGTAGTTTGTGAGTTTCCAGATGTCTTTCCTGAAGAGTTACCAGGTATGCCTCCGGATCGTGAGGTTGAGTTTGTCATTGAACTTGAACCTGGTACCGCTCCTATCTCCAAGCGGCCTTATAAAATGGGTCCTGCTGAGTTGGCTGAACTTAAGCGTCAGCTGGATGAACAAGAGAAGTTGGGTTTCATTCAGCACAGTACTTCTTCTTGGGGTAGTCCAACCATCTTTGTGAAGAAGCGAGACAAGACTGATAGACTTTGTGTTGACTATCGGGCACTCAATACTAAAACAATCAAGAATAAATATCCCCTTCCGCGGATTAATGATCTCTTCGATCAGCTAGCTGGACCTGTGGTATTCTCTAAGCTTGATTTGAGAAGTGGTTATCATCAAATCAAGATTCGCAAGGAAGATGTTCCCAAAACAGCTTTCACCACCCGCTATGGCCTGTATGAGTACACGGTCATGTCTTTCGGTCTCACCAACGCACCTGCCACCTTCTCGAGGCTTATGAACTCGGTTTTCATGGAGTATCTTGATAAGTTCGTTGTGGTCTATCTGGATGACATTCTAGTCTATTCTAAGTCAAAAGAAGAACATGAAGAACACCTTCGTTGTGTCCTAAACAAGCTTCGTGAGAACCGCCTGTATGCAAAGTTCTCCAAGTGTGAATTCTGGCTGCCTCAAGTCACCTACCTTGGTCACGTCATCTCTGCCAAGGGCATCGCCGTCAACCCAGAAACTATTAAGACAATTATGGACTGGCTTCCACCCATAAATGTCAAAGAAGTCCGGAGTTTCCTTGGTTTGGCCAGTTACTGCCGTCGCTTCGTTCAAAACTTCTCAAAAATTGCGAAGCCTCTTACCGATCTCCTCAAGAAAGGCAAGAAATATCTTTGGACTCCTGCATATCAAGCAAGCTTTGAAACACTCAAAGAGAAGCTCACTTCCACACCAGTCTTGGTTCCTCCAGATACATCAAAGCCTTTTCAGATTTTCTGTGATGCGTCATTGCAAGGATTGGGTGCGGTCCTTATGCAAGAAAAGCAAGTTGTTGCTTATGCCTCTCGACAGTTGAAGACGCATGAGATCAACTATCCTACACATGACCTCGAACTCGCAGCAGTTGTCTTTGCTTTGAAAGTATGGAGGCATTACTTGCTTGGCAACCGTTGTGAGATCTTTTCTGATCCCAAGAGTCTGAAGTATATCTTCACACAGCCTGATCTCAACCTTCATCAGAGGAGGTGGATTGAAACAATCAATGATTTCGATTTGACCATCAACTACACCCCGGGCAAAGCTAATGTCATGGCAGATGCTCTCAGCCGAAAAGCTTATGTCAACATCCTCATGGTGGAAGAACAATAGCCTCTCTTGTGCGAGGAATTCCGCAAGCTCAACCTTGAAATTGTGGATCAAGGTTATCTTCTGAACCTTCTAGCAACACCTCTCTTAGAAGAAAAGGTCCGTTCCATTCAGCTTGGGGATCCTTACACTAAAAAGATCATCTCCAACATTCAACTTCCAAAGTATGAGTCTTTTCACGTTGATGACCAAGGCACTCTTTTCTTTGAACACCGGATGTTTGTTCCGAACTACCCGGGTTTAAGAGAGCAAGTTCTCAAGGAGGCGCATGATTCTGTTCTTTCTATCCACCCTGGCAGCACTAAGATGTACATGGACTTGAAAACACAATATTGGTGGCCTGGTTTGAAACGATATTGTGCCAAGTATGTCTCAGAGTGTGATGTGTGTTGCAGAGTTAAAGCTGTCCATCAGAAACCTTCCGGTCTTCTACAGCCATTGAAGCCTCCGGAATGGAAATGGGAGAAAGTAGAGATGGACTTCATCACTGGTTTTCCAAGGTCGCAGAAAGGCAACAATGCAATCTTTGTTGTCATTGACAGGCTTTCTAAAGTAGCTCACTCCTTTCCAGTCAAGGAAACAATTTCTGCAATTCAGTTGGCGGAGCTCTATATCAACAGAATTGTCTCTCTGTATGGAGTTCCTCTTGAGATCAGTTCAGACCGTGGAAGAATCTTCACTTCCAAGTTCTGGGGAAGTTTCCAAAATGCTTTGGGAACAAAGTTAAACTTCAGCACAGCTTACCACCCTCAGTCGCAAGGACAAGTTGAAAGGATCAATCAGATTCTGGAAGATATGCTCCGTGCTTGCGTTATCTCTTTCGGCATGAAGTGGGAAGAATGTCTTCCTTATGCTGAATTCTCTTACAACAACAGTTTCCAGAAAAGTCTAAAGATGGCACCATTTGAGGCTCTCTATGGTCGCAAGTGCAGAACTCCGATTGGTTGGTCGGGCGCAGGTGAAAGAATATTGTTTGGCCCCGACATTGTAACTCAAGCGGAGGAGAAAGTTCACATCATTCTTGAAAATCTGAAGATTGCTCAAAGTCGCCAGAAGAGCAATTATGACAGAAAGCACACGGACATGGAGTATGTCCCTGGTGATCTCGTTTATCTTCGTGTCACTCCCATGAGAGGCACGCATCGCTTTGGTATCAAAGGAAAGCTGGCTCCTAGATACATTGGTCCTTTCAAAATTCATGGAAGAAGAGGAGAAGTTGCTTATGTTTCTGAATCCTGTAATTGCTTTGTCGTGAATGCCTCGTTGGGTTTTGATTTGGTTTTTCCGAGGTTGATCGAGTGTGTGTTGCTATTCGTGCACCCCTGCAGGGTAAATCTTTCTGAAAGCCGTGTCCGCGGTTATGGACGACTTGGAGCACAGTTTCTCGATCATAGACAAGTATAACTAAAGTACCGCCTTTAAATTGACTAAGTACTTGACTAGTAAATAGTGCAATACTCATGGAATGGTTAATAAAACTGCCAACGGGTGATGGGGGTTGTTCGTCCACTTCCTCGTTGGTAAGCGAGGAGGAGGATGGATCTGTTAATTATACTGTTATAACTGTTGTTCTTAATTCACGGACTTTCGTCTATCATTGGTTAGGTGGAAGATTAGCGAGTCTCTATAGAATTGCTAGGTATTATCTTTTGCTGCAATTGCGTCACCCCAGGTTGTGTCCCCTTTAGTGGCATAAAGACTTGCTGAGTATCCCTAGGGTCTCACACGATAAATTGTTTGATTCAGATGAACAGGTGTACCCGCAAGATGGATACTGGGTGGAAGAGACAGATGATGTTGGCAATGATCATTCGGTGTAGAGATTCCGGGAACGGGGATTCGTGTGATCTGTGGGCGGGATGTGTTTATTTATGGGGCATCTTATGCCAATTTGCTTCTTATCCGTACTCGGATCTTGTTTTCCGCTTTCGCCTGATACTCTGATGTGTGATGTATGAGGAGCTATCCTAAATTATTATATCTATCTAGGACATTTGGATCTTGCCGTACGACGTTGCTATATTTCCATTTCTTTTAGATGGAATGGCTCTGATGTACTGTTGTATGTGGCTTGCATACATACTCACTTGTGTATGTAGTTGATCCCTTCGCCTGCCGATTACGCCGCTCGTTCTTGTCCCGTTGTCTGAAAGTGGTTAGGACGGCCGAAAGGTCTACCGTGAGTGGCCCTGGGCCCCACCGTACTATTTTAACCACTTTCGTTCATCCAGGCATTAACTAAGAGCGTAATTCACCGAGGTAGTTACAAATATGAATATTCATGTGTAGAGAATTTCTCTACTTCTATATTATTTGAGGAACTTAAGAACAGGTTTGGAGTTGACCCTCATGTTTTAGTAGAAATTTCTAAATCTTTTGCTAACCATCTTAATGTTTCAAAGAAAGGATTTAATGTATTTGTTGAACCTCTTAAAAATTCTGCATATGTTTCTAAAGTTGTGAAACAGGTTCATCAAGTCTCATTTCCAAAGATAGAAGAAATCTTTGAAGCTCCTCCTTATCCTAGCAAAGTGAAGGAAAATTTACTCACTACTATCACTAATAAGAGTGCTACAAGATTTCATGAACCATATGAACAAATTCAAGTTCAACATCAAATTTCGGCTATTAAAGAATTGAATGAAGAAACACCTTGTGATGTTTATTTATGTAAAGATTCTACCAAAGGTAATAAAAGGTAACACCACTAGAGTTGGGAAACCTATAATATCATATAGTATTGGGACTTCATGTTATCATGGACTTTGTGATATTGGAGCAAGTATAAGTGTAATTCCATATTCATTATATCTTGAAATCAAGCTACTAGATATTGATCCCATCAACATGGAAGATATAGGTATAACTATCCAACTTGCTAATAAAGCGTATATTTGTCCTCTTGGTATTGTTAGATATGTTGAAGTGTTAATTGGAAAGATTAAGTATCCTGTTGATTTCATTGTGCTTGGTTGCTCCTAAGATGCATTTTGTCCTGTTATATTTGGTAGACCTTTCCTACATACTGGTGGTGCTGAAATCAATTTGTTAAAAGAGAAAGTATTCATTAAATTTGCTGGTGAAAGACTTGATTTTAACTTTTCAAAGTTTACTAATAAACATTTAGAAAATTAAAAACTCTCTAAAGATATAGTGGAGACTATTGCTTCAGTGACAGTTGCTTCATCGGACGCAATGGAACGATATGTGCTGAATCGAGAAGAACCATTTGATTATGAAGAGAAAGAAGATCTAGAACAAATACTATCTCAACAACCACAACAGCTACAATTACATATTCCACCTGATAATCTAGGAGAACTACCACCACCTAAAGAAGATCCTAGTTTTGAACTTAAACCATTGCCTAAAGATATGAAATATGCATTCCTTGATGATAAGAAAATATATCCTGTTATTATTAGTGCTAACCTTTCAGATGAAGAAGAATCAAAATTACTTGAAGTATTGAGAGCTCATAGGCCAGCCATTGGCTATTCACTTGATGACTTGAAAGGTATAAGCCCCGCTTTATGCATGCATATGATTAACTTGGAAGAGGATGAAAAGCCTGTTGTTGACTATCAACACCGTCTTCATCCAAGCATGAAAGAAGTGGTAAGAAAAGAGGTAATCAAACTCATTGAGGCAGGTATTATCTATCCCACAGCTGATAGTAAATGGGTAAGTCATGTCCATTGTGTGCCTAAAAAGGGTGGAATCACTGTGGTTCCAAATGATAAAAATGAACTTGTTGCTCAACTTAATGTTACTGGTTATAGAATGTGCATTGATTATAGAAAACTTAATAAGGCAACTCGTAAAGATCATTATCCTTTACCATTCATTGATCAAATGCTTGAAATATTATCCAACCACTCTCACTTTTGTTATTTAGATGGTTATTTAGGTTTCTCACAGATTTCGGTACACAAGGATGATCAAGACAAGACTATTTTCACATGTCCCTTTGGTACTTAAGCTTATAGGAGAATTCCATTCGGTTTGTGCAATGCTCCTGCTACTTTCAAAGATGCATGAATGCTATATTTGTTGATCTCTACTACTTAAAAAATACGATGCGTCATGTTTCCTGCCAAAATAGCATTTTGCTCTCTTTCGTCGCGCCTCACCCTGTTTTGCACGTCCTTCTGCGTGCCCCTCGCTTTGACCCTACCCATCCCGATTCCCCTCCCTCCCGCTCCCATCTCAAGGCTTGACTGCATCTCCCTCGTCAGCGCGGCGACACCCTCCCATCTCCCTCTCTTCCTGGCTGGCAAAGCTCTCGCGCAGGCACCGAGTAGGGATCCCGCACCTCCCCTCGTCATGCCCTAAACGTCAAGGCAGCGACGTCGGCCGCAGATCTGGCAGCGACAGAGATTATTGCGTGGTGGCCTGCTCAGCAAGATGGCTGCAGCCCTTCCCTTCTGGCATTTGGGGAAGGGTATCCCCTTTGCCCTCTCCACTCCTCTGAACCGTCGTGCCAGCGTGGACTTCAACGAGCCCTTCCCTAAACATCAAATCGGCGATGCCGGCCACGGATCTGGCGGTGGTAGAGGTTGTTGTGTGGCGGCCTGCTCCAACAAGATGGCTGCAGCCCTTTCCTTCTGGCGTTTGGGGAAGGGTCTCCCCTTTGCTCTCTCCACTCCTCTGAACCGTTGTGCCAGCATGGACTTCAACGAACCCTTCCCTAAACATCAAGGCGGTGACGCTGGTCGGGGATCTGGCGGCGGCAGAGGTTGCTGCATGGTGGCCTGCTCTAGCAAGATGGCTGCATCCCTTCCCTTCTGACGTTTGGGGAAGGGTCTATCCTATTCCCTCTCCCCTCCTCTGAACCGTTGTGCCAACGTGGACTGCAATGAGCCCTGGCCTGGACTCCCCCGCGCATGCCATTGTCCTCTTGCGTGCGCATGTACGCTCCATCCAAGATCGAACAGGAGTCTTGAGCTCCCTATAGTCGTTTCGTTTCAATGTTATGCCCTCTGTCTGATTGCAATTATTGTTTCTCTATAGATTAGATAATCTCGGAGTAGTGGCTTAGTAATGGTACTGCTAATTTATGGAATTCTGAATTTATGATTAGATTTAGATGTCGCTGGAAAAAACAGCGTCTTATCTCTTAGTGTTACATATCATTGGTACTGCTACTTTATGGAATTCTGAATTTATGATTGCATGTTTCTGAAATTACAAGTTTTTAATCAATCTTTGTATATTGTTGTCAACCATGCTCCCTATCAGAGAGTACAATTGTTGTGAGCCACAGCGGGGACAAAGAGGAGTTCAGGCTTCTAGAGTAATGGTGGAGGGGATGGGGTGGATATGGGGAAGCCTTGATGGATAAGATGATGGATTTGGGGAAGATTTGGTTGAGCTGCTGTTAGGGATCTATCTGACATGGAATTGAGGAGATTGGAGCTGTTAGTGTTCCTGATCTGCCACTTTTTAGCTGTCACACGCGGCAGCCTATACACACGGGCCCATGCCCTAACAACTGTACAGCACTCCAAAAGATCACCCAAAATGAAGCACGTGAATATACTCATCTACCAACTCATGAATGCTTCGAGATGTTTCACCTTTCCGGTAACTGATTTTCCTAAAACCTGCATCGATTGGTAAGAATCACTGTATTTGTATTTCTATGGTTGCCGGATTTTTCTTGCTATTCGAATTAATAAAAAAATAGGGAGAGTACATCACAATTTCAGTAACAATAAAGTAAGGAATCAGCCTGATCAATCAGTTCGCAGGGATCCTATGAAGAGAAGGTACTTATATTGCTTGCTCAACACTTGAGTCAGTGGTACTCATGTTCCCGTCTAGGATCTTAATACTGATAATAGTACTCCATCCCATCCAAATTAATTGACTCGAATTTGTCTAGATTCAGATATATTTAGACATGTTTTAGTACTAGATACATCCGAATCTAGATAAATCCGAGTCAATTAATTTGGATCGGAGAGAGTATAAAAATAAGGCTATACTGATAATCTTGGCTATTGTACTGATCTATGTATATTCAATTTCAATATGTTCTTCATTGCTTTTCTATCCACATATTTATCAGCAACTAAGAATATCAATATTTCTAAAACGGTTTATTTTGTAGTACTGTGTAGTGGCTTTCTCGATTTGGCCCATACTGAAGATTAAGGATGAGATGGTTCCGCAAACTTAAGTTGGTATATATTTATACACCACAAGTGCAAGTTAGAGAATTATGCAAAAACAAATTTGTAAGAGGTAGTCCTAAAATATGAGAAGAGGTAATGTTAAAATGTTAGAGAAAAAATTATACTATAGCTTAAGCCTGAGGAAAAGTGAGCCATCTGAGGCCATCTACCCGCGCGTGCGTTTCCGTCTGATCTTCACTCCGAGTCATATCGACCATGTAGTTTCAGGTGTTGACCGAAGTCTTACGAGTTGGTCCCTCCCGGCCCTGCCCCACCCCTACCCCATCTCAATCTCGTTCCCCTCCACCCGAGCTCCCGAGTTCTGATCTCCCACCCATCCCAGCCCCTCCTCCATCTCCCCCCTGCAATGTGCGCCGCCCCCTCCGCTCCCGAGCTCTCCCTCTCAGCTCTGTGTCATAGGCGTCAGTCTCGATGATGAAGGACTTCTAGAAATCGGGCAGCTCCCTCCATCCCTTCACTCACGAGGCCACCGCCTACCGTACAGCTCCCGCATCCAGCGTCGGCCGCCTCTGCTTCCCCGCCTCGAACCTGGCCAGTATCGATTCAGCATCGCCCTCGACCTCGCGCACCCGTCCGCTGCCATGCTATGTCGGTGGTGAGGAAGATAAGGAGGAGGTGAGCGCGTGGGATAATGAGGGTGAGAGAGTACTATAGCTTAAGCCTGAGCAAAAGCGAGCCATCTGAGCCCATCTGCCTATGCGCATGTTTCTGGCCGTATGATCTTCACTGTGAGTCATCTCGACCGTGTAGTTTCAGGTGTTGACAAAGTCTTACGAGATGGTCCCTCACTAAAAGAACATTTCATGTTTTCCTGTGTTTTGCGCGTTAGATAACAATACTGTAGAGATTATTCATGTGCGCTAAGTGTGCAGGAAGCTTTGAGGGGGGGGGGGGCGGATTATCTGCCCCACTAAGGGCTGGATAATCCGGCCTACCTCATTGCTCAAAGGAAGCCAAGGCGCGTCGCTCGGAGTCTGGTCGGATTTTCTCCCGGAAAATCTGAACTGGGGCGGTTTTTCCTCCCCATGCCGGATAATCCGGCTGTCGCATGGGACGGATAATCCGGCCCCCAGTTTTTGAGCAAAGCATGCCAAGGCGCGTCGCTCGGAGTCCGGTCGGATTTTCTCCCGGAAAATCCGAACTGGGGCAGTTTTTCCTCCCTAGGCCGGATAATCCGGCCTTCACATGGGGCCAGATATTTCGGCCCCCAGAAGATGATCAAGTGCAAGCTCTGCGCGACACTCTGAGAGGGGGCGGACTATCTGCCGGATATTCCGAGTCTGGGGCGGAGTTTTCCCCAGGCCGGATAATCCGGCCCCCAAAGTCTCCAACGGCTGGTTTTGGAAGGGGGTATAAGTACCCCTTCTTCTCCAACATTCAGCGGTCTTGATTCATTTGAAATTGTCCAGACATTGTGTAAGAGCTCCCATTCTCGATCTCCCACTTCAACCACCCGAAGGCTTTGATCTTTGGGGGAATTGAAGGAGGAGAGGATCATCATCGTCATCACGAATCAAGTGCATCAACTCCTCTCCATTCATTTGGAGAAATCCCTGATCTAGTATTCTTGTCAATATCTAGATCTTGTTCATTGTATTTGATAACATTGTTCTTGTGGCAGCTTGTTGTCATTTCGGGAGCCTCCAAGTTGATTGTGGAGTTGTGCCCCACTAGTTTTGTAAGGGCGCCGGTACTTGCCTCGAAGGGTCCCTATAGTGGAAAGGTGGATCAGGCCTTTGGTGGCGGGATCCATCGGAGAACAGGGTGAGGCCTATTGTGGCGTGGTGGTCTTAGTACCGCCCACCCCTCCAACGTAGACGTACTTCCCTTAACAAGGAAGGAACTGCGGTCAAACAAATCCTGTGTCTCCGCGTGCTTCACTACGGTTTACCGTTCCTCTTCCACTCGCTCTTTACTCGCTAGTAGATAGGTTTGCATATAGGGAAATTCCATCGAATAGTTTATCTAGAGAATTTACCCTTTGTGCTAAGCCTAAAATTGAAAAAGCATTAAAATTTGAAGTAGCACCTATTCACCCCCCTCTAGGTGCCCATATGATCCATTTCAATTGATATCAGTTCCCCGGCTCTTAATTCGGGCTTAACCGCCTAAGAGTAGTATGGGTACCAAGGGTGATGGGAATGAGGCTGTGGATAAGGTCACAATGGATGACCTCAAGATGTTGGAAACAACCTTGTTGAAATCCTTTGAGGCCAAGATGGAGGAGATGAATCAAATGATTACTCGCCTCACATCATCCATAGCCCCATCTCCATCCTCCTCTGAGGCAGCCACACCATCATCTAAGGAAAAGGCTAACACCGGATCTAAGGATGATGATGCGGAGGGTAAAAAACTTAATGGTTCCACCTCCAAGAAGGGAAGTGGTAAGGAGGAATATAGTGAGGTTCGTCACGTATATTCCCCCGACCCACCTATCCCTCATCCTCATATAAACAATAGGGGTGATCCACCCAAGCTTAATGCATCCTTTTTCAATCAATGGCAATTCTTAATGAAGTCTCATGTTTGCAGCTCCTCTATTGAACTTTGGAGGATTATTGAAGAGGGTCTTCATATTGGAGATCAAACCAACCTGAGAAGAAGAGAAGTCGTGGACAGCCAATTGAATGCCACTGCTCTCCACATGATACAGCTCGGTGTGGGTCCCAAGGACATGCCACACATTGAACATCTCAACACAGCTAAAGAAGCTTGGGATGCCCTTACTGATCTTTTTGTTGGGAATGAAAGCATGAGAAGGAATAGGTATGATGCCCTTAGTAATGAAGCTGAGGGATTCTACATGTTGGATGGTGAAAACCATGAAGACATGTATAGAATACTCAAGGGCATCGCAACAACATTTAGAAAGCATGGAACCACTCACATTGATGATGCGTGGATAAAAAGGAAATATGTGAGTGCCTTAATGCCTTTCGAGCCAACGGACTTGAAGAGCCTGCAAGGTAGACATAACTACCATCAAATGACATCCAATGAGGTCATGCAAGAAATGGCATCATTCAAAGTGGCGGCAAAGAATGCTGAAGATGCCTGTGCTCGGGCCATTGGAATGCAAAAGGGTGTCAATGTTGCTCTAAAATCCAATGTTGTTGAGCAAGAGAAGGATGAAAGAGCATTTGATGGGGCCTCCATGGACTGCCCCGATGAAGTCAAATGTGCTCATGGTGAGTACATGGTGTTTTATGCAAGGAACTTTTGGAAGTATCCTGCCAAGGCCAAGTCGGAACTCGAGCGCAAGAACGGGTCAAGTGGAAGAAGAGAAAGTGGCCCAAAACTGAGAACTTGCTACAACTGTGGAGATAGGATGCACTTTGTAGCCGAGTGTCCGTATCAAAATAGAGAAGACAATGGTGGCATGCTCATTCTTAAAAGAAAAATCCAAAGCACCTAAGAAGAAGCCATTTATTAAGAAGAATGGCCCCTACAAGAAGCAACCCAAGATCGTCTTAGTGGCACAAGAAGAATACTCCTCTGCAAGTGAAGATGAAGAGGATGAAGATGAAGATAGTTCTCGCGAGGTGGCTGCTATAGCCACCACATCGACTCCATCATCTCTCTTCGACTCGCCAAACGAGAACGTCATCAACAACAACGCTACTTGCCTAATGGCAAGAGGGTCCGAGGTATCAAGTTCTAGCTCTTCATTTCCTAAGACTAACATAATTTTGGATATGTATGATCATGACAGTCTTAAAATGAAAGAAGAAGTTATTGCTTTGGACACCTTTTTAACTAACCTGCAAGGTGAGCACAAACTCCATTTTGATGCTCTTATGAGTCAACTTGCTCAAGCCGAAGATCTTCTTGAAGAAAAGGGCAGACTTGAAAGAGAAGATGCCTTGGAGATAACTTCTTTGAAGAATGCCTTGGAAGAAGAAGAGGAAGCTTGAGCATCTTTGGAAGAGAGACTCGAATCCATTGAGGAGTCACATGAAGAAGCTGTGGCTCAACTCATCAAAGAACGTGACCATGCACTTGCCAAGGTAAAGAAACTAAAGAAAGAAAAGATCGAATTTGGGGCTGTTCATGCTAGACTTTTGGAGAAGTTTGATAATCTTGAAAGTGCTCACAAGGCATTGAAGAGTGATGATTCTACTTTAAATGAGTCTCATGACCAGCTCCAAACTCAATTGAAATGGTATGATGTGCCAAGTACCTCCACATCATCTCATGGAAAAGAAGATCTTGCAAGAGGTTCTCAACACAAAGGTAAAGAGGTTATTGATGAGATACTGAGCAAGCAAAGGACAAACAATAGAAAAGAAGGTCTTGGTTACATTCCCAAGACAAAGAGCAAGAAAAACAAGAAGATGAAGAAGAGCAAGACTGATCAATCAAAGACTAGTAACATTACCAATGAAAAGACTAATTATAATGGTTTTGCAGGGGCTAACAATCCTAACTTTGAATTATATTGCGATTATTATGGTGATGTTTATGCTAGTTATGTAGGCCCTTATGATTGTTACATTCCTTGGTCTATTTGGTTCCCCAAGACCCTTGTCACTAACATGAGAGGACCCATTGAAAAATGGGTACCTAAAACCAAGAAGTAACTTTCTTGCAGGGCTATACTTTCGGTGGTTCTAAATGGGTACTCGATAGCGGTTGCACGAGTCATATGACTGGAAGCAAGGAGATCATCACGAAGATGCGGCCAAATCATGATCATATAACCGTCTCCTATGGTGACAAGTCAAAATCTGAGGTATTGGGTCTTGGCAAAGTTGTGGTGGCTCACGATATCTCTCTCGTGGACGTCATGCTTGTTGAGACCCTCGGGTACAACTTACTTTCAGTTCGCGCCCTTGGTAAGATGGGCTTTGCAGTTTATATTGATGCTGGTGGTACTCTTGTGGAGCAAGTCTCTAAAAGTCGCTTTCATGGGATATGTCGAAAATGACCTGTACGTGGTGGACTTTTCGGGGAAAACCACTACATGCCTAATGTGTCTTTTCAGAAAGGCTGACGCGGGTTGGCTATGTCATCGCCGACTAGCCCACATCAATATGAGAACTTTGCAAAGTCTCCACAAGGGTGGCCACATCCTTGGACTAAAAGAAAATGTCTCCTTTGCCAAAGATCGTGTTTGCAGGGCATGTGTTGAAGGGAAAATGAATGACTCTCCTCATCGAAGGAAGACTATTATCTCATAAAAAAGGATCTTAGAGCTCCTTCATGTGGACCTCTTCGGACCTCCATCTCATGCAAGCCTCGGTGGAAAGAAGTATTGTCTAGTGATTGTTGATGATTACTCAAGATACACTTGGGTTTATTTCTTCAAGTTGAAGAGTGAAACTCAAAAAACAGTCATCGACTTCGCCAACGAGGTTCAACGTCAACACAACGTCCCTATATTGGCTATAAGAAGTGATAATGGCTCTGAGTTCAAGAACTACACCTTAAATGAGTTCTAAGTGAAGAGGGGATAAGACATCAATATTCCGTTGCGTACACCCCTCAACAAAATGGTGTAGCCGAGAGGAAGAATCGGACTCTAATGGATATGGCAAGATCAATGCTAGCTGAATTCAAGTCTCCATATAACTTCTGGACTGAAGCAATCTCTACCGCTTGTCACTCATCCAACCGGTTATACCTCCGTAAGATCTTGTACAAGACTCCGTATGAAATACTTATGGGTAACAAGCCAAACATCTCACACTTTCGGGTATTTGGGTGTAAGTGTTTCTTTCTCATCAAGGGAGATCATTTATCTAAGTTTGAATCTAAGGCTCTAGAAGGTATTTTTGTTGGTTATGGTGCCGAATCCCACACTTATAGAGTCTACAATAAGCTCTCCAGAACTGTTGTAGAATCTTGTAGTGTGGTATTCAAGGAAAATGACGGTTCCTGTGTGGAGCAAGTTGGTGTTTGTGATGCAGATATTGAAATACCCCAAGATGCCATAAGAAGAATGGGCGTGGGATTTTTCCGCCCTATTGAGGAACCCCTTGTGGCGGATTGGGAAGGACAACGCTCTACTCATGTAGAGCCCTCATCCACACATTCGCAACGTGTTCCAACCACGGGAGCAACTTCTACACCATCTCCATCAACTGCTGAAGGTCAAGATGTTCCAGAAAGCTCCAGGCCGGATTATCCGATGGACATCGGATTATCCGGCCACCTCACTCCTGATGACCATATTGCTCCTGGTGTTGAAGATATCGATGCAAGCTCCAGGCCGGATTTTCCGGCCCCTCGCCAGTTCAAGCAAGCCCCAAGCAGCCTGATGAAGTTGCTACAAATACTCCCAGGCCGGATTATCCGGCTACTCCATCGGCCAGATTATCCGGCCCTGACTCACCTATTGTTCAGCAGTCTCCTGTTACAGCTGCTGACTCCTCTCAAGGGCACGCTTCATCACCACCTACTACTGTTCTCCCAGACTCTGATCAAGGTCGAGCAAATGATTCCAATGAAGATTCAAGTGATGAAACTATTCCACCAAGGGACAACAAACTTATTGAACTTCGTCGCAAGGCTCGGGGTGATCGGAACCTTGAGTTAAGGGGTCACACCCTCGACAAGGTTGTTGGTGATCTTCGACGAAGGGTTTCTACAAGAAGGGAATTGGCCAGTTTTGGTGAGCAGCAAGCTCACATCTCAATGGTGGAACCCAAGAAGGCCTTTGAAGCTCTTGAAGATCCGGACTAGGTTGTTGCTATGCATGAAGAATTGAATAATTTTGAGCGCAACAAGGTCTAGAAACTCGTGGAGAAACCCAAAGATTGCCGCAATGTTATCGACACCAAATGGATATTTAAAAACAAGCAAGATGAGAATGGCATTGTTGTGAGGAACAAGGCAATACTTGTAGCACAAGGCTACTCTCAAGTTGAGGGCATTGACTTCGGAGAGACCTATGCTCCAGTG
This sequence comes from Avena eriantha, assembly GCA_910589775.1. Classification (NCBI taxonomy): domain Eukaryota; kingdom Viridiplantae; phylum Streptophyta; class Magnoliopsida; order Poales; family Poaceae; genus Avena; species Avena eriantha. Next base: position 234,561,758 of record OU342740.1, on the reverse strand, counting down.
GCTCACCTTGAGTCCATCCATATCCTCCTTGCTTATGCTACCCATAAATTTTTTAAATTGCAACAAATGGACGTCAAGAGTTCTTTCCTTAATGGTCCTCTACATGAGTTGGTATATGTAAAGCAACCCCTGGGCTTTGAGGATCCAAACTTCCCGAACCATGTCTACAAACTCGATAAGGCACTCTATGGCCTTAAATAAGCCCCACGTGCGTGGTATGAGCACCTTAAAGAGCTTTTGCTAGACCGTGGCTTCGAAGTTGGGCAAATCGATCCCACTCTTTTTACTAAGAAGGTTAAGGGGGAGCTCTTCGTATGCCAACTATATGTAGACGATATCATCTTTGGTTCTACTAATAAAGCTTTTAATGATGAATTTTCAAAGCTTATGACTGACAGGTTTGAGATGTCTGTGATGGGGGAATTACGGTTCTTTCTTGGATTCGAGATCAAGCAACTTAGAGAAGGAACCTTCATCAATCAAGCAAAGTACATCCAAGACATGTTCAAGAGATTCAAGATGACGGATCTTAATGGTGTCGCCACTCCGATGCAAACAAAATGTCATCTTGAACTTAACCCACATGGTAAAGATGTGGACCAAAAGGTATACCGGTCCATGATCGGCTCTCTTCTCTACCTCTACGCATCTAGACCTGATATTGTGTTGAGTGTGGGGGTGTGTGCAAGGTATCAAGCAGCTCCTAAAGAAAGCTACTTAGTGGCGGTCAAGAGGATCTTTCGATATTTCGTTCATTCCCCTAACTTTGGTCTCTGGTATCCCAAGGGCTCCAATTTCTCTCTATGTGGTTATACTGATTCAGATTGGGCTAGTGATAAGGATGATCGGAAATCCACTTCTGGAGCTTGTCAATTCTTGGGAAGATCTCTTGTGTGTTGGTCATCTAAAAAGCAGAATTGTATATCTCTCTCCACCGCCGAAGCTGAATATGTTGCTGCTGATAGCGCTTGCACTCAGTTATTGTGGATGAGGCAAACTTTAAAGGAATACGATGTCAATTGTGACAAAGTGCCTCTTTTATGTGATAATGAAAGTGCAATCGAAATTGCGTACAATCCGGTACAGCACACAAGGACAAAGCGTATTGAGATTCAGAATCATTTTATTCGAGACCATGTTGCTCGAGGTGATATTGATCTATCTTTTGTGAGCACGAAGAACCAACTTGCCGACATTTTTACGAAACCACTTGATGAAGCAAGATTCTGCTACTTGAGGAATGAGCTAAATATCATTGATTCCAGGAGTTTGTCTTGATTACCCATGCTTTCACTCGTACATCTCAGTCCTATTTGGTCTAGGTGTGGGCATGGATATAGGGGGAGTGTGGTCCTAATTCATTGGGCTAACCCTCCCCCCATAATGCCAAAAGCAAGATAAATCATTTCTCTTAATATCATTGTGTGATATGTGAGCTTATTGATGAGTATTGGTCGTGAACCCAAGATATATCTTCGTGGTGTCACACCATACACTCCAACAAGGTGGCTTCGGCCACCGCCCTCTCCCTTGAGGAGAATTGTTTGGTTTTGGATCTTTTTGGTTGTTTTTTTGCTCTCTCTTGTTCTTATGACAATCACACTCAATCTTGGTTCTTATTTGATTTGGATCTTGCAATTTTGAGTGTCTAGTACCATCTCAGTTTGGTTCTCTTAATCCTAAGCCTTTCCCTACCCCTAAGCCATCTATTCTTGCACACAAGTCCCTTGTACACCTTGTGGGGGTGTTGTTTGGGGACGCGCGGGCCTGAATCTGTGTTCAACAGAAATTCAGAGTGGAGGCCGGATAATCCGGCCCTGGCAAATTTCGTCTTAAAGGGCAGGGATCGGGGGGAAGGGCTCATATCGAGCAGCACTTCTCCCCCAACCCTCTCCTCCTCCTCAGCCGCCGCCTACTGTCCCCCACCCTCCCCGGAGCCTCTCCGGCCACCGGATTTTCCGGGCCTCCCCGGATCTTCTTCTCCGCGCCTCCGGGTACCTTCTCCTCCGTGTTCTTCCTCCAATGAGTGAGGGTAACTCCCTCTCTCCCCATCTTTAGCTAGATGTGTTACTTGTTAGGTGGAACGTGGTCCAAAAGGATGTTATTTCACATAGAAATCATAGTCTTACAGTTTCTAGGCTCGATCTACTTTTTGCATTCAATCTAGGTGAAATTGAAATTTTCTGCCAGGGCCGGATTATCCGCCCCTGGCCAGGCCGGATAATCCGGCCTGACAGATTCAACTCTGGTTCAGTTTCACCATGGAGTATGCATTGAGTAGATTTGTCTTATGAACTTTTGACTATTTTTTCCATGCTCTCTCCTAGACTTGTGTGTATGCTTATCCCCATGATATCACTCTTGTTCCTCCTCACATGTGGTTCCAGTGTTCCCAAGACCTACACGCGCTGCCCTCGCGGTAAATACTTCCGGGACGACGGACAGGGTAACTTAGTGGACGAGGTTGAGTTGAGGAGGAGAAAGAACAAAGAGAAGCGAATGGCTGAACAAGCAAAGAGAACTAGGAAGGGAGTGTCCAAAAGGAAGGGCAAGGAGCCCAAGATCAACTACAAGGCTATGGATGCAGTCACCTATTCCTCCATCCGTCACCGTGATTTGTTTGCTGAGTTGCCTCATGATGATGAGCTGGGGGATGCTTGTTTTTGGTGTGCTGAACAGAAAGGTATCTATGAAGATGTGTATGCCAGGCTGAACATTAGGCCTATGCACCCGCTGGTTCTTGCTGAGGCTTTGGAGAAGGCACACCTTGTGGATGCCATGTATGTGGCTAAGAGGATGGGATGCACCATCTCATGTCCCTCCAGTGCTCTTATGACTCTGAGGTGGTGAAGCAGTTCTTTTCCACTTTGGTTATTTGTGGAGATGAGCGTCGCACTATGAAGTGGATGACTCATGACAGGCTTATGTCTGCTGATTTCCATGTGTTTGCTGAGGTTCTTGGATACTCTTTCCGCAGCAGGGATAGAGCCAGTGGCCACCGCATCATCCCCAGCTGAAGCCCAACAAAGATGCAGCTCTCTCTCCTTGCACAGTGGACAATGGCATTGTGGGCACTCTGGCTGGTCTTACTCCTATCTATGCTGCCTTAGTGGGCCTCTTCCGTGACTCCATCACTCCGAGTGGGGGCAACAATGACAGCATCCATGGTCACCTTGTCCAGCTCCTTCAATTTTCTCATGAGGTTGCCTCGTGCGAGGACGAGTATGTGTAGTACAGGCTGGATGTCATGGACTTCATCTACCATGAATTGACTAATGCTATGTTCAACCGTCTGTCCATCCCCTATGCACCCTACATTATGATGCTCATAAGGCACCTGCTTCCTTCTGAAGAGTTCAACATTGATTCTGTGCATAAGGCCAAGAAGATCTACAACAAGGTTCGGAAGACCTCTCACCCCTCCTCTACTCCTGAGGGTCTCATGAGGGATGCTCGCAGGCCCCCAGTGCCTCCCGTTGCCCGTGAGATCAAGCAGCTGAACTGGTTCCAGCGGCACATTCTTTGCATGGGAGTAGACATGCGCAAGGGTTAGTACGAGGCATACAAGCAGCGCCATGAGTTGGCTCACTCCCAACAGCTCATCCTTCACCATGTGTCCCGTGCTTTTGGTGACCCCCTGGCTCCTACACCTCCCACACCATATGCTCGGTGGAACTCTTCTTCTGGGCTGAACTATGGAGAGCTGGAGCGTCACTTGTTCCCCTCTGCGGCCGCTGCTGATGATGAGGATGGTGACACCGAGGAGCTTGAAGATGAGGACGAGGACGAGAATGAAGACGAGGACGAGGACGAGGATGAGGACTTCGAGTGATCCCTTGGGTCGCTAGCATCGCTCTTCTTCCTTTTTGGTGTCTCGATGCCAAAGGGGGAGAAGTAGTTCTATTAGGATCTTCGGGGATTTGCATGGGTCAGGCATAAGCACTTGCATTTTTTGCTCATCGTTTTCTCGCTTATGCCCATTTAGCGTTGAACTTTCAATTTGTGATTTGTGGTTTGTTTGAGACTCTATGTCAGTGGTTGTCTGGATTTATCTCATGGATTATGCTTATGGATTCATCTATTCATATCCTATTATGCTGGAAATCTTTATCAACGAAGGCGCTTATATTGGTTATCACGTTGATTATTGAGGCCATCTCAAGGATGCCTCGCTTCTACCTCGGTGGTATGATTTTATTGCTCATATGTCTATGGAATAGATTCACCTATTTGGGTGCATTTGTATTCAAATGCAAATTTCTAATATGCACACATTGAGGGGGAGCCTCTTCCATGTTTATTGCTGGTTGTCTTGTGATCCTTTCCTGCAAATCCTAGTATTGTCATCTACGGGGGGAGATTGAAAGAACATTTCATGTTTTCCTGTGTTTTGCGTGTTAGATAACAATACTGTGGAGATTATTCATGTGCGCTAAGTGTGCAGGAAGCTTTGAGGGGGGCCGGATTATCCGCCCCACTAAGGGCCGGATAATCCGGCCTACCTCATTGCTCAAAGGAAGCCAAGGCGCGTTGCTTGGAGTCTGGTCGGATTTTCTCCCGGAAAATCCGAACTGGGGCGGTTTTTCCTCCCTAGGCCGGATAATCCGGCTGTCGCATGGGACAGATAATCGGGCCCCCAGTTTTTGAGCAAAGCATGCCAAGGCGCGTCGCTCAGAGTCCGGTTGGATTTTCTCCCGGAAAATCCGAACTGGGGCGGTTTTTCCTCCCCATGCTGGATAATCTGGCCTTCACATGGGGCCGGATATTCCAGCCCCCAGAAGATGATCAAGTGCAAGCTCTGCGTGACACTCTGAGAGGGGGCAGACTATCTGCTGGATATTCCGAGTCTGGGGCGGAGTTTTCCCCAGGCCGGATAATCCGGCCCTCACTTGGGCCGGATAATCCGGCCCCCAAAGTCTCCAACGGCTGGTTTTGGAAGGGGGTATAAGTACCCCTTCTTCCCCAACGTTCATGGGTCTTGATTCATTCGAAATTGTCCAGACATTGTGCAAGATCTCCCATTATCGATCTCCCACTTCAACCACCCGACGGCTTTGATCTTTGGGGGAATTGAAGGAGGAGAGGATCATCATCGTCATCACGAATCAAGCGCATCAACTCCTCTCCATTCATTTGGAGAAATCCCTGATCTAGTATTCTTGTCAATATCTAGATCTTGTTCGTTGTATTTGATAACATTGTTCTTGTGGCAGCTTGTTGTCATTTCGGGAGCCTCCAAGTTTATTGTGGAGTTGTGCCCCACTAGTTGTGTAAGGGAGCCGGTACCCGCCTCGAAGGGTCCCTATAGTGAAAAGGTGGATCAGTCCTTTGGTGGCGGGATCCATCGGAGAACAGGGTGAGGCCTATTGTGGCGTGGTGGTCTTAGTACCTCCCACCCCTCCAATGCAGACGTACTTCCCTTAACAAGAAAGGAACCGCGGTCAAACAAATCCTGTATCTCCGCGTGCTTCACTACGGTTTACCCGTTCCTCTTCCACTCGCTCTTTACTCGCTAGTAGATAGGTTTACATATAGGGAAATTCCACCTAATAGTTTATTTAGAGAATTTACCCTTTGTGCTAAGCCTAAAATTGAAAAGGCATTAAAATTTGAAGTAGCACCTATTCACCCCCTCTAGGTGCCCATACGATCCATTTCATTCACGTCCCCTCCCCCACACCCACCACCATCTGTATCCCATTCCCCTCCACCCGAACTCCCGAGTCCCGATCTCACGCCCATCCTTGCCCCTCCTCCGTCTCCCCAGCAATGTGCATTGCCCCCTCCGCTCCTGAGCTCTACCTCTCAACTCTGCTCCCTTCCCCTCCACTCATGATACCACCGCCTCCCGTATAGCTCCCGCATCCAGCGTCGGCCGCCGCTGCTTCCCCGCCTCAAACCTGGCAAGTACTGATTCAACATCGCCCCCGACCTCGTGCACTCATTCGCCGACACACTTTGTCTGTGGTGAGGAAGATAAGGAGGAGGTGAGCGCGTGGGATGGTAGGGGTGAGAGAGAGAGAGGGAGTGGCACAGGTAGAGACGCTCCTATGTGGGACTATGCGAAGATGTCGCACCATCCTCACCGCTTTGACTGGAAAAATCAGGGACGAATGATGGAAAAAAGGAATTGAAAAGGACAAGGCCCCTCCGCTCCTGATCTCCTCCTCTCACCTCTGTTCCCTCCGCTCCTCCACTCACGAGGCCACCACCTCCCATCTAGCTCCTGCATCCAGCATTGGCCGCCTTTCTTCCTTGCCTCGAACCTGCCTAGTACCGATTCAACATTGCCCCGGACCTCGCGCACCCGTCCACCGCCACGCTTTGTCGGTGGTGAGGAAGGTAAGGCAGAGTTGAGCGTGTGAGACGGTAGGGATGAGAGAGAGGGCGACGTGGGTAAAGACACACCTATGCGGGACTACGCGAAGGTGTCGCATCATCCTCACTGCTTTGACTAGAAAAATCAGGAACAAATGGCGGAAAAAAATGAATTGAGAAGGAGAAGGCTCGCGAGGCATGCGATGACACGACGTAGAGCGATTAGCCAGAACCCGAAATCTACAATAACCGAATAGAATAATCGTTGAATGGAAAGCGTGGGGCGCTAACAGGGCGAGAAACAGTCGTGCATGTCACTTTAACAATTAACATGTTTGTATTCTTGAAACAATGCATAATAAGCTAATTTTGGTCCCTCTTAGGTTGTGCAACTAAATCTTCTTTTGAATATATTAGCATATCTGGAGAATACACGAGATGCTTGTATAAAATAATACATGTTCTATGTTGTTCTACAATTTTCATGAGTTAACAAAAAATCATGGCCCTTGACTTGGAGCATGCTCTATGATTAATGAACAAGCGGGTTCTATTGACTAAGTGGATCCAAAAGAAATGTCATAACTTCTATTTTTCATTTTTATGTACAGAAATTATCAAACTTGATTACATATTAGATCTTGTTTTTATGTAAAGGTTCGTGGCAACTTTCAGCCATACCTTCTCTTTTAAAATTTATTGAACCAGTGAATAATTTGAAATATATCTACTATAAATCCTGCATAGAATTAGTATATATATACTTTGGTTGTCTATATTGACTAAACTAATCATTTAATAATCCAGCCACTTATAAGTGTTGAATACAAAGTTGTGCCTTCCCTTGGAGCTCTGCAATCAAAATAGTTGCAAACATCGAATTTGAGTCACTCGAACAAGGTTTCCATGTGATCTTCATAAGTTAGCTTGTTTTGACATCATTAGTTTTTTATCTTGATCATGTAACATGATAGTTTCTCGTGGTACTGAACTTGGTCTATTGCTCGATGAATTTTTGTTTGACGTTTGCTCGATGTAACTTTTTGTTTATTTAAAGAAACTATGGTACACCTATGTTGCTTTTGAGCTTCACTATGAAATAAGGGTTTGCTTCTTGCGTGTAAGGGCCAGATCTCTCAGTTTTAGACATGTCTAACACGTAAATGGCACATCTTTTTTTGGAAAGGAGCATATATTAATATCAAAAGATACCAATTACACACAGCCTCTGCAACAACGCATTGCCCTAGCGGCCATACGGATGCACACAGCCAAAAAAAGAAAGAATTACAAAAAAGAAAAGTCATGCTACGGTGATCCATTCGTTGGAACAGCAGTAGTACCACCACCAAGACACCAGAAGTCCAGCTTCTCCAAAAGCGATGCCTCCAAGAAGGGAACAATGGACAAACACCGTCATCGTCCGATCACAGATCTTAGGTTTTCACCCTAAAGAAAGTCCACGCTCTTAAAACAATACCTTCAACAAGGCCATTGCCAGACACAACCAATTAAGCCCAGACCCTGGGTTTTCACCCTGAAAGGTAGGACTGTGAACATCTACTGTGCAGTCGCCCCTACTTGCATGCCACTGCTCCAAGTCACGAGTCACCAAGCCAATTCCTCATCACCACCCAGACACGAACCACCATTGTCAGTCCTCAGAACCCGGTCTCCCTGGCATTCTCTGTCAGCACCATGGAACGAGAACATGCCCCATGATATTAACAGCCAATAGAGCTTCGAAGCGCTCCCTCTGAACCCAAATGGTCGGAGTAAAATATGGATGCGCACGACCGAATCCCTCCAGTCCGGCAATCTCCATGCATTATTCGCCCATGGGAGTTTGCCGGCGGAGCCTTCCGGAACTCACCATTCTGACCAGATCCACGAGGGCCAGCATCAAGCAGATCTTCATCTTCGCGCAAGAGGAATCCTAGGACCGCCTCCATTATTCAAGCACACCAGCAGGCCCCTACACCGCCGATCAGAACAGCTAAGGAGAAAGCAAGGCAACACCAGAGACAAGTACCAGATTGGATCAAGGTCTAGATCGAACCCATCTCGCTGCGCGCCCCACGACCACACTTTGCCGCTCCGGCTCCCGCCCACCATGACCAGGAGGTCCATGGCCTCGCCAGGATCCCACCGGCAATTAGGGTCAGAGAGCCGATCTAGGTCTTCCAAACAGAATCCCAACACCAGCTCCTCCTCCACCAGATCGCCACCACGCAGAACCACCGCCTCCACCCCGAGTCGCCCAGATCGCAGCAGCCTGTCGATGCAGATTCCGCCAGGATAAAGACACCCGCCGCCGTCCATCTCCCGAACGGGATCCAGGGGGATCCGCCGCCGCCGGCACCGAGCGGGCTTTGCCCGTCGGCTCCCGCCGACGGCGGCGGTGGCAGGGGAGAGGCACACTTGGGGGCTAGGTCTAGGACAGAGGAGACCGCCCCTGGCCACCGCGCGGGGACGACCTAGGAGGGGTAAATGACACATCTGTCTACCGATTAAAACACTCAATCCCGCACATACTCATATATTTAATATTGTAGACGACACGGCGAAGCGTGTATATCCACCTAGTATTCTATTCTGCACGGAGGAAGTAGTTGGCATAAAGGAAAAGACCAACCAGCGCACTGCAGCATTTGGTTGCAGAGATGCATAACACATCAAGATCAAGGAAGGAATTGCGAGACTTGTTTGTTTGCCCCCGCCATCAGTTTCCTTTTTAATTCCATCTTGCTAGAAAGTTGTGCTACACTGGGTCTCCCAGATCCTAAACACGATTTAGCTAGAGTCCTGCCAGCAACAGGGAGTGTAGTGGTTTTCCCAAGTTTTATAGTAGTATGCCTTTAGCACCGGCCGGGCCGCCGGGGATGTCGACCCACTGGAGCTGGAGCTCGATCTCCCCACACTCCACGTTCCTCAGTCTCAGAACCACGTCCTGCTTCACCGCCCCCTCCGACACGTATATGGCGCTCTCCTCGGCCAGGCAGTTCTGCCTGTTGGGCACCAGCTTCTTCACCACGGTGTTGTCCGCGACGCCCTGGAGCCTCATCTTCACAACCTCGACCAGGGGCCCGATGTCCAGCTCCGCGTTGCCCATTGCGTCGTCGAAGAAAGTGTCCCTGTCCAATACATCCTGAAGGACCAAATAAAAGGGTCATCACTCATCAGTTAACAGTGCTTGGAAACTGAGAATGCACAACTTCGAATTTATTTTCTTCGGAGCAAATAGAATACTAGTACTAGTAGTAATAAAGTTGGAGTATGCTATACAGTCTAGGTAATTTTAATACAAATATGGCTGTCCACATCCGAGAATTCAGAGGACGGCAGAATTGTCCTTCATTTCCTGGAAAAAGGAAAACTCTAGGTTGATGACCCTCGCGAGAAAATTGCCTGCTGGTACATTGTCCTATACATATGCATTTTTTGATGAATCCGTCCAGTTCGTTGATAGATTATTAAAGGAAGATTATTACTAGTATTTGTGTAACCGACTCGGGGCATCAATTTCACCCTGCCTGATCACCGGAATATTTGATCATGTATTATCTGTCTCTGACCACTCTTTAGCATTGGGATGGAAAAAGAATATACCTCGTGGAGTAAGGAAAAAGGAGAAAAAATAGCACGTACCAGTTTAACAAGAACCAAAGGATCTTCGACGGAGAGGGTCAACTCATCGTTCCACTCCGGATTGATACTCTTTCTTACCACTCGGGTCTTGAGCTTCTGTGAAAAGTTTAATAAAAGTAGTAAGAAAAGAAACAAGGAACTAGTATTACTAGTAGACCGTAATAACCATTTTCAGTTATTACTACGTACAGTATCAAAAGGTCAGACACACGAATAATCAGGAGAACACTCCAAAATGGAAAGAAACGCGGAGCTAGAATTCTCCGGGAGGCGGTTAATTCTTTCTAAAATATTGCTCTTTTCGTCCACCTCTTTCCAGTAAATAAGGAAAATAAAATTCGCAAAACTAACAGATTAGCCGGCCTCTGCAGGCCGGATCGGCGCTGGCTGCAGCTGCATCTGCGTCTGCCCGGCCAAGAGGACGATCAAGAAGAAAAAAGTGCTCAGAACCCAACCTGCTTGCCCATGCGGATGACGACGTAGGGGTCGCTGGAGCGGAGGTCGCGGATTGCAAGGTTCACCCCCCTCAACACTCGCACCCGCACCAGACCAGCGAGATGCCCCAACATGGTGGTGGTTGTGCTGTGCTGCTGCCCGGTGTCCCTCCCCTGCTCTCTCTCTCTCTGCCTCGACCTCGTCCGCGGCGGATGGTCAGATAAGAAACAATGGCGAAAGGTTGAGGTGGACGGCTGCTGCTTTCCCTTCTCCCCCCTGCCCCTGGTCGGAGCTGTCTGCCACGGCACAATGACCAACAACTGGAACGCGTGGACTGTGCTGTAGTTTTGCTGACAGTATCAATGAATCTGTGAAAATGGGTAAGTAGAAGACAAATGTGTGAAAATGGCCCGTGAACCAAACCAAACCAAGCCAATCCAGACGAATGTTTTCCTTTGGGCGAGCTTGAATCGGTCGCGGCGACGGACGATGGAACAATCAAATAATCGATGAGTTAGTGGATGACGCAAGTTTGCGTGTGGCTGGCTCCGACTGGGAGTTGAGACTCCAACTGGAGGGATCCACGCGGCTCAGTGGGACCTCGGATGATGCACGCAGCCGGCCGGCCGCTCGGCCGGGTCGAATATGAGTCGCAGTGTTGACTGCTTCCAAGTTTTTACTTTTGTCTCCATGTTTCCAGATCTATTCTGTCTCCACGAGTGGTTGCCACTGAGCACGATAGTCCGCACCGGCCGGAAGCTGTAGGGCAATACTCCTATTGGTAAATAGCTGGCCATAAGTTTCGCTGTAGTGTCTCCATATGTGTCACAAATCTTTACCCACGGTTATACACCTAGGTGTCCGTACAAAATGTATTGGGCTCTGTTTGTTGCATAGTGTTTTCTGTAGTACATTTTGAAGAATAGATCGTGCTTTGCACCAAGTAGATTACTACTTATTTCACTTTGCATCGGCTAATCCAAAACTTTGAAAAAAAAAAAGGATGTTGATACACAATGCGCGCGCTGTGCGGTCTTCCACAGTGCCTCTTCTAAAAGTAGAAAGAAATAGATGACCCTCTCCACGCATTGCCAGAAAAGTAAGTTCTGGTCCCGTCCTGGTCCCTCTCACCCGTGTTTCCCAGCGTGAGCTAACAACTGTTTTGTCGTGACATGGAAAGCTAACAGGTCCATTGCTAGCTCAAGACATAAAATGGCATAATCTACATCCGTAGTTGCCAAAAAGCCAGAGAAAAAAATCACAGGTACATTTCGATCATCTTTTACTGTAATAAGTTACATACATCCTATACTTTACAAAGATGAAAATTTGGCCCATTTTGGTCAACAAAAGTTACCCTTCCACAGATAGATGTAAAATATAACAATACATGCGTATGTTGATCTGGCGTTTAAGAACATGCAGGAAAGAAAAGCTGTTAGATCTAGGTATTGAGTAAAATGAGAGCATGAGATGAAAATAAAAACAAAGAAATGGATGTAATATGTTGCATGGGAAAAGTACATGTGGTATATGAACGACTACATTATGGTTGTGCTACCATTGCAGTTAAAGCTAAAAACTACATGTAAACAACAACCCATAGTAAAAGCTTTAACTCATGGAGGAAAATACATCTTACAGATGACATAATTATGTACCCAAAAATTCCCTCGTACATGTAACAAACACATAATTACTGGAATAAAAATCCATGCTAACGCAATAATTTACATAGGACATAATTTTTATTTGCATTAAGACCGCAATGATTTAATCATTGAAATTGTACACTCTATGCAAACGATCATGTAGATCATGCATGTAACTAATGCACTAAAACTACATCCATACATTCAAACCGTGCATCATGTTGCCCTATTGTTACATACAATGAGTAGCGGGAATGTAAAAAATGAAGAAAAAGTTCTAGCTTACTTTTTAAGTAGGGGAGTATGGTACACAAAGTTAAACGCTTATAATACTCCCTCCGTCCCAAAATAAGTGACTCAAGTTTGTCTAGATACGTATGTATCTAGTCATGTTTTAGTGTGCAAATACACACATCTAAAAAGGTTGATTCTCTTATTTTGGAACAGAGGGAGTATTATAAATATAACAAACAATATCATTGGTTGTATTAAAATCAGCATAAGATATACTAAACATGGTATTAGTTACAAAAAACCTATGGGTATTATTGCCCCACGCACCATTAAGGTGCACCAAAAGGATTATGATGTATGAAAACCATCCAAGAATGTAACAAAATTAGGTATTAGGCACAACAATTACATCACGTTGGGTAAAAACTACCCGGAAGTAAAGATCTCAATCGCTTATACCATCCTAAATCATCACGCATGAACTTCGCCTGGCCAACCTCGTCCATCTAGGAGTTGGAGTTTAGCACGGCAGATCCACATACACATACACAAACCAAGATATCATGTATCTTATCCATACTACCATGTAGCAAAAGGGGGGGGGATATAATTCTCTAATGCAGAAAAGCTACGTTGTACAATGTACATAGATATGGCGAAAAGCTACATCCTAGATCTCTTGCGTACAGATCTAGTCTAGCATTCTAGATACTTTCCACATGTAGAAAGTTATAGTCTAGAACTACTGGTAGATACATATTGATTTAAAAAATTACATGCATATATAGTAGGAATAAAATGATGAAACTTACTTGCATACATGGTAAAAACCTGACAAATATGCTATGAATTCAAAAAGGTATAGTGCATATTTCAAATATAAGTTACATACTTCGTACAGAATATTACAGGCCAGATATCAAAAGTACCAAGCTAGATATGAAAAGTTACAATGCGTGCACAGAAATTACATGCTAAAATCCTAAAAATGAATTTCCACCGCTACATCTAAAAGTACCCCTAATTAGTGCTAATTTGATCATGATAGTTACATCCTGTAAATGATTTAGTGCTAATTTTGGACATCGTAGTTACATACTGTGACACAAAAAGGACACAAGAAAAATATTACAGCAGCACGAAATTTCACTTCTTCGATTTCGAGGGATCAACATATCAAATGCTAGTGTTGTACACGTGAAGCAGCTAGAGGATACGTATGAATGCTAAAAAGCACATATAAAACCACAGTGCACGGCTAGGCTGCCTAGCTATGATAACGCGGTGCAAGCTAGGGATGATGTTGACAATAGAAAGCGATGGAGAATGAGGTACTCATTGCACGAGATCGAGGTGCGTACGCCGAAATCTAGGAAGGAGGACCATGCCGACGATGTTCTCCGACGTCCTCTGCTCTCAGCCCGGCTGAATCGACTACATCGCCCCTTCGGTGACGCCCTGATTCGCGGATGTCGACGCATCCCTGCTCCACCGGTGCAACTCCGATGCTCTCAGCTCGTCGCCCCTCCCCCGACCACCTAGGGGGCTTCCTGCCGGACAGATCTCCGCCGGCGAGAGAGATTTAGAGGTGGAGATTGAGGAGGGCTCGATGCAAGCGAGAGCAGCAGAGGGGGGCGCGGAGGAGCTTGTCTCCCGAAGGTTGACCAGTCGAGGGGAAGAAAAGGAAAAAAGGGGAATGTGACTTGTCCTTTGTTTGTCTGGATGCGCGGCTTCCTCTTGCACGCTCGATCGGGATCGTACGTACGCGAGCGTGAGCACCGTGGAGGACAGCAGCGTGCCCAGGCAGGAGATAAGATTTTGGGCAAAAAAATCCAAAACTTTGCATTTCTTTTCTCATAAAATGTTAGTACTCCCTCTGTCTCTGTCTGGAAATAAATGAATTAGATTTGTCTAAATGCGTATGTATCTATACACTAAAAATGTGTCTAGATATTTGTGAATCTATAAAAATGCAAACCACCTATTTCCGGGTGGAGGAAGTGCATCTTCACTTATTGACTCAAGATTTCACACTTGCATCGTCTTCTATAGTTGAACTCGTCATTTTTGCGATGATTTTTTGACCACTTCTGCTTCGGTATCCCTCTATCCTCTAAATTTATGCAACAAAAACCACAAAGACGGCCAGGATTGGCTGATAGCTCCTGCTTCCTGAAGGGGTTTCATGGCAGAAAACAAAAAATTCCAACAATGTAACAGAGGATGTTTCGGCGACATATCCTTACAGACCAAAAGGAAAAGATAGGAGGAGGAGCTGCCTGCTGAGTTATCTGTGGCAGTCGGGTGGGCCACCCGTGTCGTCCTAGTTCCTATGGCCTGCAGGCGCACAAGGTAGCTAGGCCTGGCCGGGTGGGTCTCACCCCCCCAGCCCGCCGAGCCCCCGCCGTTGCCCGTGCGCGTCCACCAGCGTGCGCCCGCCCTCATGGGACTGCCTGCTGGCGCCTATACCGTGCACCGCGTGCGCCCGGGTGGGCTGGCTGGCAGCGGCCCACCAGGCGGTGGCCAGTTGTTGCCCGCCCGCGTTGCTCCTGCTGTCGCCCGCCTGCTACGTGGGCCAGCTGGGGCCTACCAGCAGTTGTGGATTGCTCTCCAGGGTGGCTTCCCTTATGGGTTGTTTCTCTTCATTTATGGGTTCTCGAGAATTTTGCTGATCTTGTAAGATCTTCAACTCTGCAACACTTGCTAATGCTTTCTGTCTCATATCATCGATTTCTCGTCTATGCACTTTCTATTCAGTCCGTAGTGCTACAATTTCTTTCTGACTAGACAAATACGCAGACTTGGACTTGGACTGGACTTGCACTACGACAACATAGCATTACATAGGAACGTGCTTTTACGATGATCTTCGCCTTTTAGTACCATTTTAAATGTTTTCAGACATTCTTCTTGGATTTGTTCTAGACCATCTTTTCCAAGTTTTGCCATCTCCTCATTCAATTTAATATGTAAGGTTATTAGTTGGTAGACAAGGGTAAGAGAAGAAAAGTTAATGCAGTGAAACATGCAGACAACACATTTAACCTGTCTATGAATAAATCTTACAAGTTAGCATGGTTGATTACACATCATATATATTATAGTAAAAGCATAGCTATCTGATCATACTGATAATAATTTTACCACTAACACGCAATAATAGGACTATGCTAACATGGCATCTGTCTGTTTCTTCATCGCCGGGTGCATGATATACACAAGATAACTCTTTGTACAGTTGAAAACTAAAACTCACACTAGTTGGAAATCATCAACTTAAATTAAAAAGAAAATTGGCCATCAGCTCAAGCAGTGTTGCATATCTAACTATACATATAAATCATTGAGGGTGTGCCATCAAAAAAAATATTAATCGAATAGAAGACTTACAATAACACTCTCAGCGAAGGGATTGAGCCATTCTTTTTTGCTCGTCTAGCATGCCTAGAATTTTGGTGCAGACTTATCGCACCTTTCTGCAACGTGGGCAGAACACATGATCAAAATATAAGAAGCACAAAGTCGTTACAAAATTACAAACTAATTATCCTTACTATTACACTCAGGTGCCCAACCATACTGCAATATGGTATGAGTCTTCACAAACCATACTATAATCTTTGGATCAAACCAGTGGTCGAGAAGATCTATCCACTGTTGGTCAATCATAGTATGTTTCATAGGAGTCATTCTTTGAATATCCTTACTTGTATTACCATCGAAGTATTTATTCTTTAGCCTATGGTGCTGCTAGTGCAAAGAATAGGAGAACATGTCCATGAGAACATACTCTACATCTTCGATATCCTGATCAAAGTTGAATTTTTTCTATCGGCAAGAATGGAGCATTTGATGTGTTATGTGACTTAGAATAGAACCAAAAGCAAGCCTGAAGGCATGGGACAGACCACCATGACTTACATGTAACTTCTGCAGTAATAAATTGTATTGGTCAGGGGTCTGTTAGTGGGGCTTGAACATTGCAAAGATGGGAATATCATTCTTGACAAAAACGCCTGTTTCTGATGCTAGAAAAGCAGATTCTTCTGAATCTTCTGGCCTTCGCTTGCCAGACACAATAGAATTGATGGAATATCTAGATCGCATTCCAGAAGTTTTAGCTTCAAGATTTTTTCCTACCATTGCTCCCCTTTTCCTAAATCTTTATGTAGCCGCCCAATTCAACTATTACATCAAGATTGCATGGTATATATAAGGAAGCATGCATCGATAATCCTTGGAACACGTACCTTTCTTGGCGCCGGGCAGATCAACAGGTTGGTGATCATCGCTATCTTGTTAGTGTTGTGCCAGCAATGTTAGGAAAGTAGAAGTCAAAACTGGTTCGGCTGTCAATTTTTGCTGGGATCTGGATTGGAAATTGGTGATTGTGGAATGTGTGTGATGATATTTGCTGCATCTACTTCTATTGGAATCTGTGGTGTGCCGCCAAGACGATAATTTTTAGTCTTATGTGAGTTTCCTTATTTTCGTTTATTGTGTTTCCCGGCGTGTGTTTGTGTTCCACCGGTAGCATTAGCATGACCGCTTGTTGACACTTCGCGTTTGGTACCTGCACGTGACTTACATGGACCATCTGATTCCTGACACACATAAACGATATTTCAATCTGTTATAGTTATATATGTGATGAGACGCAGATGGAACAAAGAATAGTAAGGCAAAATGTGCTGAATATATATGATGCATGAACTAGGTAGAGGGCATTGCAAAATATTTGGTGGGATTGTGATACAAAACATGGAAGATGCAACAGATATCACAATGAAAAAATAGAGCAAGCACCTTGGGGGTCAACAAGCGGGCGGACTAGGGGAGGTCCTCGACGGATTCAACTTCTTGAGTCAGGTATCCCTCGAAGTATTGTTCATAAACAGAAACCAATACTGAATCAGACACTTGTCGAACATAGTTTTCTCCCTGCTAGTATCTGGAAGGGTCTTAGGTGAACCAGTTGATTCCTGACACACATAAATGATACATTAATCTATCAAAGTCCTATGTAAAATGAGACGCAGATAGAACAGAAGAATAGTAAGACAAGATATGCTGAACATATATGATGCATGAACTAAGCAGATGGCATTGCACAACATTTGGTGGGAACCGAGGTACAAAACATGGAAGATGCAACAAATATCTCAATGACAAGCAAAGCAAGCACCTTGGGTGATGGACAAGCAGGAAGATTAGGGAGGGAGTTCTCGACCGGTCCATCTTCCTGAGTCAGGTATCCCTCGGGGTTTTGTTGATCTTGAGGATCAAATTCTGCATCAGAAACCTAGACTTCATGATTGGTGGTGGTAGCTACGAAAGATCTAACTCTCTGCACGCCGAGCGATCTTGCATATTTGGAATTCTTCAATAATCTATCTTCCCTAATCTTCCGTTCCCCCTCATCAGTCGGCCGCAAAGCAGCTTATATGCATCGGCAAAAAACATATCTTATGATATTTAAGAGTGAGGTGTGTGTAGAAGAGCAAGTTAGTATAGTTCTAGCAAGAAGTTGAAAGCTCTAAAGGAACAATGACAGACATATGCAAATACGATGGCTCGACAAGAAATGTCGGAGTACAAGATAAAAAACTCGGTGCAAGAATGTAATGAAACGATCGATGAACTACTTTCAGACATCAAATGTGTAAAGAGCATATGAAGTGTACATCGGCAACCTTTGTGACTGCGATTCCCTTGTTGTGGTCGTGCCTTTGCCGGATTTATGGCGAGCTACGACCTCGCCGTTCGCGGCTGAGGGGGTTTGCCTCACCATCTCTCCGGCGCCGTGGACAAGGTCGAGGAAGTAGATCCGGTGCCGTGGAGTTGGGGAAGTGGATCCAACGAAGCTGTGACGGCGTTGTTGAGCCGGCTCCAGCGCCGTGGACCTCAGGTACGGAGGAGATGATCTGGTGTAGGCCGGCATCGGGAAAGCAACTCCGGCTTGCTAGACAAGGGAGCTAGTAAAGACAGTGTTGCTGAGCCGGCTCCGGCACTGTGGAACTCGGGTATGGAGGAGCAGACCTGGTGCAGGCCGGCATCGGGACAGCAACTCCGGCTTGCTAGACAAGGGAGCTACATTGGCGTGCCGGTGGAGAGGCTGTGAAGGGGATATGGGACGGTATGGAGGAGCAGACCTCGTCCACTGCTGCTGCCGTTGCTCTACCGTACGTACTCTTTCAGATTTTGCTAGAGTTCTTTATTCTAGCAATTTGTGTAGATGTGATAGATTTATTTTATTTCGATATAATCTGTTCATCTACTTTGTTGACCTGCATGATTAGTTTTGGTACTGTCTGTATGTATGATCATGATTTATAAGTTTATTATTCGAATTAAACCATATGAATTATTGCTTATATTTTCAACATGTGCATGATAAGGAGGGGGGCGGTGGTTCCATTTTGTGGAAGAAAAAGAGGGAATTGGTGCAGGTCAGGAGGTTTTCCATGGGGATCGCTCTGTTGTGTCCCTGACGGGAAGATGATGAGGCGACACTCCTGAACTGAGTTGGAGGAGGTGGGGTAGCCGAGAAGGAGGAGGATAACATGCGGAGAGAGTCTTCATGGCTTCAGGCCAGCAGCAGCGACGGAGTGTAGGGGCACGCACACGACCATCGGTCCCCCACTTACATCGCCCCATGGTTCTCTCTGGGCGCTTAATTTTGTGACGTTGGAGACTAGAAGCGCTTAATTGCCTCTGGAGAGTCCGAGATTAGCGTCTTGCGTAGTATACCATAATGCTTTGTTGATTTTCTCTATTAATAATTTATCTTTTTAGCCTTATAAGCGCCTATCCACGCTCTGTCCATTGTACATTTTCTAAATGCCATATCAGGTTAACTAGAGTGTTGCAGTTAATCACCGATCCTAGATGTCCTGTCCGGCCACTTATTTTTTTCAACCTAGAAAAATTGGGGTCTTCGGTTAGTCGACCGAGCCAAGGTTGATTAACTGAAAGGCCGGAAACATGCAAGAGATTAGGGGCAAGGGATTAACTTAGGTTTATTGTGGTTTGGATGGAGGGTCGGGATTAACCAAATCCATGCATGGATGGACTCCATGTTTGGTTTTTCAATCCTAGCAAAATGAAGGAGGCCTTAAGCAAATGGATTTATTAACCCGTGGCTATGCACTGAGTTTAGGTTGGTTTGGGTAAAAAAATAGTGGTTTGGCTGGGAACAACATTAAGGCGTCGTTCAATTTCTTAGGATTGAATCCTAGCATGGGTTTGATTTAGGGAATGGGTTGATCCTGTCACCGCAACAAATCCATGTATGCAGCAATCCCTGATAATTCCTCAAATAGGTCTCTATTCGTTTAATCAAGGCAGCCATCAAGGTACCTGGATTACCGTCGCCATCCTCGTTCTCTATAGCGTCGTGGAATTCTTCTAGATATCGTCCAGGGATAATTTTTTTCCGGACCAATTCAGGAGAAACCAGAGGGATGGTGATAGGATCTGTGATCCTACCAGGCCTGTTACGTAGATTGTAGGGGTGAAAGTGTACTGGACGAGGGAGAGGAAGGCGGCACCGGCGGCTGGCCGCCATCGCGGGGTTGGAGGAAGGCGGCGCAAGGGAAGGAGCGGCGGCTAGGACAGGGAAGAACGACTCCTCAAGAAGTCAGCAATAACAATCTGTACGATCTGTTTATTGTATTGCTTGCCTTCTCACGTACAATCGCGAGTAGTTGGGCACCATGGGTCCCCCCTGGAACTGGTGGCCACCAGCGCCGGTGTAGGGGTCGGCGTACCCAGTGAGACCCCCGAAGGTCATGGCCAGGGGCGACGCGGCCGGATGGAGCACTGTCGTATAGATTGGTGCGGTGAGCCAGGTCGGGAGTTGGGACGGCGAGGACGGGAACCTGATCTGAGTGATCGGGACCCCCTGGTGGGAGGCGGCGGTCGACGGCGAGGGCGGCGGCGGTGGTGGCGGCGCGGTGGCCGCCTGGCTCAGTGGGGGCGGCGTGTAGAGGCCCTGGAGGTACCTCTAGAGGTTCGCGACCGCCAGGGAGAGATCGCGGATAGCCGTCGACATCTCCGCCGGAGAGAGGACGAGGGCCGGGTCCGTGACCTGCGCCGAGTGACCAGCGGCGGGCGAGGCGGTGGTGCCCGGTGGCGCCGCCATGGAGATGGTCAGCGGCCCTGTGGTGGCGGCGACGAAGGCGGTGGGTTGGCCTGAAGACATAGTCGATCCTGAGCAATCTGATACCAAATTGATAGCATATGTGATCCTACCAGGCCGGTTACATAGATTGTAGGGGTGAAAGTGTGTTGGACGAGGGAGAGGAAGGCGGCGCCGGCGGCTGGCCGCCGTCGCGAGGTTGGAGGAAGGCGGCGCAAGGGAAGGAGCGGCGGCTAGGGCAGGGAAGACCGACTCCTCAAGGAGTCAGCAATAACAATCTGTACGATCTGTTTATTGCTTGCCTTCTCATGTACGTTTACATCAGTATAAATAAGCTAATGAAAAGGATAAATAGGCTAAGCCCCTAATTTAGGCCCACTAATGGGCTTCCTCCTGCTATAGGCCAAACCGGTCATAACAGATGGGATGGGCCAAAATATCACAGGGGAATAAACGAAGACCACTGTGGGTATGGGAAAATTACCTCGCCAGGCCGAAAATTCTAGATCAAGCTACACTCTAGGACGATCCATGCCTCTACTGGAATAAACGAACGAGGCATAAATAAGTTTAGTTGGTGTTTGGTTGACAAAAATAATCGTGTGGTTCTGGTTTAAAGCACGGTGCATGTACCCAACAATTTTTAGATTTAGTGGCATCATCATAAAAAGCATCTAACTTAAGAGTTATTTAATTGTTTTAGTTGCAGGGGCGTGATTTGATAGATCTCATGTGAGGTGAAGCGTATCAGGATGTTTGATTGTGTTTTATTTAATTGTTTTAATTGCGCGGGCATAATTTGATAGATCTCATGTCAAGTGAACGTATCAGAATGTCTGATTGTGTTTTAGGCTGTGACCCGAGAGACTTTCAGGGCCTCTATAATGCACATGAGAAAAACTGCGAGTTAATAGATCAGTCATGGTTTGACAACTTATTAAGATTGGAGAACATGCAGGTCACACCCTCTTTGTCAGCTAAAGATTATAATTGTACGGAGGGTGCTCAAATACATTTATGTATCTATCTCTCTCAGACCTTGTACTATTTGATACATCACCATTGGGCTAGCAGCACATGGGGGCACCATGCCCTCTGCTCATTTCTATAAAATGATTTTTTATATTACTGTGTTTATATCCTGATCGATTGAACTCAACTCTCTGCTATGCTTAAAAGAAGGAAATAGGAGAAAAATAGAACTAGCTCTGGTTTCTAAACCTTGCATATTTTGGAAAATTGCTAGATGTTTCAGAAGAAAACAACCATGATTTACTCTTGTCAGAAGTGGGATGATGATTGCTGCAATTAGGCTTGGAAGCAAAGATCGAAACTCGTGAACTAAACGAGTAACTCGTGACTTTGAAAAGATAACGAGCCAAGCTGAGTTCTACTCTAAGGTCATTTGTGTTGATAAACTAAACAAGCCAAGTTAGCGAGTTACTTGTTTAAGTTGTTAACCTTGGTAGATCATCACTAATGCGGGTGCCTACAAAGTACAATAACGATATTGTTGGAGTGATGTGACTACCTAAGTATAATGGTGGATTTATTGGACAAAGGTGGCTACATTGCACGATGGTCACGTGACGGTGGAAGAGGTGAAGCCAAGGGGCAGATGAGAAAGGAGAAGCGATGACAGATGCATCCTTGTCATGCTAGAGGGAGAGGGCGAGGGAGAGAAATGGAGTCATGAGAGGGAGAGGGAGAGATAGAGGTGTAATGATTAACTATGAAGAACAACAACACAATGGTGAAAGAAACCAAGTGGTAGGCAGGAAAGGAGAAGCGATCAGTTTGAGTAATCCAAATTGTATGTCCTTTTCATTGGTCGGCGGACGATGTTATCAAAATTTAGAATATCTACGTGAATCAGGTTTACATGTGCGGCAATAAAACAAACTTTATATCCCGTGGCAACGCACGAGCATTCAACTAGTTATATTGAGAAAATTATGGAAGTATTCATGGATAACTTTTCTGTGTATGGTACCTCTTTTGTAAACTGTTTGTTCAATCTTAACAAAGTTTTGCAGCGTTGTGAGGACCAACACTTAGTCCTAAATTGGGAGAAATGTCATTTCATGGTGACAGAAGGTGTTGTTCTTGGACACCGAGTTTCAGGTAGAGGCATTGAAGTGGACCACGCCAAGATAGAAGCCATAGAGAAGTTACCATATCCTAGGGATATAAGAGGTATACGAAGCTTTCTTGGTCATCCTAGTTTTTATAGAAGGTTTATCAAAGACTTTTCAAAAATATCCAAGCCTCTAACAAATCTTTTGCAAAAGGATGTTCCATTCTCTTTTAATGATGATTGTGTAGAGTCTTTTGATATTTTAAAGAATGCTCTGATAAGTGCTCCTATAATTCAACCTTCTAATTGGAATTTTCCATTTTAAATCATGTGTGATGCTAGTGATGTTGGGGGGATACCTCCGGCTAGGGTAACACCGGGGTATAAGGGCCGAGTTAGCCGGGTACGGCGCGGTCAAAGCAAAGTGCTGACCGGGTCACCTCAAGGCAGGCCGAATCACGGTGTGACCCCGCCCATGGGGCATCTCCTTGACAATGGCCTGGCCGGCATAAGATTTATGCCGGCCATGTCTATCTGTTTTGCAGATAAATGGGTAAGCCGGATTAGCTATATGCTAGCTAGATTATCTTACCTTCCAAGAGAAGTAATTCCCTGTTGGTCAAAAGGTGGCTTTATTAGTTGTAGCGTGAGCAAAGTAAAGTAAAGAAGATGACCAGCGGGTCAAGGGCGACCTAGGTGACGCGGGCAAAGCCGAATGACGTAGCCCATGTCTGGTGACGCCAAAAGACGAGGATAACGCCGCGGGTTACATCCAAAGCTCGGACGAGTCGTTAAAGAGGAATAACGAAGCATCTACATTAGGAAAGGAGCGTATTCGAAGAATATGCTGCCACCTGTGCCCTAGAATTGTAACCCGGGCTCCCCTATATAAGGAGCACTGTGGCTTGCATAGAGAGGGACAACCGATTGATGAATCACTCTCTGTCTAAGGTAGAACTCTAGGGCTAGTGAACAGGGAGTAAGAGACATTGTCTCCTTCTTGTAGAGAGCCTTTGGAGCACTTGTAAACACCATTGATAGAGAATATATAAGAACTTCCGTGCGTGGAATCACCATGCTCTCCCTCCCTGGATTCCCCTAGCGCTCACTGACCCCATCTTTAGCCTATCCATGGCATCTGCCATGCGACCACCACGACAGTTGGCGCCCACCGTGGGGCTAGCGGTGCTAGCAGGGGTGAAAATCCAGACGGGAAACTTCTCAAGCACCGGCGAGCGTATCATCTCAGGCTTGGTTCAGCACTTTGGAGCGCTGGACTACGTCAGCGACAACGCGGGAAGCTTCGGCAGGCACCCTCCACCGTGCAACGGCATCTTCCTCAAGCTTGGCGCGCATAAGATCTACGTTGGGGTGGATGAGTCCTGTGTCCACCCGCGGCACATCGTCGAGGGAGGCGAGCCACCTCTCAGCGCAGCTCGTGGAGTGCATATCGCTCGCCGTACTAGGCAGCGTTGAGGTCCTGATGACCACACCAGATGCGGGACCGAGCAAAGATCTAGCACAAGAGCCAGAGGTAACGCCAAAGCAGACCAGATCTAGGGTCCCCCCGCTAGAGAAGCCAGAGAATGTGCTCCAGCAAGCGATAGATAGCTTAGCAATGCCAATAGCACCTGTAGTAGATCCGGCTCAGGCACAAGTTGAGTTAGAGGAAATGTAACTACCTCGGTGAATTACGCTCTTAGTTACATGCCTGGATGAACGAAAGTGG
Source organism: Avena eriantha (assembly GCA_910589775.1). Lineage (NCBI taxonomy): Eukaryota > Viridiplantae > Streptophyta > Magnoliopsida > Poales > Poaceae > Avena > Avena eriantha. The sequence continues at coordinate 234,537,525 of OU342740.1, read as the reverse complement.
TTAAAATAGTACGGTGGGGCCCAGGGCCACTCACGGTAGACCTTTCGGCCGTCCTAACCACTTTCAGATCATCGGGACAAGAACGAGCGGCGTAATCGGCAGGCGAAGGGATCAACTACATACACAAATGAGTATGTATGCAAGCCACATACAACAGTCCTCAGAGCCATTCCATCTAAAAGAAATAGAAATATTGCAACGCCATACGGAAAGATTCAAATATCCTAGATAGAGATAATAATTTAGGATAGCTCCTCATACAACAAACATTAGAGTATCAGGCGGAAGCGGAAAACAAGATCCGAGTATGGATAAGAAGCAAATCGGCATAAGATGCCACATAAATAAACACATCCCGCCCACAGATCTCACGGATCCCCGTTCCCAGAATCTCTACACCGAGTGATCGTTGCCAACATCATCTGTCTCCTCCACCCAGTATCCATCTTGCGGGTACGCCTGTTCATCTGAATCAAACAATTTATCGTGTGAGACCCTAAGGGTACTCAGCAAGTCTTTATGCCACTAAAGGGGACACAACCTGGGGGTGACGCAATTGCAGCAAAAGATAATATCTAACAATCTATAGATACTCGCTAACCATCCGCCTAACCACTGATAGACGAATGTCCGTGAATTAAGAACAACAGTTATAACGGTATAATTAACAGATCCATCCTCCTCCTCGCTTACCAACGAGGAAGCGAACGAACAATCCCCATCATCCGTTGGCAGTTTTATCATCCATTCCATGAGTATTACACTATTTACTAGTCAAGTACTTAGTCAAATTAAAAGCGGTACTTTAGTTATACTTGTCTATGATCGAGAAACTGTGCTCGAAGTCGTCCATAACCGCGGACACGGCTTTCAGAAAGATTTACCCTGCAGGGGTGCACGAATAGCAACACACACTCGATCAACCTCGAAAAAACCAACTCAAAACCCAACGAGGCATTCACGACAAAGCGATCACAGGATTCAGTAATATTTCAGGGGGCCACCCCATTAAGCTACCCGCAACGAAGTTGGCCGGCTCCGAGACGGACCCAAGGTTTGTGTCAATGGCTGTAAACGACTGGAAACCCAAAAATGTGACTGGGCTTGTCGATACCACAAAAACATTCCACGATCCAAAACAGTATAGGTGCTCCACGCACAATCTTAATAAAGCAGTAACATGGCATAAGTACAGGATAGTAATAAAGCCCCAAACTACTTTGTGGCCCCAAGAAATAAGAATGAATCAAGCTCTGGATCAGGGGGGTCCATAAGGCCTCCCGGATGTGGATAGTGCGAATAGTCCAGGAACAAGAATCAAGTACTCGGGGTCCTACGGGACACAAGTGAGCATGAAAAACCAAATAGCAGATATTGCTCACCGGTGCCTCTTTCATTAGTTATCCCATTAGTACTCAGGTTAAGTTGTTTAGGTACCTCATGATTCATCAGACACTCACATACCCTACACATGCTTTTCTACGACTCGCATGGCTCAAACAACTCCTGTAGTAATGGCTCATGGGATGGAGGAACAAGCTTCGGTGGAGTTTAAAAGTAAAGGCTATGCAGTACTTGGGATTCAATTTAATGCAATCGCGACTCAATGATGCAAGAATATGATAGAGGCAATATGTACTATATGTATGCAAGCATGTGGTAGTGCTTGCCTGGCAGCTCAGTTGAAGCGAGAGATGGATCTGGGTAGTACTCCTGTGATTCCTGGTAATTCTCCTGCTAGGCGTCTATTCGAAAAAGAACCAAACAAATAAGGGCCAACATAAATAAAGTGCACAAGCATATGAATTAAAATGCGTCAAGCAAACAAGCATGCCATGGTGAATGATGCACAATTTACATGGCATTAAAGTAGCATGGCATGGTGAGGTGTGGAATACAGGAATAAAGCATTTTATTATCTATTTGGTCCAATTTTGTTGCCATAAACAGTTCGGATGTTTAATAATGACATGATGCATGCTTCAGTTCAGAACAAGGAATGCATAGATAGAACGGGCTCGTCGCGCTGATCGATTTAGACATATTATTTGCTCAATTTGGAGTTATAGAATTAAAGTTATTAATTTATTAAGAAAAGGGCATTTTTATTGTAATTTTAATCATCTCGAAATTTTAAAGTGCTCAAACATTATTTTGGATAGCATATTTGAATTCCTCACATTTTTATGATTCCAAAACATATATCATTTGTATTATTTGGATTTGTATTTTAAAAGTTATTTAAAATCTGATTTGAATTTGAATTTAACAATTTTGAATTTGTTTTGTTAAAACAGCTAAACAGGGAAAACTTTTTACACCCAGGAGAATTCGACCCAAGCCACTGACAGGTGGGCCGCTGCTGACTGGGCCACGCGCGCGGAAAAAGGCTTTTCTCACCTCGGCCTTAGCTAGCCTCTGCGATTGACAGGTGGGCCAGCGACTAGAGGCCCACGTGACAGCGGCTAAGCTCATAGAGACTGACCGGTGGGGTCGTTCTGGAGCGCGGGTTTGGTGTTCTAAATTGCGGGGGCATTTTTGTAAAGTGGACAGGGAGGCTGACTGGTGGGGCTCACGAGTACCGCGGGTTGAGCGAGAATTAACAGAGGGGGCTATCTGCAAAAAGGGGAGGAACACTGTGGATCTTCTCCTCTCGTTCTCTGACGGATCGGTCTGATGCGCGCGGTGCGCGGCGCGGCGAGGCGGGGGCTCGAACTGGCGACCTCGCGCGCACGAGCGGCGGCGGCTACCGCTGGGCTAGGGAGGGGTTGATGTTAGGAACCGCAGGCGCGGCTAGGTGTGTCTCTCCGACGCAGCGACGGGCAGACGCGCGCGCGACGCCGGTGCACAGAGGGTGCTCGTCGAAGGGATCGGCACGACCAGGAAGCGACGCTGGACGAGAGGGTGTTAGGGGAGTCCGGTGGCTCACCACGAGGTTGTCGGTGGTGGCGGATCGGCACGAGGCGTAGCAGGGCGTCAGCGGAGCTGGCGGCCGGAGTACTAGGGTTTGCATCGGGCGGCGCTGGTCCTGGCAATCCTGGTGCTCCTCCTCCTCGCTGGCGCGTACAGGGGGATGCAGGGGACTCTCCTTGGTCTCCTCGACCACCTCCACGACGCGCGTGCTGGCCGGAACGAGAAGACGCTGGTGGTACTGGTGGTGACCGACGGTAAGATCTGGCGACGGTGAAGAAGAAGGAGAGGAGAGGCAGGGCTTTGGGGGTGGATCTGGCGAGGCAGAGGAGACGTGGGGCGGAGGATAAAGCGAGGGAGAGGGAGGAGGGTGCCTGTGGGGCTCGGGGTAGATAAAGGTGGCTTCGGCCACCTTTTTCCACCTCCTCTTCACGTGCTCGAGCTAGAGCAGCCAGGGCAGGGGCAGGTTAGGGTGGGGCTGCCAGGTGGGGACGGCGTGGTGGAGCAGCTGGGGCCCGCATGGCATAGAGAAAAGGGAGAGAAAAGAGAGAGGGGGCTCGGGTGAGCTAGGCTAGGGTTAGATATGGTGGCTCGGGTTAGGGTTTTGTTAGGTTGGGGAGGTTAGTTGGGGTAGGGCAGGCATGGCAGGGAGAGGGGACCTCGACATGGGGAGAGGAGAGAGGTAAGGTGAGGGTTTAGATTAGAACTAGGTTTAGAGAGAAATATAGGAAAAACTATGGCTAGGGTTTAATTAGGTGTTTAGGTTTTAAAACTTGTCTAAAAGATCAAACCAAGAGGAATAGTGAGGGCTTTGATCTAGCCTAAGATGAGGTGAAGGAGAAACCAAGAAAAGAGAAAGAAAAAGATTTATGGGAAAAAGGCCTCATTTGAATCATGCATGGCACATTTCCATGTGAGGTTGATAAGGTGGAGATGGGAGAGGTGAGGTTTTGATGCTCAAAACAAAGTTCTAGGATCAAGATGAGGAGGGTGGAGTAAGAGAGAAAAAGGAATCTCACAAAAGAAAAAGGTTCACTCCAAAATCCAAGAAATTCAAAGGAGAAAAGATGAGTGCTTTGCATGGCCCATGCAAAATAATTAATGCCATGTTTTATTCTTGTGAAAACAATAATATTATAACATGGTATGATCCCATGCATTAGCAAAAATGTGGAATAAGGCCAAGCAAAAGAAAAAGAGATTAGATCCACACTAACCCACATGAGCTAGATTAAATGGCAAAAAGAAAATAAAAGCTCATAGGTAATTAGGATGGTGGAATTATAAGGTGGTGAAAAGAAAGGTGATGGAGTTGAATAAAAGATATGCCCCCAACTCAACTTGGGCATTTAAACAATATATCAATAACCAAATACAATATCAAGAGGCAAATACAATTAATAATGCCTATGAGAGAAGAACCAAAAGAAAAGGGTTTTATATGATGCTCAAATGCAAGGTGGCATGATGGCATGAGCATGATATAATTATGATGCAACAATTATATGTAGGAAGTAGCCATTATATTACTAGACCAAGTAGCATTACAATTGTTAGACAATTGGGATGCTACAACTCTCCCCCACTAAACAGGAATCTCGCCCCGAGATTCTAGGAAGAAGAAGAAGACTCAAAGAGGGTAGGATACTTGGCACGGAGCTCATCTTCACGTTCCCAAGTGGCTTCATCAACGGAATGGTGCGACCACTGCACCTTGCAGAACTTGATGGACTTGTTGCGAGTCCTTCTTTCTGCGACTTCAAGAATTTTTATGGGGTGTTCTTGATAAGACAGATCTTCTTGGAGATTGATGAGTTCATGGTCCACGGTCCTGCCGGGATCCTTGAAGCACTTCTTGAGTTGAGAGATGTGGAAAACATCATGGACCTTGAGTTGTTCAGGGAGCTCAAGAGCATAAGCAACTTCTCCTCTTCTTCCACGAATTTTGAAAGGACCGATGTATCTAGGAGCCAGCTTTCCTTTGATACCAAAGCGGTGCGTGCCTCTCATGGGAGTGACACGAAGGTAAACGAGATCACCAGGGACATACTCCATGTCCGTGTGCTTTCCGTCGTAATTTCTCTTCTAGCGACTTTGAGCAATCTTCAGGTTTTCAAGAATGATGTGAACTTTCTCCTCCTCTTGAGTTACAATGTCGAGGCCAAACAATATTCTTTCACCTGCGCCCGACCAACCAATCGGAGTTCTGCATTTGCGACCATAGAGAGCCTCAAATGGTGCCATCTTTAGACTTTTCTGGAAGCTGTTGTTGTAAGAGAATTCAGCATAAGGAAGACATTCTTCCCACTTCATGCCGAAAGAGATAACGCAAGCACGGAGCATATCTTCCAGAATCTGATTGATCCTTTCAACTTGTCCTTGCGACTGAGGGTGGTAGGCTGTGCTGAAGTTTAATTTTGTTCCCAAAGCATTTTGGAAACTTCCCCAGAACTTGGAAGTGAAGATACTTCCACGGTCTGAACTGATCTCAAGAAGAACTCCATACATAGAGACAATTCTGTTGATATAGAGCTTAGCCAACTGAATTGCAGAAATTGTTTCCTTGACTGGAAAGAAGTGAGCTACTTTGGAAAGCCTGTCAATGACAACAAAAATTGCATTGTTGCCCTTCTGCGACCTTGGAAAACCAGTGATGAATTCCATCTCTACTTTCTCCCATTTCCATTCCGGAGGCTTCAATGGCTGTAGAAGACCGGAAGGTTTCTGATGGACAGCTTTAACTCTACGACAGACATCACACTCCGAGACATACTTGGCACAATATCGTTTCAGCCTAGGCCACCAATATTGTGCTTTCAAGTCCATGTACATCTTAGTGCTTCCAGGGTGGATAGAAAGAACATAATCATGTGCCTCCTTGAGAACTTGCTCTCTTAAACCAGGGTAGTTCGGAACAAACATCCGGTGTTCAAAGAAAAGAGTGCCTTGGTCGTCTACGTGGAAAGACTCATACTTCGGGAGCTGAATGTTGGAGATGATATTTTTAGTGTAAGGATCCCCAAGCTGAATGGAGCGAACCTTTTCTTCCAAGAGAGGTGTTTCTAGAAGGTTCAGAAGATACCCTTGATCCACAATTTCAAGGTTTAGCTTGCGGAATTCCTCGCACAAGAGAGGCTATTGTTCTTCCACCATGAGATTGTTAACATAAGCTTTTCGGCTGAGAGCATCGGCCATGACATTGGCTTTGCACGGAGTGTAGTTGATGGTCAAATCGAAATCATTGATTGTTTCAATCCACCTCCTCTGACGAAGGTTGAGATCAAGCTGTGTGAATATATACTTCAGACTCTTGTGATCAGAAAAGATCTCGCAACGGTTGCCAAGCAAGTAATGCCTCCATACTTTCAAAGCGAAGACAACTGCTGCGAGTTCGAGGTCATGTGTAGGATAGTTGATCTCATGCGTCTTTAACTGAAGAGATGCATAAGCAACAACTTGCTTTTCTTGCATAAGGACCGCACCCAATCCTTGCAATGAGGCATCACAGAATATCTGGAAAGGCTTTGATGTATCTGGGGGAACTAAGACTGGTGTGGAAGTGAGCTTCTCTTTGAGTGTTTCAAAGCTTGCTTGACATGCAGGAGTCCAAAGGTATTTCTTGCCTTTCTTGAGGAGATCGGTAAGAGGCTTCGCAATCTTCGAGAAGTTTTGAACGAAGCGACGACAGTAACTGGCCAAACCAAGGAAACTCCGGACTTCTTTGACATTTATGGGTGGAAGCCAGTCCATAATTGTCTTAATAGTTTCTGGGTTGACGGCAATGCCCTTGGCAGAGATGACGTGACCAAGGTAGGTGACTTGCGGCAGCCAAAACTCACACTTGGAGAACTTTGCATACAGGCGGTTCTCACGAAGTTTGTTTAGGACACACCAAATGTGTTCTTCTTGTTCTTCCTTCGACTTAGAATAGACTAGAATGTCATCTAGATAGACCACAACGAACTTATCAAGATACTCCATGAAAATCGAGTTCATAAGCCTCGAGAAGGTGGCAGGTGCATTGGTGAGACCGAAAGACATGACCGTGTACTCATACAGGCCATAACGGGTGGTGAAAGCTGTTTTAGGAACATCTTCCTTGCGAATCTTGATTTGATGATAACCACTTCTCAAATCAAGTTTAGAGAATACCACAGCTCCAGCTAGCTGATCGAAGAGATCATTAATCCGCGGAAGGGGATATTTATTCTTGATTGTTTTAGTATTGAGTGCCCGATAGTCAACACAAAGTCTATCAGTCTTGTTTCGCTTCTTCACGAAGATGGTTGGACTACCCCAAGAAGAAGTACTGTGATGAATGAAACCCAACTTCTCTTGTTCATCCAACTGATGTTTGAGTTCAGCCAACTCATCAGGACCCATTTTATAAGGCCGCTTGGAGATAGGAGCAGTACCAGGTTCAAGTTCAATGACAAACTCGACCTCACGATCTGGAGGCATACCTGGCAACTCTTCAGGAAAGACATCTGGGAACTCACAGACTATAGGAACACTCTGAATACCTTCCATAACATCATCATTCAGAGCCGCCAAAGAATAAAGCTGAATTGCAAGAGTCAGACTTGGAGAATATACTATATGGCCTTCAGGAATTTTCAGAGAAACCGAACGTTTAGCACAATCAATCACAGCTGCATTTGCTGTTAACCAATCCATGCCCAAGATAACATCAATGTCAGAATTGCCCAGAATAATGAAGGAAGCCGGAAACGATGAGCCACCAATCTCAATTTGATTGCCATGGCTGATATCAGCAGCCCTCATGTTTGACCCAGGAGATTGTACCACAAGACGATGCAATAAAGGAACCATAGCCAGATCTTGCTCATGCGCAAACTTGTGAGAAACAAAAGAATGCGAAGCACCAGAATCAAACAAAACTCGTGCAGGAACTGAGTTAACACGAAGCATACCCATCACAACTCCAGGTGCATGCTCAGCTTGAGCGGCGTTGACACAGTTGGCACGAGCAAACGTAGACCCAGGCTTAGTGTTGATGTTGAGAGCCCGAGGTGGAGGTGCACGAACCATAGGAGAACTTGCCGCAGGTCTTGCAGGTGGTGGTGGAAGAGCTTTGTTGTTCATAGGACAATTCCAGTCCTGATGCTCAGTGTTTCCACAAGTATAGCAAGCACCAGGTGGACGTGGAGCAACGTAGCCAGGGACTCCGCCAGGCGCTCTAGGGTAGTTGTGGTTGTAGCCCCTGGGAGCCACAGTGAAGGAGTTTGGTGGCCTTGCTGCGTAGCTTGACGGTCTTGGTGGAGCAGGGAGCGACGGTGGGGTGTTAGGAACCCAGACATGATGCTTAGAAGGAGCTGTCATAGCAGAAGAGCTTGCTGTATCACGGCTGTGTTTCTTTGACTCCTCAAACACTTGCCTACTTGCTTCTTCTTGCAGAGCTGTGTGTTGGAGTTCCAGAAAAGACGCCGGCCTTGCATGAGTGATAGCATATTTGATGGATGCATTGAGGCCTTGCCGGAACCTCTTTTCCTTCTTCTTGTCATCAGAGATCTCATCGCCACCATAACGAGAAAGGTTCATGAAGTTTCTGATGTAGGTATTTACATTGTCAGTGCCCTGCTTGAGGTTGAGAAACACTTCCTTCATCATTTCCATGACAATTTCTGACAGATATTGCTCTTTGAATACAGCAGTGAATTGCTCCTAAGTAGGATGAAAACCAGAGAGATATGCATTGAGGTAATTTTCCCACCACAGAGCTGCATCTCCCTACAGAAGGTGAGTGGCACATTTGACCCATTCTTGCTCGGGAACATCCGCAGTCATCAGCAACCTTGACACTTCACGTAGCCAATCATCCGCATCAAGTGGCTGATCAGACACCTCAAATTGGCGTGGGTTGAACTTCAGAAAACTTTTGATGTCTCCTCGCTTGGGAGGTGGAGGTAGCGGAACAAACTCATTCCTCCTCACGCTTTCCTCGAAGCGCTGCTGGTTCTGCTGCATAGTGCCCAAAGCATTTGCAATACTTGCCAAAGCAGCCCCAAGTTCAGGTGGTATGTCCTCCTCAGAACGGCGTGGTGGTGCCATCCTGTGATTGATATAAAACACAAGTCTGTACTATGATGGAGAATGATAATAATCCAAAATAGTACCAAAATGGAATTAACCAAGATTAAAGGATGCAATTCACTGAGATGATATTAAAATATCAACAAAGTTCAAGGCAACTAGAAGATACTAAGCATAACGCACACGACTGAACAAGGAGTGTGGTACACAACTAACAAAGAAAAATTTTCTGCAAATTTCGGCATTACAAATACCACTATATGCGCAAAACCACTTAATGAATCAAGATTAGTAACTCTACTAGTTCAACATACAAGAGCATATGATAAAAGTAGTGGTATGGTCGCGACTCCATCCCGCACTCAGATCATTACTCCACACATGAATCAGTAAAACACATATCCCAACACCTTCTTCTTAAGAGGAACCTAAAGATTGGTAACTACGAAAAAGAACACTCCAACAAGATAACGTCGGATAACAAAGAGTAAGATAGATCGCATCGGTATACAACGAATCAGAATAGATCGCGTCGGTTTACAAAGGCCTGTCAGTATAGAATGTACCAACAGTTGATAACCAAAAGGCAGATAGTGATAACATTTGGATGCAACAGATAGACAAGGAATTCACACACACACACAAACACAACCTATGGTACTACGGAACCCAGACCACGTGAATCCTAGTTTGAATTTTAGAAGAGGATTGAAAACGTTACACTTCCTTACCAGAAAAGGGTGGGTGGGTGGGTAAGAAGAAAAATGGAAGCAGTCTTACTCTCACGTCTGTTTTTCCCTAGTATACATAACTACCAACAATATTTGCTAGACTGACAACGACCATTTTGGCTGAGACCCTGAAGGGCGGGCTAGCTCTGATACCAATTGTAACTACCTCGGTGAATTACGCTCTTAGTTACATGCCTAGATGAACAAAAGTGGTTAAAATAGTACGGTGGGGCCCAGGGCCACTCACGGTAGACCTTTCGGCCGTCCTAACCACTTTCAGATCATCGGGACAAGAACGAGCGGCGTAATCGGCAGGTGAAGGGATCAACTACATACACAAATGAGTATGTATGCAAGCCACATACAACAGTCCTCAGAGCCATTCCATCTAAAAGAAATAGAAATATTGCAACGCCATACGGCAAGATTCAAATATCCTAGATAGAGATAATAATTTAGGATAGCTCCTCATACAACAAACATTAGAGTATCAGGCGGAAGCGGAAAACAAGATCCGAGTACGGATAAGAAGCAAATCGGCATAAGATGCCACATAAATAAACACATCCCGCCCACAGATCTCACGGATCCCCGTTCCCGGAATCTCTACACCGAGTGATTGTTGCCAACATCATCTGTCTCCTCCACCCAGTATCCATCTTGCGGGTATGCCTGTTCATCTGAATCAAACAATTTATCGTGTGAGACCCTAAGGGTACTCAGCAAGTCTTTATGCCACTAAAGGGGACACAACCTGGGGGTGACGCAATTGCAGCAAAAGATAATATCTAACAATTCTATAGATACTCGCTAACCATCCGCCTAACCATTGATAGACGGATGTCCGTGAATTAAGAACAACAGTTATAACGGTATAATTAACAGATCCATCCTCCTCCTCGCTTACCAACAAGGAAGCGGACGAACAACCCCATCATCCGCTGGCAGTTTTATCATCCATTCCATGAGTATTACACTATTTACTAGTCAAGTACTTAGTCAAATTAAAAGCGGTACTTTAGTTATACTTGTCTATGATCGAGAAACTGTGCTCCAAGTCGTCCATAACCGCGGACACGGCTTTCAAAAAGATTTACCCTGCAGGGGTGCACGAATAGCAACACACACTCGATCAACCTCGGAAAAACCAACTCAAAACCCAACGAGGCATTCACGACAAAGCGATCACAGGATTCAGTAATATTTCAGGGGGCCACCCCATTAAGCTACCCGCAACGAAGTTGGCCGGCTCCGAGACGGACCCAAGGTTTTTGTCAATGGCTGTAAACGACTGGGAACCCAAAAATGTGACTGGGCTTGTCGATACCGCGAAAACATTCCATGATCCAAAACAGTACAGGTGCTCCACACACAATCTTAATAAAGCAGTAACATGGCATAAGTACATGATAGTAATAAAGCCCCAAACTACTTTGTGGCCCCAAGAAATAAGAATGAATCAAGCTCTGGCTCAGGGGGGTCCATAAGGCCTCCCGGATGTGGATAGTGCGAATAGTCCAGGAACAGGAATCAAGTACTCGGGGTCCTACGGGACACAAGTGAGCATGAAAAACCAAATAGCAGATATTGCTCACCGGTGCCTCTTTCATTAGTTATCCCATTACTACTCAGGTTAAGTTGTTTAGGTACCTCATGATTCATCAGACACTCACATACCCTACACATGATTTTCTACGACTCGCATGGCTCAAACAACTCCTGTAGTAATGGCTCATGGGATGGAGGAACAAGCTTTAGTGGGGTTTAAAAGTAAAGGCTATGCAGTACTTGGGATTCAATTTAATGCAATCGCGACTCAATGATGCAAGAATAAGATAGAGGCAATATGTACTATATGTTTGCAAGCATGTGGTAGTGCTTGCCTGGCAGCTCAGTTGAAGCGAGAGATGGATCTGGGTAGTACTCTTGTGATTCCTGGTAATTCTCCTACTGGGCGTCTATTCGAAAAAGAACCAAACAAACAAGGGCCAACATAAATAAAGTGCACAAGCATATGAATTAAAATGCGTCAAGCAAACAAGCATGCCATGGTGAATGATGCACAATTTACATGGCATTAAAGTAGCATGGCATGGTGAGGTGTGGAATACAAGAACAAAGCATTTTATTATCTATTTGGTCCAATTTTGTTGTCATAAACAGTTCAGATGTTTAATAATGACATGATGCATGCTTCAGTTCAGAACAATGAATGCATAGATAGAACGGGCTCGTCGCGCTGATCGATTTAGACATATTATTTTCTCAATTTGGAGTTATAGAATTAAAGTTATTAATTTATTAAGAAAAGGGCATTTTATTGTAATTTTAATCATCTCGAAATTTTAAAGTGCTCAAACATTATTTTGGATAGCATATTTAAATTCCTCACATTTTTCTGATTCCAAAACATATATCATTTGTATTATTTGGATTTGTATATTAAAAGTTATTTAAAATCTGATTTGAATTTGAATTTAACAATTTTGAATTTGTTTTGTTAAAACAGCTAAACAGGGAAAACGTTTTACACCCAGGAGAATTCGACCCAAGCCATTGACGGGTGGGCCGCTGCTGACTGGGCTACGCGTGCGGAAAAAGGCTTATCTCACCTCGGCCTTAGCTAGCCTCTGCGATTGACATGTGGGCCAGCGACTAGAGGCCCACGTGACAGCGGCTAAGCTCACAGAGACTGACCGGTGGGGTCGTTCTGGAGCACGGGTTGGGTGTTCAAAATTGTGGGGGCATTTTTGTAAAGTGGACAGGGAGGCTGACTGGTGGGGCTCGCGAGTACCGTGGGTTGAGCGAGAATTAACAGAGGGGGCTATCTGCAAAAAGGGGAGGAACACTGTGGATCTTCTCCTCTCGTTCTATGACGGATCGGTCTGATGCGCGCGGTGCGCGGCGCGGCGAGGCGGGGGCTTGAACTGGCGACCTCGCGCGCGCGAGCGGCGGCGGCTACCGCTGGGCTTGGGAGGGGTTGATGTTAGGAACCGCATGCGTGGCTAGGTGTGTCTCTACGACGCGGCGACAGGCAGACGCGTGCGCGACGCCGGGGCACAGAGGGTGCTTATCGAAGGGATCGAGACGACCAGGAAGCAACGCTGGACGAGAGGGTGTCAGGGGAGTCCGGTGGCTCACCGCGAGGTTGTCGGTGGTGGCGGATCGGCACGAGGCGCAGCAGGGCGTCGGCGGAGCTGGCGGCCAGAGAACTAGGGTTTGCGTCGGGCGGCCCTGGTCCTGGCGATCCTGGTGCTCCTCCTCCTCGCTGGCGCATACAGGGGGATGCAGGGGACTCTCCTTGGTCTCCTCGACCACCTCCACGACGCGTGTGCTGGCCGGAACGAGAAGACGCCGGTGGTACTGGCGGCGACCGGCGGAAAGATCTGGCGACGGTGAAGAAGAAGGAGAGGAGAGGCAGGGCTTTGACAGAAAAAGCAGTGGCAAGAGTGAAAGGATAGACCGAGGTATACATTCGAGTCTATGCTAGATCAACCTTGCAAATTTCATACGCCAAGTCCGAACAGTCCGGCGAATCATACAACCCGGCAGTGTGAATGGGTGAGGAAACTGGAACAAGGAAGTTCGGGGAATGCACAGGCACCTCGGAACGAAGCACCTAGAAATGAAGCACCCCGGCCACCATTACTGACGGGGGGAAATGGACAGCAACTAATGCTACCACCACCTCCTCCGAGGTATGTGAATCCGGAAAGAAGGGGCGTTGTACATCAAGTGGGAAATAACCAACAGCAAGGTCAAGGTTACAACGAGAATGAGGGACAAAATGAGTACAAGGAACACCATCAAAGCTATTGTGTGTTTACCACGGAAGAAAATGACCGGAAAAGCTTGCAGCGCCGGCATATGGAGGTGAACGCAGTAATGCCGGCTGTGCCGAGATATATGCCCTGGGCGGATCAGGAGATTACATGGAGTATCAAGGATCACCCAAAAATCATGCCAAGCCCAGGAACCTACGCCTTGGTCCTGGATCCGATGTTCATTGGGCCGAATCTCAATGTGAGATTTTCCAAGGTATTGATTGACAATGGAAGCAGTATCAACATTATGTACAAGGATACCATGCACAAGTTGGGAATAACAGAGAACATGTTGCAAGCAACAAGGACCACCTTTCATGGTATTGTGCCATGTATTTCTTGTGAACCAATTGGTAAAGTCCGGGTTGACGTGTTATTCGACACAAGAGACAACTGCCGCACTGAGAACTTGGAATTTGAAGTGGTGAATCTGGAGAGCGCTTATCACGCGCTACTCGGCAGGCCAACGCTAAACAAGTTCATGGCAACTACCCACATCAGTTACCTTAAGATGAAGTTGCCCGGACCAAGGGGCGTGATAACTGTATCAGGGGATTTGCGGCGTTCGATCGAGTGCACCTCGGCCGGATCTAACTTATCCGAATCACTCGTAATAGCTCAGAAAAAAAGAAAGATACTAGAGGTAGGGCATTAGCTCAATCCGCGCAGTTGCATATGCCGGCCCCGCATGGAAGTGTGTCATTCCAAGCAACTAAGGACACGAAGAAAGTGCCAATCGATGATCAGTTCCCAGAGCGCACCATCACCATTGGTGCCGGGTTAAGCAGCAAATAGGAAAGCGAGCTCGTCAGCTTCCTTCGTGAGAATCGGGATATCTTTGCTTGGTCTACGCAAGATCTGCAAGGTGTACCGAGGGAGTTGGCTGAGCACTCATTAAATGTAAGACCCGGGGCTAAGCCGGTAAAGCAGCCTCTCAGGCGTTTCGCAGAAGATAGAAGGAAAGTTATTGGAGATGAGATAGCAAGACTACTAGCGGCCGAGTTTATCATGGAGGTACTCTATCTGGACTGGCTCTCTAATCTGGTGTTGGTGGAGGAAAAGAAAGATGATCCGAGCGTGGTTGTGGTATGGCGCATGTGTATCGATTACACGAACCTGAATAAGGCGTGTCCCAAAGATCCATTTCCACTTCCTAGAATAGATCAGGTCATAGAAGACTCAACGGCCAAATGTGAGCTATTGTCATTCATTGACGCGTATTCTGGTTTCCACCAGATACCCCTGAATCCAGATGATCAAATAAAGACTGCGTTTATTACCCCGTACGGGGCTTATTGCTATCGCACTATGCCGTTTGGATTATGTAATGCAGGAGCAACGTACCAGCGATGCATGCAAAAATGCTTGCATGACCAAATAGGTCGCAATGCGCAGGTCTATGTGGATGATGTGGTAATAAAAACCAAGGAAAGCAATACGCTCCTTGAGGATATCCGACAGACATTCGCGAACTTAAGAAGGTTCCGAATGAAACTGAACCCGGAGAAATGAACTTTTGGTGTACCCGCCGGAAAATTACTCGGTTTTCTGGTATCTAGCCGTGGCATTGAAGCTAACCCGACAAAAATCCGGGCCATAGAAAGAATGGAACTGCCAAAGTGTCTTAACGATGTGCAGAAGTTCACTGGTTGCTTGGCATCGTTAAGTCGGTTCGTATGTCGGTTGGGGGAGAAGTCCTTGCCCCTTTATCAGCTAATGAAAAAGGCAGACAAGTTCACGTGGACACCACGGGTGGATCTTGCGTTTTGAGAATTAAAAAAGATGTTATCTGAGTGAAGTAGCCGCGACCAACTGAGTCGTAAGTGCAGTGATCATAGTGGAGCGCGAAGAGGAAGGAAAGTCGGTGCGAAGGCCGGTGTATTATCTGAGTGAAGTATTATCAGCCTCAAAACAGAATTATCCTCACTATCATAAGATGGCGTACGGTGTATACATGTCGGCCAAGAAGCTCAAACACTATTTTGAGGAACACCCCATCAAGATGATATGTGAGGCAGCCATTTCAGAGATCATGAGTAATAAAGACGCAAGTGGCTGGATAGCAAAGTGGGCAATCGAGTTAGCTCCCTATGCACCACAGTTTGACAGAAGGGATGCAATCAAGTCACAAGCAGTGGCGGATTTCTTTGTGGACTGGGCTGGAATGCAATACGAGCCACCCCTACCAGACTCCAATTATTGGCAAATGCACTTCGACGGATCGAAACCGAAAGACGGGTTAGGTGCCGGAGTAGTGCTTACCTCACCCAAGAAGGATCAACCGAAGTACGTCCTTCAAATCCACTTCAGTGCCTCGAATAATGTGGGGGAGTACGAAGCATTGTTACATGGTCTCAAAGTGGCAAAGGAAGTGGGGATATGTCGGATACAATGCTTTGGAGATTCAGATTTGGTGGTGCAGCAAGTGTCTGGAAATTGGGATGCCATGGATGCTAACATGACCCTATACAGGTTCCATGTTCAAAAGATAAGTGGGTCTTTGAAGGGTGTGAGTTCCATCACATACCTCGGATCGAAAACGAGGCAGCAGATACGCTGTCCAAGCTGGGCTCATCCCGGCAATCAATTCCGCCAAACGTGGCCTTAGAGCACTTGAGAAAACCATCTATCACACCATCACCCGAATCATATTCAATTTATATCCCGTCACTTCCCAGATCAGGAGCTGCACATATGGAGATAGAATGGGGAAGCACCTCCGCAAACCCGAGGACTGCCTCAGCAAACCCGGGGACTGTACAGCTTGATCCGGTGGGAGTTATGTTAGTGGATGCAATGGAAGTGGATGAGGAACCATTTCTCGTCCGGGCTATGCCATCTTGGGCTAAGCCAATTTTTGATTTCCTGAAAGAGGGAATCTTCCTAGATGATGAAATAAGTTCAAGGCAAATTTAGAGAAGGTCAAAGGCCTATACAATTATCAACTCCGGACTATACAAAAGAAGTGTGACGTCAGTGCTACAACAGTGTGTTGATCCGGAGGAGGGACTTGACATACTCCGGGATATTCACCAAGGCGAGTGTGGCCACCATGCCTCCTCAAGGGCCTTAGTAGAAAAAGCTTTCCGGCATGGGTTTTATTGGCCCAGTGCTTTGGAGAAAGCAGAAGACTTGGTGATACAATGTAATGGTTGTCAAAGATACGCCACAAAAACTCACCTACCAATGTCGGAGCTAAAAACTATCCCCATTACATGGCCATTTGTTGTATGGTGCCTAGACATGGTAGGACCATTTAAGCCGGCCAAAGGAGGGATGACCCATATTCTGGTCATGGTTGACAAGTTCACCAAATGGATCAAAGTGAAACCAATTCGGAAATGTGATGGGGAAATAGCAGTAAGATTCCTCAAGGATATAATCTTAAGGTACGGCTACCCCCATAGCATCATAAATGATAATGGAACAAATTTCGCTGAAGGAGCGTTTGCGAGATTCTGCTAGGAAAAGAAGATCCGGTTAGATGTCGCCTCAGTCACCCACCCCGCATCAAACGGGCAAGTGGAAAGATCCAACGGACTGGTATTGTCCGGGATAAAACCCGGCTCATAGAGCCACTGCAAAGATCAGCGGGGTGCTGGATAGAAGAACTACCAGCGGTACTATGGAGTTTAAGAACAACTCCGAATCGATCAACAGGCTATATGCCATTCTTTCTGGTATATGGGGCAGAAGCTGTATTACCAGCCGACATAGAGCATGATTCGCCAAGGGTCACCCAATACACAGAGGCCGAAGTGTGCGAAGCCCGATAAAATGATGTTGATCTGCTGGAAGAAGCGAGAGAACTGGCCTTGTACAGATCCGCCATATATCAGCAAAATCTCCGATGCTATCATAGCCAGAAAGTAAACTCCCGAGTTTTTCGGGAAGGTGATTTGGTGCTAAGGCTAATACAGCGCACGGTGGGCATGCATAAGTTATCCCCTCCATGGGAAGGACCCTTCATTGTGAGCAAAGCTTTGCGCAATGATTCATACTATCTTACTGATGCGCAGCCCCAACAAAAGAACAAGGTGGATAGGTCCGGAGAAGAATCCAAAAGACCCTGGAACGTAGCATTACTTCGTCCTTTCTACACCTAAGAGGTGAATGTATCCGAACTACTCGTATGTCGGTATGTATGTCGGCGATGAGCTTATCAATAAAAATTTCGTCACCCCGGGCAGAAACTCGGGGACTGCTATTTTAGTTATCTTTCGTTTTCGTATTTTTGTGTCGGCTGGGTTAAGTCGCTTATGTCATAGTTGGATTAGTAATGTGTGAGCACCAAAAACCTAACTCTTCGACTTTGCTGCTGTCCAACAAGATATGGCTTCATGGCAAGCAAGAGAACAAGTTTGGAATGGCAAAGCACATGAAAAGCAACTAAGGAAAAGAACTTAGGAGGACCGACATTGGTTTTCTGACTAACCCTTAGTTTATTTTATTCACTAAAATACCGAATCATTTTGAGCTAATATCAAGATTTCAAGTATTGTTAAGCCAATGTTTTGAACCTCGGACTCATAAGTCAAAAAAACCGAATCAAGGTAGACGCAGGCCGAGTCAAAAATTGGGGGAACAAGAAAATGAAACTCGGGGACTTCGCCCACGATAATCCGGCAGTAAAACTTAGTTCGGAACCCATAGTTGTAGCACAACCAAACCGAAGTATTTAAATACATCTATGCTCGGCATTCCAGGATCTGATAAATTTGACAAGTGTTTTTCAAGGAGGAGGAGCAGCAGACGAATCATCTGGCGAGGAGGGAGGTACTCCGAAGTGCGGGGGAGGAGCGCTAGCTTCGGCTTTGTCTTCCTGGTTAACCTCACCTTCCTCCGAATCCTCAGCCTCGTCCCGTAGTTCGGAGCCTTCACTCTCACTTCCTTCATCTTCGACTCCAGAGACAATCTCGTCATCAGCGACATCAAGATAACTCGGCCCCTCATTCCAGGCATGGCATAAGGAATACTGGATGAGATTGTTCACACAGGCCCGACGACGCGCAATCCACTCCGGATCCTCGCACCACTTTGACCCGGTGCGCATGCGATTGAGCAATGCCAGGTCAATTCCTTCGTACCATGAGAGCGCAAATTTCAGAGCAATGTTGGCCCTAGCACGGGCAGCAGACTCGCGCCACAGATTCCGTTGCATGTCACATTCATTTAGTTTGGCTATGAAAGCCGAGCCTTTCTTCGGAATACGTTCACTAGGCCAGAGGCAGCTAAACATCCGTGTTGCCGCTGGGACGATATCCGCGCCAAAATTCTTTACTACCTCAAGACGAGCGGTGAGACTCGCCAGGAGATCCTCTATGGTATAAGGGATTGGCTCGGCATTAGGGGCAGCAGGAATTCCACGCTGTTCGCGGGACTGGCGTACGACAGAGGCAGCGAGTGTATCGCTCTCTGGAAATTTGCCTAAGGATGAGAAGAAAAACAATGAGCAAAAGGACCAAATCCAAATGATAGCAGATCAGGCAAGGACAGAAAACTTACGTGCAATCTGGAAGAGAAGTCGCTGTATCTCGGAATCAACATTGGCATTGTGGACCCGGAGTTTTTCGTATTCGGTGGTCACCGACGTAAGCTTGACGTCGGCTTCCTCCAGTAGGCTCTTGTCCTTGGAGATTTGCGTGGTTAAACGCTCTTTCTCCTCGGCAAACTCCTGGTCAGCCTTCTCCAGCGTGGACTGATGGGATCTCTTAAGCTTTTGAATTTCGGCGTTCAGCCGAGTGATCTCCGAGTCCTGTTGCCTGAGCCGAGCTATTTCCTCATCTTTCTTTTTTAGTTCAGCTTCATAGTTACCTGCTTGTTTGAGGAAGTGGGTCATCAGTTCAAGCATGGTGACACTGTCATCGAGAGCAACTGCAACATGATCCCGAGGACCCAAAGTATGAGTGTCCACCGGATGAAGCAAGGAAAGTACAATGATCATGTGAAAGGGATAAGTTTACCTTTGATTTCCGCAAGATTTTTCCTCATGATTTTGTTCTTAGCTTCAACCTCGGCTGCATGATTCGGACAAGACATTCATATAGGTCCTAAGAAGTTTGAATGAACAAGGAAGAAAAGGAATGGAAACTTACCCCTCTTCTGGTACTCCACCAGGATTTTACCATAACACCTACGGATGTCTTTGTAGGAGTCCAGAAGGTGCTGGAACTCAGGGGTTCGGCGGTTAGTGGTAATCTGAAATAAGCAAGGAAAAGACAAAAGTTTAGAGGCAAAGTAGAAATAATTCAAAGTCTACAAGACCCGGGTCAAGTGGAACTTAACCCGGCTCGAGGTGTGTGGATATTCGAAGTCTACAAGACCCTGGCCAAGTGGAACTTAACCCGGCTCTAGGTGTGTGGATATTGGAAGTCTATAAGATCCGGGCCAAGTGGAACTTATCCCGGCTCTAGGTGTGTGGATATTCGAAGTCTATAAGATCCGGGCCAAGTGGAACTTAACCCGGCTCTAGGTGTGTGGATATTCGAAGTCTATAAGATCCGGGCCAAGTGGAACTTAACCCGGCTCTAGGTGTGTGGATATTCAAAGTTTATAAGATCCGGGCCAAGTGGAACTTAACCCGGCTCTAGGTGTGTGGATATTCGAAGTTTACAAGGTACAGGCCAAGGGAACTAGACCCGGTTCTACACCTACTAAGATTTGATGTCATTATGAACAAAAACTGAGCTCTACGAGAAGCATCCGACCGAATAATAAGTTATTCCCTCGAAGGCTCGAGGACTAGGGGCTATATCTACAAGTGTTCAATTGCATAAAACATCAACGGCAGAGAAAAAGAATTACCTCCATCATCCGGCCAGCCAATGAGATAGCCTTAGTAGCGGAGTTCATCTGGGCGCTGAACTCGGCGAGGCCAAACTTCTCCGGCAAATCGTCTTGAGGATCGACGAATTCGGCATTGTTCACATACTCAAGGAGTTGTGGATTGTAACTTTCGCCGCTCGGAGAATAGCTCGCCACAAGGCCCTTCACGTGGGCCTCCCGCCTGGCGGATTGAGCTGCAGCGGGGCTGGTATGCAAAACCAGCTGCTGGCCGCCCTTTGATCCAGAGGGAGTAGACCCGGAAGAAGTACCTTTGGCTGACCCGGAGGTCTTCTTGGCTTTGCCGGATGAAGATTGAGGAGCTGGTTGAAATATGTCAGCGATTGAAGGAGTAGACCCGGTGGGAGCCGATGGAGCTTTGCCCTTGGGAGGCTTGGAGGCTCTTGCTGATGTTGCTGGTGCTGTTGTTGCTAGTGGTGCTGGTGCTATTGTCACTGTTGCTGTTGTTGCTGGTGGTGCTGGTGCTATTGCTGCTAGTGCTGGTGCAGGTACTGGTACTGGAGGTGCTGGGGGCGGCGCCGATGAAACTGGCACCTCAACATTGGGCACAGAGGCCAAGGAGCTGGGAAGATCCGGCATCACCGTGTCCCGAGCTGCCCCACTATCCCCCGCGCCGACGTTGCCCTCCTCTTGGCGAGGTAGGCTCTGGTCAGGCGCAACCGCAGAACCCTCTTGAATAGGGCTGAGCGGGCAATAATCATCATTGCGGGGGGAGAGGGACTGCTCCGGAGTGGGGAGGCTATGCTGGAACTGCTCTGAGAAATATCCACAGGAGCTCTAAGAAAAAAGGAAGGGCAGCGAGTCAAAAAGAGAGAACCAACCTGAAACAAAGGCAAGCAAAGGAAAAATCCGAAGTAGCAATGCTAAAAGGACTTACTCGTCCGCGGTAGGAGGAGCCCGAGGTTTGGGTGCCCTCCAAACTGTGCTTTTGGCGGCAGGCTTGGCCGAGGGTTTAACCCCGGACTTCTTTTGCCTCTTCTTGGGCGGCGGCACCTCCGAAGCTGCGGCCGAGGTAGCTGCGCGCTTCTAGGATGGGGCCGGAGCCGCGGCCGGGCCACCAGTGGCAAGGGGAGGAACCTCATGGACCTGATCGTCCGGGTCAGCTGAACATTTGAACATGAGCCATGTGCAAGTAAGAGATGAGAACCGGATCAAATACCTCAAGGACTTCAATGTCCGAATCATCATCGTCTGGCCAATACCTTAGAGAAGAGGCCTTACCAGCGCTGCGCCTGACGACGTCCGGGGTAGGCAGGAAGGCCTCCGAATCAGGATCCACCTCGTCCTCCTCGGTGTGGTCCTCCAACCATTTGCTCGCCAGCACCTCTCCATCCTCCAATGGTTGCTAAAGGAATTTCTGAGACAGTAATTGTCAAGTTATGAAAAGAAAACAATATACAAGGAATATTCGAAAAACAGAAAAGGGTAATTTACCTTTGGAGGGGGGTTGACACGGGTGAAGGGATCAAGTCCCCACTCCCAATCCTCAGAGAACTCCTTCTCCAAATTAAATATGTACTTCACCCGGTGGTTAGACCGCCGAGTTATCCAACTCAAATGAAGAAGTCTGGTGAGGATCGAGAGGGCCGCTAAGGTAGCAGATCTTGTGGGCTTGAATCTAGAGGGGGAGACTCGGCTGCGGATAAAAGTAATCATAACATCCTCCCCCTGGAGACGCTCCTTGAGTAGCTCCGTGATCCGGCAAGCCACTTGATTTGCTAGAGCCGTGGCGCGCTTAGGAATGCTTTCCCAAAGCGAGGCATCTGGAGGGCCAAGCTTGAAAGGGAGAAGTCGGATCTGGTCCTCCTTGGTGGTGTTCTGGACGTAGAAGAAGGTCCGGGCCCAACCCTTGCAAGATTCGAGCCCGGTGACCCGGGGAAACACGGACTGCTTGCGTGGAGAGATGGCGGCAACGCCACATTGGGTCAGGTGCTTGTCCTCCGAGGCAAGCTCCGGATCCGGAACTACGTTCCTCTGCGGACCAGAGAACTTAATCCAAAGTTCTTTGGTTGGCCAGAGGCTGATATATCCCTCAATGCCGGAGGCAAAGGAAGACAGAGATCGCGGATAGCCGTTGACATCTCCGCCGGAGAGAGGACGAGGGCCGGGTCGGTGACCGACGCTGAGTGACCAGCGGCGGGCGTGGCGGTGGTGCCTAGTGGCGCCTCCATGGAGATGGGCGGCGACCCTGTGGTGGCGGCGACGGAGGCGGTGGGTTAGCTCGAAGACATAGTCGATTCCGAGCAATCTGATACCAAATTGATAGGATCTATGATCCTACCAGGCCGGTTACATAGATTGTAGGGGTGAAAGTGTGCTGGACGAGGGAGAGGAAGGCGGTGCCAGAGGCTGGCCGCCGTCGCGAGGTTGGAGGAAGGCGGTGCAAGGGAAGGAGCGACGGCTAGGGCAGGGAAGACCGACTCCTCAAGGAGTCAGCAATAACAATCTGTACGATCTGTTTATTGCTTGCCTTCTCACGTACGTTTATAGTAGTATAAATAAGCTAATAAAAAGGATAAATGGACTAAGCCCCTAATTTAGGCCCACTAATGGGCTTCCTCCTGCTATAGGCCAAACCGGTCATAATAGATGGGATGGGCCAAAATATCACAGGGGAATAAACGAACACCACTGTGGGTATGGGAAAATTACCTCGCCAGGCTAAAAAGTCTGGATCAAGCCACACTCTAGGACGATCCATGCCTCTACTAGAATAAACGAACGAGGCATAAATAAGTTTAGTTGGGGTTTGGTTGACAAAAATAATCGTGTGGTTCTAGTTTAAGGAACGTTGCATGTACCCAACAATTTTTAGATTTAGTGTCATAAAAAGCATGTAACTTAAGAGTTATTTAATTGTTTTAGTTGCACGAGCGTGATTTGATAGATCTCATGTCAGGTGAAGCGTATCAGGATGTTTTATTGTGTTTTCTTTAATTGTTTTAATTGCGCGAGCATGATTTGATAGATCTCATGTCATGTGAACGTATCAGAATGTCTGATTGTGTTTTAGGCTGCGACCCGAGAGACTTTCAGGTCCTCTATAATGCACATGAGAAAAACTATGAGTTAATAGATCAGTCATGGTTTGAAAAATTATTAAGATTGGAGAACATGCAGGTCACACCCTCTTTGTCAGCTAAAGATTATAATTGTATGGAGGGTGCTCAAATACATTTATGTACCTATCTCTCTCAGACCTTGTACTATTTGATACATCACCATTAGGCTAGTAGCACATGGGGTACCATGCCCTCTGCTCATTTCTATAAAATGATTTTTTATATTAATGTGTTTATATCCTGATCGATTGAACTCAACTCTCTGCTATGCTTAAAAGAAGGGAATGGGAGAAAAATACAACTAGCTCTGGTTTCTGAACCTTGCATATTTTGGAAAATTCCTAGATGTTTCAGAAGAAAACAACCATGATTTACTCTTGTCAAAAGTGGGATGATGATTGCTGCAATTAGGCTTGGAAGCAAAGATCGAAACTCGTGAACTAAACGAGTAACTCGTGACTTTGAAAAGATAACAAGCCAAGCTGAGTTCTACTCTAAGGTCATTTGTGTTGATAAACTAAACAAGCCAAGTTAGCGAGTTACTTGTTTAAGTTGTTAACCTTGGTAGATCATCACCATTGCAGGTGCCTACAAAGTACAATAACGATATTGTTGGAGTGAGGTGACTACCTAAGTATAATGGTGGCTTTGTTTGAGAGAGGTGGCTACATTGCACGATGGTCACATGGCGGTGGAAGAGGTGAAGCGAAGGGGCAGATGAGAAAGGAGAAGCGATGATAGATGCATCCTTGTCATGCTAGAGGGAGAGGGTGAGGGAGAGAATGTAGTCAGGAGAGGGAGAGGGATAGATAGAGGTGTAATGATTGACTATGAAGAACAACAACACAATGGTGAAAGAAACCGAGTGGTAGGCAGGAAAGGAGAAGCGATCAGTTTGAGTAATCCAAATTGTATGTCCTTTTCATTGGTCGGCGGACGATGTTATCAAAATTTAGAATATCTACGTGAATCAGGTTTACATGTGCGGCAAGAAAACAAACTTGATATCCCGTGGCAACGCACGAGCATTCAACTAGTTATATTGAGAAAATTATGGAAGTATTCATGGATAACTTTTCTGTGTATGGTACCTCTTTTGTAAACTGTTTGTTCAATCTTAACAAAGTTTTGCAGCGTTGTGAGGACCAACACTTAGTCCTAAATTGGGAGAAATGTCATTTCATGGTGACAGAAGGTGTTGTTCTTGGACACCGAGTTTCAGGTAGAGGCATTGAAGTGGACCACGCCAAGATAGAAGCCTTAGAGAAGTTACCATATCCTAGGGATATAAGAGGTATACGAAGCTTTCTTGGTCATGCTGGTTTTAATAGAAGGTTTATCAAAGACTTTTCAAAAATATCCAAGCCTCTAACAAATCTTTTGCAAAAGGATGTTCCATTCTCTTTTAATGATGATTGTGTAGAGTCTTTTGATATTTTAAAGAATGCTTTGATAAGTGCTCCTATAATTCAACCTTCTAATTGGAATTTTCCATTTTAAATCATGTGTGATGCTAGTGATGTTGGGGGGATACCCCCGGGTAGGGTAACACCGGGGTATAAGGGCCGAGTTAGCCGGGTGCGGTGCGGTCAAAGCAAAGTTCTGACCGGGTCACCTCAAGGCAGGCCGAATCACGGTGTGACCCCACCCATGGGGCATCTCCTTGACAATGGCCTAGCCGACATAAGATTTATGCCGGCCATATCTATTTGTTTTGCAGGTAAATGGGTAAGCCGGATTATCTATATGCTAGCCGGATTATCTTAGCTTCCAAGAGAAGGAATTCCCCGTTGGTCAAAAGGTGGCTTTATTTGCTGTAGCGTGAGCAAAGTAAAGTAAAGAAGAGGACCAGCGGGTCAGGGGCGACCAAGGTGACGCGAGCAAAGCCGGATGACGTAGCCCGTGTCTGGTGACGCCAAAAACGAGGATGATGCTGCGGGTTACGTCCAAAGCTCGGACGAGCCGTTAAAGAGGAATAAAGCAGCATCTGCTTTAGGAAAGGAGCGTATTTGAAGAATATGCTGCCACCTGTGCCCTAGAATTGTAACCCGGTCTCCCCTATATAAGGAGCACCGTGGCCTCCATAGAGAGGGACGGCCGATAGATGAATCACTCTCTGTCTAAGGTAGAACTCTAGGGCTAGTGAACGGGGAGTAAGAGAAATTGTCTCCTTCTTGTAGAGAGCCTTTGGAGCACTTGTAAACACCATTGATAGAGAATATACAAGAACTTCCGTGCGTGGAATCACCACACTCTCCCTCCCTGGATTCCCTTAGCGCTCACTGGCCCCATCTTTAGCCTATCCATGGCATCTGCCATGCCACCACCACGACAAGTGACTATGCCATAGGGGCTGTTTTAGGCCAAAGAGTTGATAAGAAACTTAATGTGATATATTATGCTAGTAAAACTCTTGATGGCTCCCAAAGAAACTATGCTACAATTGAAAAGGAGTTCTTGGCTGTACTTTTTGCATGTGACAAGTTTAGACCTTACATTGTAGACTCTAGGATAATAGTACACACCGATCATTCTACTATTAAATACCTTATAAAGAAAAAAGATGCTAAGCCTAGACTTATAAGATGGGTTCTTTTACTACAACAATTTTACCTACATATTGTAGATAGGAAAGGTGAGGACAACCCGGTAGCTGATCATTTATCTAGAATGGAAAATATTCTGGTAGATCCTATTCCTATTAATGATAGCTTTGCAAATGAACAAGTAGCAAACATTAATGTGTTTGCTGCTAGAGTAGCTTCACCATGGTTTGATGACTATGCTAATTTTATTGTTGGAAAAGTTATTCCACCACATTTCACATACCAACAAAGAAAGAAATTCTTTTATGATCTTAGGAAATTGGGAGGGGAGTACCATCAGCAGTAAGAACACGAACTGGAGACTCGACTGTTCGAACAGAGGTCAAAGCGGAAGAATAATAAGTCATATGAAAAGACGCTCCAGTATCAAGAATCCATGAGGATGTACCTGAATGAGAAGAAGGTGGTCTCTCAATGCTGGAAAAGTCAGTCACAGAACCTGCAGAACATGTCGGTGAAGAAAGTCAAGCATCAAGCATGCATCAAAGTTGCGCAATATCATGCGTAGTCAAAGACTCACGTGAAAAGGTTGGGGTAGAAGTGTCGACCAATAAAGACCGACCACAAGCACTCCTGGAAGCCTCATGTAGAGTCGATGTAGAGTGATCACAAGCGCGAGCAAAATCCGCACGCAGACTCGAGAAGAGTGGCTAGAACCACGTGCAGGGACCGCAAGAGCTGACATAGAGCGGCCCCAACTGCGAGTAGAAGCCGCGAGAGTCGACGTAGAGTACTCACCGCCACACACACGGGAACCAATGAAATGAACGGACAAGCACCAAGTACCAAGGGAAGGAACTTGTGCGAGACAGGATCAATATAAGGAACAAAGTGGGAAACCACCATTATGCGAGGCAAAGAAACCATGCCAAACGCCAAAGGCAGTGTAACCCCTCTCTCTCTCTCTTACTCTTTTTTTATGCAACCGATTGAGTCAACGCTCGGAATATGAAACAAACCGATCAAGCTAGCGTCATCACGGCCAAATAAGACGAGAGGACGCCATGGCTGGCAATGCGGAAGAAAGCCCAGGAGCGGCAGCAGGCGACTGGAAATGGCAGTGGACAAGGCCGGCGAACGGTGGTGCAGGAAGCCAGCCTGAAGGCAGTGGCAGACACGTCCTAGATGCACGGACGCGACTTAGAGTGGCGCTGCGGCAGAACTCGGGCCAGCGAGCGGCAGGGCCGAGGAGGAGCCGCAGAGCCGACGAGCGGCGAGGCTAGGAAGGAGCTGTTGGAGTATTAGGCAATTTCCCCATGAGATTAATTACCGGAATCAACATTATGTAAGCACTAGCAGATCTAAACACATGCAGCCAAACAACCACATCTAGTAGATCTAAAAATCTAGCAAGAACTAGTGCATACAAAGAGAAGAATATCACGTACAGGTTGACCGGAAAGGTCGTCACCGCAGCAGCACCTTATCGCCCGTATCCCGTTGCAGGATCTCAACGGACGGGGTTTCGGAGGCCTGCTCTCCCGGACAGCAGTGCACGCAGCCGCCGGGATGGGGAAGCCTAGAGAGCAACGCTGCAAGTGGAACACACGGCGAGAGAGACTGCGAAAAGAACTGGATCGTCTAGATCTGTCTGTCTCTCGCTCTATAGCCCGGGAGGTGAGCCGACCGAGTCGCCACGCGTTGGAAGACAGGGACACGCGTCAAACATGCACACAAATGTTGACACGTATCCAATAGCTGGTGCACCAAGCAAAAAATTTAGTCTTCCACAAAAATAGTTTCTAACTCGAACTCGATTCACGAAACGTGACGCGCGTGCGGGCGAGGCGAGGCAGGCGGCGGAGGAGGAGGAGTGCGTGTGGACTCCTTCTCTTCTCACTCACTTAGTGGGAGTGAAACAGTCACCTTATAAGCTGGTCCAACTCTCTCACAACTAGCAATGTGGGACTAAACTTTGTCTCCCACAGAGCTCCCAAGCTGCCATAGTAGATGGGCCTTGAGATTTCAGGATTTATTAGACTAGATGGGTTGCCTACATGGGCCGCAGCCCATATAAATCTAACAATCCCCCACCAGATCTCAGAGGCACACTATATGGCACATCAGTTCCAATTACTGTTTGATATACCTGTAGTTCAGTGGAGACTGTTAAGTTGAACTTCCACCTAGACAAAGATATACGCTCACTACAACTGAACAATGGACTATGCCTTGAATTGCCAGTCTTGCGCAGCAAGTTTCACTCAATGTCGTTATCGGTACTTGGCTGCCATAGGCTACCCCTCGGGTGGAGCTTATAAGTCATACTCCTCGGCCTTTCATGAGCTTCCTAGAGATTCACCCAAATCTCATACACTGTGACCAACAGTGTAGCTCATATAGGTGTGTTCTTTCAAGATCGCTCTGTAGGAAAGCATCTTTGCTCCCAAGGAGACAGACAGAACACATTAAGATTTAATCAACCTTCCTTACAGTTTGCTATGAGAGAATTGCATCTGTAGTGGAGTGGGAGTATTAAAAGTTTCTCTCAACTCAGTTGTTTCGGTTTGTTTTCCCAGGTCCTAATTCACGGGATCTCCGATCACATAGGTTGGGTTACCCCCTTGACAACTCACGTGGGTCTCAAACCCATCTCCCTCGATGCATTTTCTATCAAATTTCTTGATAGTCCTTTCGTAAAAGGATCTGCCAGATTCTTAGCTGTTTGGACATAATCCAATGCTATAACTCCGGAGTTTCTCAGCTTTCTGACAGACTTCAGTCTTCTCTTGACATGTCTTGAACTCTTCATATTGTCTTTAGAACTGTTCACTTTGACAATCACAGTTTGGTTGTCACAGTTCATAAGGATTGCCGGTATTGGTTTTTCAACCATAGGCAAATATGTTAAGAGTTCACGAAGCCATTCTGCTTCAATAGTCGCAGTATCTAATGCTGTGAGTTATGCTTCCATAGTTGACCTCGTTAAGATGGTCTGCTTGCAAGACTTCCATGAAACAGCGCCACCACTAAGAGTGAATATATATCCACTTGTGGCCTTTATCTCATCAGCATCTGATATCCAGTTTGAATCACTATACCCTTCAAGTACTCTTGGATACCCGGTATAATGAATTCCATAGCTCACGGTTCCCTTTAGATAGCGCATTACTCTCTCAAGAGCATGCCAGTGATCATCTCCCGGGTTGGCCACAAACCGGCTAAGTTTGCTCACAGTAAATGAGATGCCAGGCCTTGTAGCGTAAGCTAAATACATAAGTGAGCCAATAATCTGAGAGTATCTCAACTGATCTCTAGTTTCCTTTTGATTCTTTCGAAGCAAAACACTAGGATCATAAGGTGTAGGAGAAGATTTGCAATCATCATATCCGAATCTACTCAACACCTTCTCTACATAATGTGATTGCACGAGTGTAATCCCATTATTCTCAAATCTCAGTAGCTTGATGTTTAGCATAACATCAGCTTCTCCAAGATCCTTCATCTCAAAACATTGAGACAAGAAGGTTTTGACCTCATTAACTACTTTAAGACTTGTCCCAAAAATTAATATGTCATCAACATAGAGACATAGAACAACTCCCTCACCCCCACCATGGCGATAGTACACACATTTGTCAGCTTCATTCACAACAAATCCCACAGATGTCAAAGTTCTTTCAAACTTCTCATGCTATTGCTTGGGAGCTTGTTTGAGGCCATACAAAGATTTCTTCAATTTACACACCTTTCTTTCTTGACCTTCTAGTACAAAACCATCAGGCTGTTCCATGTAAATTTGCTCATCCAACTCTCCATTTAGGAAAGCCGTCTTAACGTCCATTTGATGAACAAGAAGACCGTGCGAGGCGGCCAGTGATAGTAGTACTCGAAGTGTGGTCAATCTAGCCATAGGTGAGTAAGTATCAAAGAAATCGTCGCCTTCCTTTTGGGTATAGCCTTTAGCCACAAGCCGAGCTTTGTACTTTTCAATAGTACCATCAGCCCTAAGCTTCTTTTTAAATACCCATTTACATCCTACAGGTTTACACCCATACGGACGTTCAGATATCTCCCACGTTCCATTAGCCAAGATGGAATCCATCTCGCCTTGAACCGCTTCCTTCCAGTAGTCTGCATCCGGAGATGCAAAAGCTTCTGAAATGGTAGTGGGAGTGTCATCCACTAGGTACACAATGAAATCATTACCAAAAGACCTTACGGTCCTTTGTCTCTTGCTCCTTGTGGGAGCTTCATTGTCACCCTCATCCGAATCTGAACTCTCATCAGCTGATTGTTCATCAGTCTCTATGGGTGACATGGGTATACCCTACAGGTACTCGAGCTTAGTATATACGGCCTAAATACGACAGAAGCCCACGGTGTCGCCAAGGCCCAAGAGAGGACTCGAGTGGCCTATGGACACTTGATTGCTTAAAGAACAAGAAGAAGCTAAAGATAGAAAGTTAAAAGGGGAAAACCCTAACTTGTAACCGAATCGACCTGCTACCCGAGACCTAGCCTATCTATATAAAGGCTAGGAGGGGGCGGCGAGAAGGACACACGCAACCCTAGTTTCCACAACCCTTGCCAGATCACATCTACGCACCATTGTAATCTTCGATTCCTTCGATAATTCCACGAGCAGACAAGTAGGAGTAGGGACCTCTACGAGGCCTGAACCTGGGTAAATCTTCGAGTCCCCTGTGTGCTTATTTGCTAGCCGATAGATGTCTCCAGCGTTCCCTCCTTCTCCAAAACCCAAGTCCATAACAATGGGCATTGATGAGTTAAACCCTCGTCAATTGGCGCCGTCTGTGGGAATTGGGAGTGCGGATGTTGCGGCTTCTTCGGCCCCATCAACCGCGATCTACAAATCCGCAATAGCAGAGATTCGTCAGCTCTTCGGCGCGTTCGACTTCACCGTCCACACGCTGGCCACTCGCCCGACCTTCGAGTCTGTGGGCGACGGAATCAGCTTGGCGATCGGGAGCTTCCATTTCCAAGTTGGTCAGATGGGCACGCTTCGCATGCCTGACCAGCCGACGATGCCGTCGATCGCCCCAGCATCATGGTTCCCTCCATCGATCCGCACCCTCAGTGAGCTCAACGCCCCGACAATAGTCGAGAACACGGTCAGCGAAAGCAGTCGTGACTTCGATCTGAGTGATCTGGCCACTGAAGACGGGGCCTACGACTCTGGATATGAAAGTTGCGGGAGCAGCAGCTTCCCCAATCACTTCATGTGCGCCGTCATCAACGTGGGTGACACCTCCGCCAACCGTGGCAACACGGGCAACCGTGGCAACGAAACCGACCCGCCTAACAGCGGCATACCCAATGGTGGACCAACGCCCAACGGAAGCAACTGCGGCAATCGCGTCCCCATCGACAACGGAGGAACAGTTGAACCTCCAACTATAATAAACGAGCAAACCGGCGAACGCGTCGTGATCAGGCTCAACGAGCAAGAATGGGCTCGCTGCCGCGAGGCCCTGCGAGGCACTCCTCTACCCTTCGGATCGCCGCAAGAACTACTGATGGGCTACCACTGGCTCCTGAAGGAAGAATTCAAGCGCCAAGTGCAAACAATTGCGCAACTCGAGGCGCGCAAAAAAGCAGTAGACGAGTCGAGCCTTCGTCGTGCTGGGCTCTCCTCTCACGGAGGATCCTCCTCAAAGGGGAACGAGTACATCGCCAAAAAGAGGCAATCCCGGATGGCCCATCTTACCGAACAAGAATGCATAGAAGCTGCAAAAGTCCTCGACTTCAGCTCTATGACAGTTGATACACGGCGCAATGTGGTCCCCAAGACGCCGCAGGCTGCGGTGACAGCGGCCACCATGTACCTCCTTAACAACCAGCCGCCAGCTGGAGATCCCCGAGCCGCCATGCACCGATCTACGATCGCAGGCTTGGGATTAATTGAAGCTGCCCTCAACAAGGAGCCTACACCAGAGCCGAAAAAGGGCAAAGCGCTAGCAAAGCGCTACTCCTCGCCCTCATCCAGCGACGACAGTCACGTCCTGTCTCGGGGCCACCGCTCATGGCGACACGACCGCGACTATGATGCGCGCGACGACCTCACGCAGCACAAGATTGACAAATCAAGGGCACGACGTGCTCGGTCGACTGACTCAGAAGAGGATGATATGGAGCTCTGTGGCGCCAGATGCTTCAGCAGATCCATCAGGCAAAAGAGAATGCCTAAGGGATTTAAACTCCCATCGGAGAACCTGAAGTTTGACGGCCTACAGGACCCGAAGATCTGGCTGGAGGACCACATATCCTCCGTCAGGCTCCACGGCGGCAGTCGAAGCATGTCCATGCAATGCTTACAGCTACAGCTGCAAGGCGACACTTGAGCACGGCTCAACAACCTCCCGCGCGGATCCATTCGCAGCTAGGATGAGCTGGTTTACAGCTTCATGCGCAACTTCAAGGGCACGTACAAGCGACCCGCATCAATCGAAGAGCTGAGGTGCTGCCAGCAAAGATCGGGCGAATCTCTACGCTCCTAAATCCAAAGGTGGTCCATCATCAAGAACTCCGCAGAGAACGTCTCGGAGGATCGCGCGATTGACGCGTTCAATGGCGGCGTTCGCCGCCTAGAACTCATGGAGGAGCTAGGCCGCTCAAAGCCCAAAACCATCGAACACCTGATGGAAATCGCGAATCGGTGGGCCGATGGAGAAGATTCGGTGAAGAATCGCGTTCACTGTGACAAGGAGGCGGAACTCGAGCGCAGACACGATCGCCGAGGCAAACGCCGCATGCGCATCTACGACGATCGCGATGACGTCAACATGGTCGCAGCTGGCTACGCCGACAGACGCGACGATAACCGCAACAGCAGATACCGTAGCGGCGGATACCGTGACTCCGGGAAAACCACGCAAGTATGGCAACACCGCAATCGCGATGAGGCACCCGCGACATCCATTGAGGACAAACTGTCCGGGCCATGTACGGTACACTCCTACATCGACAAGCATGATGGAAAGAAAAAGTCTAGCCACCTCATCAAGGATTGCCGCGAGTTCCTCAAGCTACACGAGGGATTGGTTCGGATGAATCGCAACACAGTCGAAAAGAGGCTACGGAGCCACTCCAGGCGCCGTGGCACATGGCGCTCCGAATGCAGCTGCGCCGGACCAGCATCACGGAGGCGAACCGTACCCACGAGCCATGGGCACCATGATGATCCAAAAGGGACGCCCCTCGAATCGGGTGCAGAAGGCCATCACTCGCCAAGTCAACTTGGCCACACACTCGCCACCATCCACTACTGAGTACCTCAGCGGTAGCGAGTCCTGCATCACCTTCGACAAACGCGATCATCCGCCTCAAGTACCCAGGGCATTGCCCCCTCGTACTCGAGGCGCAAATCGGAGGTTTCGACATGAGCCGCGTCTTCATGGACGGCGGGAGCAGCATCAACCTTATATTCGCGAGTACCTTGCGAGCAATGAGGATCCCTCTAACTTGCCTGGAGGCCTCGGACACAACATTCCACAGCATCATCCCAGGGAAGGGCGTATACCCCCTGGGCAAAATCAACCTCGACGTCATCTTCGGCACGACGAAGAACTTACGGCGCGAGCGCATCGACTTTGAGGTCGTCGACTGGCCCTCACAGTACCACTGCATCCTCGGGCGCGTCGCGTTCGCTAGGTTCATGGCAGTACCCCACTACGCCTACCTGCAGATGAAAATGCCAGGTCCCAATGGCGTCATCACGATCAATGGGAGCTTCGAGAGATCCAACTGTTGCGATAGGGAATTCAACATAATTTCCCAGTCCTTCGGCATGCAGGAAGAACTCGCGAGACTAAAGGAGTCGATAGACAACAGTCTGCCTCCCCTGAGCCGGCCAAGTTCACCTGATCTCTCCTTCGACTCATCGGTGCACACAAAGAAAATGCAGGTCCACCCATCGGATCCCGCCAAGACGGCCCTCATCGCCAACAACTTGAGTCCCGCATAGGAACTCGCGCTCGTCGAATTCCTCCGTGAGCACTGGAAAATCTTCGCCTGGTGTCCAGCGGACATGCCAGGAGTTCCCAAGGAATTCGCCGAGCACGCACTCAACATCAACCCAGACGCAAGGCCAGTCAAGCAAACAATACGGCGATTATCTGAGCCAAGAGCAAAGGCAGTCCGGATGGAGATCAATAGACTCCTCGACGCCAAATTCATACGCGAGATCAAGGAGATAACTTGGCTCGCCAATACGGTGCTAGTACCAAAAAAGGACACGGATATCCTGCGGATGTGCATGGACTTCACCTCTTTAAATAAGCACTGTCCAAAGGATCACTTCCTGCTACCGAGAATCAACCAGATCATCGACTCCACCGTGGGATGCGAACGCCTCTGCCTCCTCGATGCCTACTCAGGCTATAATCAGATTCGAATGAAGGAGGAAGATCAAGAAAAAACAGCGTTTACAACGCCCTTTGGTGTGTTCTGCTACAATACAATGCCCTTCGGGCTAAAAAACGCAGGAGCCACCTATCAGCGGTGCATGCAGGCTTGTCTCAAAGAGCAACTTGGTCGCAACATTCAAGTCTATGTCTACGACATAGTAATCAAGACCAAGGAGGAAGCCTCCCTAATCGACGATTTGCGCGAAATCTTCGCCAACCTCGACCGCTACCGGATCAAGCTCAATCCGGACAAATGCGCCTTCGACGTACCATCTGGGCAACTACTCGGGTATCTCATCTCCACGAGGGGAATCGAGGCGAACCCAAAGAAAATAAAAGCCATACTGGCCATGGGAAGCCGAAAAACATAAGGGGCGTCCACCAGCTGGCTGGGCGAATCGCGGCCCTCAGTCGATTCATCAGCCGGATGGGAGAAAAGGCAATGCCCTTCTACCAGCTCCTCCGCAAAGCTGAAAAATTCGAGTGGACCAATGAAGTGCAAGAAGCATTCGAAGACCTCAAGCGCCTGCTGTCCACTTCGCTAGTACTGGTGACCCCACGAGAAAGGGAACCACTGTTGCTGTATATCTCCGCCACCAACCAAGTGGTCAGCACAGTACTCGTGGTCGAACGAGCCGAGGAAAACAAGGTCCATGGAGTATAGCGCCCAGTTTACTACCTCAGCGAGGTCCTCACG
This sequence comes from Avena eriantha, assembly GCA_910589775.1. Classification (NCBI taxonomy): domain Eukaryota; kingdom Viridiplantae; phylum Streptophyta; class Magnoliopsida; order Poales; family Poaceae; genus Avena; species Avena eriantha. The sequence continues at coordinate 234,502,429 of OU342740.1, read as the reverse complement.
CCAACAAAATAGCGGTACCCGCACTACCAGAAGCTGGCGTACGACGTCTTCATGACCGCCCGACGACTGCGCCATTACTTCCAGGAGCACCCAATCGTGGTGGTCAACGACGCCCCGTTGGGGCATATCCTCAATAACCCCGACGCCACGGGACGAGTAACGCTTTGGGGAATAGAATTGTCTCCACGAGACATTACATACGAAAAGCGCGACGCAATCAAGTTGGAAGTTCTCCCTAACTTCCTCGTGCACTGGATGGAGAACCAGCTCCCTGACAAACCAGATATGTCCTACCTCTGGACAATGCACTTCGATGGATCCAAGCGGGAGGACGGAGCAGGTGCCGGTGTCATACTGACATCACCTCAAGGGGACATGCTGAAATACATCCTGCGAATGCAGTTCACTGCCTCCAACAACGAAGCTGAGTACGAAGCCCTTCTACACGAGATGAGGATGGAAAAAGCCTGCGACACCAAGAGGTTCATTACATACGGCGACTCCAAGTTGGTCGTCAACCAAACGATGCATGAGTGCGACGCACTAAATGACAACATGATCGCGTACCGCGACCTCTACGACACACTCGAAGGAGACTTCGACGGTTGCGAGCTGCGGCACGTAGGTCGCGAAAGCAACGAAGAGGCGGACGCACTCGCCAACATAGGCTCTACCTGCGCCCCCATACCACCTAGAGTATTTCTTGAGCGCATGTGCGAATGCTCCATCAAGCCAAAGGCCGTAGAGAAGAAAACAAGTGCAGCAACGGACTAGGGGACTTGGAGCTGGACACAGGGCTCGAGGGACCCATGAGCGTCGGATGATTGAACAATCCTGGACGCAACCATACATCACGTACCTCCTCAGCAAAAGGCTACCGGATGATCCGACTGATGCACGACACATCGCGCGGCGTCCAAGGCATTCGCTGTTATCAACGGCGAACTGTATAAACGCAGCATCACAGGAGTACTCCAACGGTGCGTCTCCACGGCCGATGGAAGAGTTGTTCTCCTCGATATCCATGAGGGGACCTGCGGGCACCACGTCGGCAGTCGCGTCCTCGTTGCCAAAGCTCTACGAGCTGGATTCTATTGGCCTACGGCCATGCGCGATGCCAAGGACATCGTCCAAAAATGCAACACTTGCCAATGATTTGCGGACAAGCCGCACGCACGTGAGCTCCGGCCAATTCCATTGGCCTGGCCCTTCGTGCAATGGGGACTCGACATGGTTGGAAAACTCCCAAGGTCCTCACGAGGAGGCTACGTCTACCTCCTGGTCGCAGTCGACAAATTCACCAAGTGGATTGAGGCCATGCCAGTGACCAACCAATCAGGACACATCGTAGTTAAGTTCTTCGAATCCATCATCTACCGCTTCGGAGTACCGCACAGCATCATCACCGACAATGGGACGAACTTCACATCCAAGGAGTTCCAAGAATTCTGCGAGAATCTGGGGATCAACATCAGCTACGCCTCCGTAGCCCATGCACAGACCAATAGTCAGGTGGAAAAAGCAAACGGGCTCATCTGCGGCGGCATCAAGAAGTGACTCCTCCGGCCACTCGAGCAAGCCGCGGGTTGCTGGCCAAACAAACTGCAATCAGTACTCTGGAGCCTACGCACAACTCCAAATAGTGCCACGGGCTACATGCCATTCTTTATGGTGCACGGAGCCGAAGCAGTGCTACCCGCCGAGGTACGGTACAAGGCGTCGCGCGTGGTCGCTTACAGTGAACAAGAGTCATCCCTCGCACTCGAAGATTCCGTTGACCTCCTTGACGAGGCAAGAGAAATCGCCGCGGAAAGATCAATGATCTATCAGCAGAACCTGCACAACTACCATAGTAGGAGGCTACGCCCCAGATCCTTCGTCGAAGGCGACCTGGTCCTATGACTAAAGCAGCAAGGACATCTCAAGCTCGAATCCCCCTGGGAAGGACCATACGTGATTACATAAGTAATCCCAGGTGGTGCCTATCGCCTTCAAGATTTAGAGACAGGAGTCACATACTCCAACCCCTGGAACGTCGCACAACTGCGACGCTTCTACCCTTAGTCGTTTTTCTTTTACATTACCAATAAGGCAATCAGCCAAGGCTACTTAGCCACACATTGTACTTCGTACTGTCCCTCGAATGAATAAAGCTAAGTGCCCCAAAACTCAGTGTTTTCTTTATTTTTCCATAATTTATCTACTCGGGGGCTGCGCCACCCTATACACATCTGTTCTACGAACTAAAAAGCGACATCCTGAGTAGCTGGCTCATCAGCCGAAACCCTTGACGCAAACACCAAACCAGTTGCAACGCACCTGACATGTTGAAAAAGGGATTGAGATAAAACCACATGGCCAGGCTAACGAAAAGGAATCACACAGTGCAACGCACTCACACGCTAACAAACTCTTTATAAATAATCTATAGTCAGTTATACACCGTATATACGAACTTTACAACATGGGTATATTTATGTGCAGGATACAAATCAAGCTACTACTGCAACAAAAGAAGATTGGTTTGTTCCTCAAAGAAGTCGACAATCTCTTCTGCTGGGCGATCCACCGCCTGGTAGTGCGGCACCATATTTCAGGAAGAACCTGCTGGTGGCGCAGGTGGCCCAGCCGCAATTACCGCAACATCTACATCAAGCCTATGTAGTCGCACCAGCGATAGAGTGGCCTTTGCACCAGCCACTAACTGTTGCCTCACGCACTCGCGAACCGCGGTCAGGTCTTGAAACTTGGCAAGGAGGGCCAGCAAGATTGATGGAGCAACATCCAGCGGAAACATCGTCCGATAAATGTTCTTCAAGCATGACTGCGACTTCTTCAGAAAGTGTAGCACTCGCGACGCACGATCCTGTAGGGTCGCCAGCGCAATCGCACGATCATGATCTACCCAGAAGTATCCACTCTCTTGAAGTTGCTCCTGGGTAAAATCATGCATACGAATGGCAATTCTATCCTTCATATCCTGCGGTTGACGCGCGCTGACAACTACACGAAGCAACAACAGAAGCATAAGGACATTGCACTATAGCGAGCGACTACAAGGAAAAGATAAGAGCAAGCAAACTAACACTTGAATTGGTCGCCCAGCTGCGTCACCTTGCCAAGAAGATACTGCTCTCGAGCGGCGGCTTTCTCCGCCTTTGACTTCCATACATCCGCGCTACCGCGGAGCACGGGCAACTCACGCTCCAGCTGCTTCACGCGGTCACGCAGTCGCGAAAGCAGCGACAGCTCACCTACCCTGGAGTGCGGTGGTGTCAAAGTATCATCAAGAGGCGGCGAGTCCTGATTTCCCTCAAAGGATCACTTGATGTACCCTACCACAAGCCAAGATAGAAACAAAAAAGACAACCAAATCAACACAAAGACAAAAGATTCAAGTGCATTCAAGGCTAGCAAAAAGTATCAGCAGATACAATTGCCAGCAGGCATGTTCTTAACAAAGGACACAAACTAGTTAACTATTACAAATCTACTGAGGAGCGACTGGCTTCTTCGACTTCGATGGCTTCGGGGGCTTCATCGAGTCCGTGGCAGTGTCAGATGCCACTGACTTTCCGCCAGCCCCTGATGCCGCAGCCTTTGCCGCCTTCTTGGTGCGTTGCAGCTCCTCAGAGTACTTCGCAACCGTGTTTATCATTTGCGGCCCATATTTGCCATAGGCAGTCGCGAAATGAGAAAAGACTACCTGCTGGTCGTCTATGCTAACGGGCATCGCCTTCGACACTGTGGTAGGATTGACCTCGACTCCATGGGCCTGCACCATGGCAAGTGACATGGACGCACCAGCCGCACAGAGGGAGTTCTTGAAACTTGAAGGAACACCCCCGGCGAGAGACTCCTCCAGCTCGTCCATGTTCTCGATTAGCTCAGCCTTAGGCATCAACTCCTCCCGGAGGCGACTGAGAACGCCCTTGGCCTTGGAAAGCGTATCTTGAATGGCAGCGCTACAGTCCTCGACTGCTGAAAGCGCACCCGCCAAAGTGTCGTCGTGGCGGAGGGCCTAAGGATCGAAACTCAAACTGCTAGCATCTATACAGAAACCAACACATGGATATAAACATCAACGCCAACGACAAGACACCGAACAAGAGAACAACAATGATATCCAACCAAGGTACCTGAGAGGGCTTTGGCAATCAAAAAAAGTTGTTCTTCGAACAACTTCTCCCTAGCTGCAATAGAGGCACGGAGGCCCTCGTCACTCTTTTGCGCCTCGTCACGTGCCGTGATTGCCTCATCACGGCTCTTGACAGCCGCGGCGAGCGTCTTTTCCATGGCGGCAGCGTCACGAAGAAGGGCATTATGTTCAGCTGCGATCGCATATCCAGCATTGCATGCTGGCGACCCATCGCAAGCACTTGGTCCGCCAGATGAGCAGCTTCCTTCACAAGGAGCTATCGCAACAAAGAAAACAACAATGTTATCAGATGCCATAAGCAACATCGACTACAGCACGAGGAGAAGAAATACTGCATTTACATGATCCTCCAATGACTCCGAAGTTGTCTGGTGTGTCGTCATTCGGGCAACCATTCGATGCTCCCCCTCATGCGGAGAGCTGGAAGAGTTGTGCCCGTAGTGGGCCGCCAATGGAGGAGAAGGAGCACGCTCAGCCTCTTTCTTGGCATCGGAGGTTGCGACTCCAGATTCTTTCAGAAATTGGACATCGCCAGAAGATGACGACGCCTGCTGACTGCAAGATAAAATCAACATCAAGAAAAGGCAACTACAAAGAAGAACCAAAAAAGGAAGATTCGAATACTTACCAATCAAAATTATCAAAGTCAAAGGTTGGTTCCCCCAACTCCGACGAGGACTCCTTTGGCAGTCACATCTTCTTGCGAGAAGAAGGCGCCACAACACTCATAGGAATGGCAGGGATCGGCGACTCCGCACCAATACCTGCACCTTCCGGAGTCGAAGGAGACGACGCATCGGAATCCTCGCTACGCGAACATTTGCGAGTATCCGGACTACCGGACTCGGGGGCTTCCTCCTCCACATCAGATGGGACGGTCGACTCCGACTCGTCCTCTTCCAAGGCTTCGCGAGGGATAATCCCCTCAGGAAGAGGAGGCATACAGGGTGACACCGCCCAATCCTGCATACAGATAACAATTTATCGCAAAGATAAGAAACATGAAAGAAGCAATCAACAAACTAAGCTACTGCATAGCACAACTATACCTCAGGAGGAGGGTTAGCAGCATCAAACGGAGGAACAACTGGCTCACTGGGGAGCACATCCTTGATGGTGTACTTGGTGACCATTCGAACCCTTTTATCGACTTCACTCGCGGACATGTCATCGGCAGACACGCGAGTGACATCGTCAACGCCAGCCCACTAAAACATGGGGTGGACTCTGGCCTGCAGGGGCTGGATGCGACGGCGCAACCAAGTGCGAATGAGGGCGCAACCTCCCTCCTATTTGCCTATGCGACTCTCGAGGTCGCAGACGCGCTCGTACAGCACATCTGTCTCCGCGGACTCGCCAGGCATGACTATGTTCTTCCAGGAACGCCTCCTCTTGCACGGCGTCGTGGGATCGAAGGGTGCGAGTCCGAAGTGCTCCCCGATAGCCTTCTCGTCGCGGATGTAGAACCATTTGTCCCTCCACCCTTGGACGGACACCGTGAGATTCATGTCGAAATAGGTGGCGGAAGGGGCGACATGGATTCCGCAGCCACCTACATCATAGACTAAAGAGCCAGACGCAGATTGGTGCTTCAATTTGAAGAGGTGCTTGAAGAGGCCGAAGTGCGGCTCGATTCTGAGCCAGCACTCGCAGAGGGTGATGAAGCAAGAGATATGGATAGAGTTCGGGGACAGCTGATGGAGCTGAAGCCCATAGAAAGAAAGGAGGCCCCTGAAGAAAGGATGCAGCGCAAAGAAAGGCCGTGAATGATGAAAGCCAAGAACATCACTCGAAAACCAGCGGGAGGAGAAGGAATTATCTCACCGCCGGGGACGCGTGCGTCGGCGACTGCGGCGGACAGCACTCCGTCTTGGCGAAGAAGACGAAGATCCGAAGACTTGATGATGGACGGACGCCACGCACCATTCATGACGCGGGTGCCCGCGCCCTTCTTCTTCCCACCGGCGGCGGTGCTGGTACCCACGATGGCGGAGCCACCCTTCTTCTTCACCACAGCAGCGGTAGCCGCAGAATCAGCCGCATCACCTCCCTTCTTCTTCCCCATTGCGCGACGGCGATGCGATCGAAGAAAATAGCTGGGAAATGCGCGGAGATGGTCCAGCACCGCGGAAGAAAAGAGAGCAGAGAAAGCAATGGAGCAGCAGCAATGGCGATGAGGGCAGAAGATGAGCAAAAAGCAGATGTGAATTTTACCGTCGCAAACGTCACTACTTAACCCCTGGAAGATGCAATCCAACGGCTTAGAAAAACCCTACTGGACGCATGGCAAACATCGTGCTAGACACGTGGAGGAGCGGAAACGCGAACCGTCCCCCCATTGCTCCCATTACACACAGAAATCGAGGAGGCGCAGTTAAAATAAAGATTACGCATGCCCAGTCAAATCAAAGTCAGGGAGTGGGACCCACTGCTCGTCACGTCCCGTCAAACTCGCTCACGCGGGCAACTGAGTTCATGAAATCGTTAGCACTGACGTCATCAAAGCTACGCATCAGAAGATTTCGACTACTTTAGTCCTTGCTCGAGTCTTCGACTCCACCAAGCACTCGGGGGCTACTCCCATAGGGAGCGCTGGTCGCGCACCCTACGAATTTTTTCTTCTTCTTTTGCAGGAACATGGACAATCAAGCCAAAACCAAACCACTCGAAACACGTTTCGACTATGGACATGGGTTACTCCCATAGGGAGCGCCGGAAACAAATTCGACTGAAACAAGCGAACAAAAGACGACAGTAGTCGCGAAAAGTTCTTTAGCTCCTGCCTAAGTCTTCGACTCAACCAGGCACTCGGGGGCTACTCCCATAGGGAGCGCTGGTCGTGCACCCTATGATTTTTGTACAAAGTACTGTGTGTTGATAACATCCACACTCGAAGTTTATGGCGACACCACCTCATAATTTTTCCCTACAAAGAGACTGCGTCTCCTAGGTCACCCGAATCGTCTCCGCGATGATAAATTTTGGATGCCGCGCTTACAACGTGAAGGTAAGACCTGAATAAGGCCTGGCAATGCATTTGCTGCGCACTACCAGAAACATATCCGTGCCTACAGGTACGATGAATATGCCTTGACGGACGCGTCAAGTGCTCACACCCATATAACTGGAATTCGACTCCTGTAAGACCTCCATGGCTTGAGTCAAATTACACCAGCACTTTTTCGGATTCGAGTCCGGGGACTCGAGTTCGAGTAGATTGCGTTATTTTACCCTAAGGTAGTTAACTGATACCGATGCGTCGGTTAAATCAGGCACGCACATTAACAATCCCTATGACGCAAACAAAGCAGTCGAAAATATACTCATTCATGCACTCGAAAGACTTCAAAAAGTCCCCAGTCGAATATGCGATTCCACTAGACACTCGGGGGCTACTGACATGGGTATACCCTATAGGTACTCGAGCTTAGTATATACGGCCTGAATACGGCAGAAGCCCACGGTGTCGCCAAGGCCCAAGAGAGGACTCGAGTGGCCTATGGACTCTCGATTGCTTGAAGAACAAGAAGAAGCTAAAGATAGAAAGTTAAAAGGGGAAAACCCTAACTTGTAACCGACTCGACCTGCTACCCGAGACCTAGCCTATCTATATAAAGGCTCGGAGGGGGCGGCGAGAAGGACACACGCAACCCTAGTTTCCACAACCCTCGCCATATCACATCTACGCACCATTGTAATCTTCGATTCCTTCGATAATTCCACAAGCAGACAAGCAGGAGTAGGCACCTCTATGAGGCCTGAACCTGGGTAAATCTTCGAGTCCCCTGTGTGCTTATTTGCTAGCCGATAGATGTCTCTAGCGCTCCCTCCTTATCCAAAGCCCAAGTCCATCACAATGGGCATTGATGAGTTAAACCCTCGTCAATGGGAGTTTCAGGTTCAGAAACTAGATCATATTCCTTATTAGATATGCTAGGGATATCTCTCATAGGAAATATATCCTCAAAGAATGTAGCATCTCTTGATTCAAAAATGGTACTGACATTCATGTCGTCCATTTCAGATTTCACCACAAGAAATCTGTAAGCTATGCTATGAGAAGCATAGCCAAGAAAGACACAATCCACAGTTTTTGGTCCAAGCTTACGCTTCTTGTTGATTGGCACGTTGACCTTTGCCAAACAACCCCAAGTTCGTAAGTATGAGAGTGTCAACCTTTTCTTTTCCCATTCTTCAAATGGAGTAATATCTTTATTCTTAGTTGGAACACGGTTTAGGACATGACACGAAGTCAATATAGCCTCCCCCCACCATTCCTTGGATAAACTGGCAGTGTCTAACATGGCATTAACCAAATATGTTAGAGTCCGGTTTTTCCTCTCAGCAATCCCATTGGATTGAGGGGAATTGGGAGGCGTCCTCTCATGTATAATACCATGTTCCGAACAGAATAAATTGAACTCATTAGATAAGTACTCTCCACCACGATCAGAACGAATTATTTTGATCTTTCTCTCAAGTTGATTTTCAACTTCTACCTTATAGATTTTAAAGAAATCTAAGGCCTCATCTTTTGTTTTCAAGAGATATACATAACAGTACCTAGTAGAATCATCAATCAAAGTCATGAAATATTTCTTTCCACTAATTATCAACACACCATTCATCTCACATAGATCTGAATGTATAAGCTCAAGAGGTGCCAAGTTTCTTTCCTCCGCAGGCTTATGAGGCTTGCGAGGCTGCTTTGCTTGCACACAAGCATGGCACTTGGAGCCTTTGACAATAGTAAATTTCAAAATTAAACTCATACCAACAAGCCGCGACATACAACCAAAATTAATATGACAAAGTCGTGAATGCCAAACATTAGTTTCATTACTAGTAGTGCAAACATGGTTCACTACATCATCACAAAAGTCTACCAATGAAAAACGGAACATGCCTCCGCATTCATAGCCTTTTCCAACAAAGGTTCCATACTTAGACATTACAACTTTATTGGACTCAAATACCAACTTAAACCCATCTTTCAGAAGACGAGAACCACTAACGAGATTCTTCTTGATAGAAGGGACATGATGCACGTTCTTCAATTGCACGATCTTGCCCGAAGTAAACTTCAGATCTACCATGGCAGCACCAAGAACAGTAGCATGTAACCCATTTCCCATCATGACTGAGTAATCTTGAGCCTGATAAGAGGTGAACATGGAAATGTCAGCACACACATGGACATTGGCACCCGTATCAACCCACCATTCCGTGGGTTGAAATACTGAAAAAACAGTAGGTAATAAATTACCGTACCCAGAACCTGAAGTTCCTGCATCAGTATTGCCAATGACCATGTTGACAGATTTAGAACTCTGTCTAGCCTGACCCTTCTTGCCTTTCTTCTGTGGACAACGATGAGCCCAATGTCCAATCTCGCCACACACCCAGCAAGGTTCTTTCTTTTCCTTGTTCTGCCCCTTCTTCTTCTTCTTGAAGTTGGTAGTTTGGCAGACTTTGTTATTTCCCTTGGACTTGTGGGCATTTTTCTGCACCATATTGGCAGCAGAATGTCCCTCGGTTCCACTAGTGTGTTTGTCTTTTGCCCTCACCTTCTCTTCAACATCCAGAGAACCAATAAGGTACTCAACAGAGAGCTCATGCCTCTAATGTTTCAGAGAAGTGGCAAAGTTCCTCCATGAAGGGGGAAGCTTAGCGACAATGCATCCCGCGACAAACTTGTCCAGAAGCACACACTTGAGGAGTTCGAGTTCCTTTGCCATGATCTGTAGCTCATGAGCCTGTTCTACTACAGATCGGTTGTTAACCATCTTGTAGTCATTGAACTGCTCCATAGCATACAGTTCACCACCGGCATCGGCAGCACCGAACTTAGCGTCCAGCGCATCCCACAGCTCCTTGGCATCACGGATATGCAAATATGCATCAACCAACTTGTCTCCAAGCACGCTGAGTACAGAGCCAACAAAAAGTATAGTGGCCTCCCTGAACGCTCTCTCTTCCTCGAGAGTAAGCGGACCTCTGGGAGTGCCATCTGCAACCTTTTCTATGCCCATTGCAGTGAGCCACAAGAGGGTTTTTCCTTGCCATCTCTTAAAATTAGCACCCGTAAAAGGGCTCGGTTTCAGCGAAGCAGCAAGGGCAGATGACAAAAAATGCCTAAACAAATAAGGTTTTTGGATTGTTGGAGTATTAGGCAATTTCCCCATGAGATTAATTACCGAAATCAACATTATGTAAGCACTAGCAGATCTAAACACATGCAGCCAAATAACCACATCTAGTAGATCTGAAAATCTAGCAAGAACTAGTGCATACAAAGAGAAGAATAACATGTACAGGTTGACCGGAAAGGTCATCACCGCAGCAGCACCTTGGTCATTGTTGTTGTCGCCCATGGTGCTGATGAGGTTGTCGGTTGCTGAAGAAGAACACACGAACGGAGGCGAGCAGTCGCGCCGAGATGTTCCCCAAAAACCTTATCGCCCGTATCCCGTTGCAGGATCTCAACGGACGGGGTTTCGGAGGCCTGCTCTCCCGGACAGCAGTGCACGCAGCCGCCGGGATGGGGAAGCCTAGAGAGCAACGCTGCAAGTGGAACACACGGCGAGAGAGACTGCGAAAAGAACTGGATCGTCTAGATCTGTCTGTCTCTCGCTCTATAGCCCGGGAGGTGAGCCGACCGAGTCGCCACGCGTTGGAAGACAGGGACACGCGTCAAACATGCACACGAATGTTGACACGTATCCAATAGCTGGTGCACCAAGCAAAAAATTTAGTCTTCCACAAAAATAGTTTCTAACTCGAACTCGATTCACGAAACGTGACGCGCGTGCGGGCGAGGCGAGGCAGGCGGCGGAGGAGGAGGAGTGCGTGTGGACTCCTTCTCTTCTCACTCACTTAGTGGGAGTGAAACAGTCACCTTATAAGCTGGTCCAACTCTCTCACAACTAGCAATGTGGGACTAAACTTTGTCTCCCACAGAGCTCCCAAGCTGCCATAGTAGATGGGCCTTGAGATTTCAGGATTTATTAGACTAGATGGGCTGCCTACATGGGCCGCATCCCATATAAATCTAATAGGAGCCGCAGGGCCGGCGAGCGGCAAGGGCCTAGGAGGAGCCGCAAGGCCAGCAAGCCAAAAATCAATTTAGAGATGGGCAGGAGACGCACGGGAGTAGATCAATCGACGCTGGAATCAATCTAGAAAACTAGAGGTGGTATTGACGTGCAGCCAAAGATCAATTTTATCTAGCGTGTGGCAAATTTCCAGGAGAGGAAACAGGAAGAAGAGGACTGCTCGATCGGGGGCTATGGTAGCAGGCTTGGAGGTTGGTGACAAGGATACGGCCAGAAAATGGAGCAGTAGCCAGAGGGGAACCGGCGTGGCAGAGCAGCCGGCCGGCCAGAAGTGCGGCGACCGCGGTCAAGCACCGTGCGTGGAAAAAATCCTAATTTTCTCTGATACCATGTTAGGAATATGCATCATAGTATTCCCAATAGGCAAAAGCCATAATATATACATGTACATGTGGGAGTCCAAAGGCCAATATGTAGGAGGCCAAAAGCCATCATAATATAACACTAACACATGCCATGGCAATAAAGATGCTTAAGGACATCATCTTTCCCAGATTTGGAGTACCCAGATTTTTAGTTACTGATGGTGGTTCTTATTTTATTCATGGGGTATTTAGCAAAAACTCTAGCCAAATATGATGTTAATCATAGAATTGCATCTCCATATCATCCTCAAACCAGTGGGCAAGTTGAACTAAGCAATAGGGAAATTAAACTCATATTGGTGAAGAGAGTCAATAAAGCTAGGTCTGATTGGCCAACTAAAATTAATGATGCTTTATGGGCTTATAGAGCCGCTTTCAAAAATCCTATGGGTATGTCTCCTTATAAAATGATTTATGGAAAAGCATGTCATCTTCTAGTAGAATTAGAACATAAAGCTAGATGGGATGTAAAACAACTCAACTTTGATTTTAAAACTACTGGAGAGAAAATAATTCTTGACTTAAGCTTGTTAGATGAATGGAGGAATGAAGCATATGAAAGTGCTAGACTATTTAAAGAGAAAGTACAAAATTTGGCATGATAATAAAATAAAAAGAAAAGAATTTAAAGTAGGAGATCAAGTATTATTGTTCAACTCTCGTTTGAAGTTTTCTGCAGGAAAGTTAGCTTCAAGGTGGCAGGGTCCATTAGTTGTATAGGAGGTGTACCACTCTGGAGGCATTCGTCTTCATGGATACTTCAACGGTAAACTCATGTCAGTAATGGACAATGTCTTAGACATTATATTGTAGGACAAACATTTGTCAGAAGGGTTGAAGTAATGAATCTTCAAAGTCCAGAGGCCATAATTGCAAAAATTATTCCCTTCCAAATACCAAAAATCACCAAAAGTCAAAAAAGGTGCGTAATGATCTCGGAATATCTTCATATTTTAGGAAAGTCATTATTTTGGAAAATTAACGAGTGTCATGAAAGAATTGGACGAAACAGAGTCCCGAGGAGGGAAAGAGACCAGGTGGCGCACCCACCCCCTAGGCGCGCCACCCAAGGTCTTTCCCTCTTCCGAAGTCAGTTTCGCCTCCGTTTATTCCTCAATGCTTCGTCTTACCCTAAAAACCATCTATATATACTCCTCTCTGCCGATCTAATCCTACATCGAGTCTTTTTGAGCGAACCTTGTTTTCTAGTTGTTTCTTCCAGATCTTACCTTGCGCCAGGACATGTCTTCAAGGTGGAGCACCCTGGATGGAGGATTCCCATGTGCACCCATCAGAACCTCGGAGTGGAGTCCTCCACCAAGAATCCAAGCTCCATGGAGAGGGGAAGACTAGAGGAACAATGTCATCTAGATTAACCACCTTGAAGATGGAGCTGCAAGGATGAGGGAGATTGAAGAACCTCGCTTCAGGGACATGACTAACCCAAATCTTCAAGCACGGATCGATTCACTACATCGACAAATTGCTGATGAAGAGAGGTGCTTTTCTGGCTCTCGCCATCACATTGCACTTTTGCAGGATTACGATGAGGGGTAAACACAAAGTTCGTCAGGAACATGCAAGCAACGTCTGCAGGTTGCATTGAGATTATAGAAAAGTTGGAAAAAGAGGTCCAGGATTACAAGACCAAGTGGGAAGATCAAGTGGATATCAACAAAAGGTTACACACAACCTTGTTGAAGGTCAGAAGCACCACCAATGATGAGGTCCTGAAGGCCATTCTCTAGTGGACCGGCGACAACAACTTAAGCTTGGGGGAGCTCCACCATACCTTATGTTTTTTAGTTATCATATTTGCATCTAGTTCGTAATAATTAGGAGGTTTTTGCTTGTATCCATTAGGTATTGATTTTTCCTAGAGTATGAAGACCTCTTAGAGTATTATCATGTATCCTTGGTTGAGTGGTTTTGAATAAAATATAAAGTATGGTGTCATCCATGATTCTATAGTTTGAGATTTATGGGTGACACTCATATGCATATGTGCGCATCATATGTAGAAATTTCACTTAAATCTTGCCTTGAACTAAATTAACTTGAGCATGTTGTACAAGCATAGAATTACTCAACAAGCTGAATTTGCAAATAAGGAATGATCCACGCAAGGTAAGCAACACTTATAAAAAAGGAACATTGTGAATTTGTGGTGAGATAGGGAGTCTTATAAAATAAATAGTTGGAAAGAGGAGAATGATAAGGGGACATGAGATACTCTTGTTCTACTTAGTAATTAATGAGTAAACTAAATGGTTTTTATGGGTATTTCAATACATACGCTCTATGGAAAAGTGTTTGAAAGGTAGGCACCCTAAGATTCAGCTAGCCATGGAAAGTGAAAGACAAAGGTTGTTTAGAGCATACGACATGATTGAAATACCTATGAATAAGGTTTATATTGGTTACTAAGAGAGCAAGACCGTTAACTGATGCCATGCAAAAAGTGGTGAAAGTTCTTGACAAAAGTCAAAATAGTCATATCTATTTGGTTGTTTAAACAATTCTCTTTTCTACTATTTGTTTTATGAGAAACTTATCTTTATTGCAAAGGCATATCCAAAGGTAAAATTAAAAGCTGGTAAAGCCATGCAAAGCTACTACAAATAGCAAAGTGTATGATAAATTTGAGACTTGTTCAACTGTCCAACATGTAATGGTTAGATTTTGTTCAAAAGTAAGGGGTAAATGATAATGTCTATCTATGTAGCCCACATTTGAATGGTAGTTAGTTCATATTTCTTTTGGACAAGTGATATGCATAAGTTGATGATGACATTCTCACATTTTCTTGTCAACCATAAGCTCATTGATGCATGATCATGATCTATTCGCTTATTTGCTTGAGGACGAGCAACGGTTTAAGCTTGGGGGAGTTGATACTTGCATTTTGCATCATCATTTTTAGGACTTATATGCACTGTTTAGAATCATATTTACCATGATCCATCATGATTTATGCATATTTAGATGATTTACAGGACTTTCCTACAAAGTCCCTTTCATTGGTATTTAATTTCTGGGAGGCAGAAAACCTCCTTTTCATGTTTTTGTTGTTTTAGGACCTTCTAGACGTCAATAAATCGAAGGAAAAATACCTGATGAGTTTTTCACCTGGAGAATCAACTTGGGCTAAAGAATGAAGTGAGAGGAGCCACGAGGCCTGAAAGAGGCCAGGTGGCGCGCCCAGGGAATCATATTTACCATGATCCATCATGATTTATGCATATTTAGATGATTTACAGGACTTTCCTACAAAGTCCCTTTCATTGGTATTTAATTTCTGGGAGGCAGTAAACCTCCTTTTCATGTTTTTGTTGTTTTAGGACCTTCTAGACGTCAATAAATCGAAGGAAAAATACATGATGAGTTTTTCACCTGGAGAATCAACTTGGGCTAAAGAATGAAGTGAGAGGAGCCACGAGGCCTGAAAGAGGCCAGGTGGCGCGCCCACCCCCTGGGCGCGCCACCCATGCTCTTTCGGCCCCTGAGCATTGTCTCGGCTCCTCCTTTTTACAGATGCCTCTATATCACCAAAAAAGATACACCATATCTTCCCCACAATTTACAAAGGCGGTGACGGAGGCGAAAGTTCTCTCCTGCTCCAAGAGGGGCAGATCCTGCTGCACTAGAGCCTCCGGTGAGGGGGAAATCGACGACATCGGCATCACACTCCTCCTAGGCATAGGGGGAGGCCTCTCCATCAACATCTCCACCTGACATTGGCATGATTACTCGGGTCCCTATGATTTGCGACCTAGGTCCTGCGGAAAGGCTTGTGGCCCATCAAGAGTCAAGATGAAGATCAGAAGAAGCAACCGACAAAGAGTATAGTTGTATTAGGAAAGAGGAACAAAGACCGACAAAGAGTTGGCATTGTAATCATGTAACCTATCCACATACAACTTTGAGACCGGACCTTTTATAGGGAGGGAGAAGTCTAGGAGAGGCATCGAACAATCACCAAGCAATTTGTAATAGAGCAACTCTGTCAATATTCAGGCGACTTTGATCTCATTGTTTCCCGACTTCCGACGAAATCCCTAGCATTCTCTTTTCCGCAAAACCCTAAGTCCTTCTTTATGGACATTACTGAGATCTCCCCTTGTCACCATCAACACCATCATCATCACCATCACCATCTCCAAGATCCATCTCATTCCCCTCATAGTTTGTGATTGATTGCACCCCGGATATTGTTTTAAGGGATATTTACATGCTTGTGATTGGCATCTTGTCTTTATTTGATGGAGACATTATATTTTAAGATTGTGTTGTATCCCATATGTTACTAAGCCATATCATGTTTGCCACTTGTGAGTAGATCCCCTTGTTCTTGAGCACATATGATGAATTGGCTATGATTTTAAAATAATATGCAATGAGTATGTGGTCCAGTTTTTATCTTTTATATTGTTCTATGATGGTTTTATGCGAACTTCCACTTCATATTACTTCACCTATATGGGCTCATAGGAGAATAGTTTGATGCAATGATAAGGGTTGGAAGGGACAGAATTGACAGAAACCGTTTTCTAATACTTTGAGTTGCATTGGTGGGATTATATGTCGGGGACCAATGAACTTATTGCTATGGTGGGACATTTATGTCTTAATGATTCTTAGATGTTCATGTGAATGGCTCTAGGACCCATCATAAGTGGTGTATTTATCTCCTACTTGTGGCTGCACCTAATTAGGCTCCACCCTAAGGGAATGAAACTTGACAACATATTCACTATATTGTGTAGAAATCTTTATGCTAAGTAAATCCGTCCCGCCCTCGGGAAGTCACATATAAGTTCACACACACATTTGAGCTTGTCCTCTTGCTTCATAGAGGATTGGGCTTTCTCTCATTGAGAGCATTTACTTCTTGCTATTTACTTTCAGCACTTTATATTCTTGCAAACTACAAATCCAAAACACCAAATCTACTGCATTTACTATTATTTTGTTTGTCAAATTTTCTAACCAATACCCTTAGCTCCTCATGGATTTGACAACCTTTCTTTATTGAAAAGTACTACAATTGATCTCCTGCACTTGGGAGCGATCACATATGTTATCTATATCTGACTAGTAATAGGTTGGTGTTAGTATTAGGTTGGTTCCGAATAGGTCTCTCTTATTGCTTTCTGATAGCCGATAGTTGTATCGAGTCTCTATAGGTTGTTTAGTGCATGCTTTGCTGCCGCTTAAGTCCACCATACCCATGTAGGCGAGAGCCACCGAATTCTAAGGATCCCCGTGTACTAGCCTCAATACTGACCGTTCACTTTTTATTTTGCCTTTGTTGGCACCCCTTTTGCTTTGATAGGTATGAGTTCGACGACGTTAGCAAGGTTACCATTCCGGCTTGGCCTAGGTAGGGTTATGGACGCCATTGGTTATTCTTCAGGACTCTTAGTCCCATTTGCATCTTGTCCATACTTAGATGTTGTATCGTTTTAAATATGGTTTGGATCTTTGTACTGTATATCTGTATTCTTGACTCGATGAGTCATTGTTGTATATATATGTTCTTGTGGGGTTCCATCATGGACTATTGTGTAATGGTGTTACTTCGTTTTCCACCCGCACGCAAGTGCTCGGTGGGCATCTTTTAATCGTTTCTATGCGGGTTTGGAGGAAAGCGATGAAATCTGCATAGGGCTAATTCGAGGGTGTTACAAGTGGTATCAGAGCCTTGGTTTTACGATACCCCACTAGTCCAGCCTATAGGATAACCTAGCTAACGGTCAATGCAGAGTGTCAAAACTATTTTTGCAAAATTAGTTGGATAGATCTGATTAGGTATGCTTTTACTCCTCACCTCTATGCTATTCTCCACTTAACTTTGCTTGTTTTGAATCTACTATCTTACCTTTCTTCAAGTCTAGGATTTCTCATGGTTGGTTTCCATCGTACCTTCAGGGTTTTGATTCCTTCCTCTTGCAACGGTTTTTTCTGTATCTGGGTTTCATGAAGTATGAAGAATCTTTCACCAGCAGTACCTTTCTTTTGACCCAAAAATTCACTAATTTTTTTCTTTATATCTTCCTATGGTTTTTGACACGATGACATTATCATCTATGTCAGATCCGATAAAGATTCTACATCACTCCATTGTTTTCTAAAGTTTTCCCAAAATCGCTTGTCGAGATCTTCAATCTGAATTCGAAGAGTTGGGTTGCACAATTCACCTATTCGTGTGTAGAGTAATTCTTTGGGTGCGCGATGGACTGATCCCCGTCCGATTACTCTTTTAATTATCTCTTGTACATTAAATTGGTGGATCAATGCAATTTTACTCCTTCCACGGAAGTTAGAGGTGGCCTTATCTGTCAACCCCTGTACCTTCGCCTTTTATTTCTCTGGAGTGTTCTCTCGAAGAACATGAGAAACAACCTCTTGTTGGTGGTGTCGATGATTTCAAGATAGAGCAAGAAGCCTTGTTAGTGGTATCGCAAGGATCTACATGAAGAAGGAAGAATACACTCATCATCATTCTGCCCCGTACCATGGAGAGGATCTCGGGGCCAAGATCCATTGTTAGTGGTGTCGAATTGTAGCACCCCTCAAAAACCGCTACTAGAAAATGGCATGTCGTTTTTATTTTGTGCATCATCGTGACATCGTCATGTATAGTTTTATCTCTTAAAAATATTTTTACCAAAATCTATTTTAACTCTACACTTTATGCGCTCTCGTATTTGTTTAAAAAGTATTTACAGAAGTCTTCTAAAAATATAGTATAATGGAATAAAAATACTTTAGGGGAAGGTAGCCGGCCAGGACAAAAGGCCCAGCCAGCCACCTACCATCCCCGGAAACCCAACCTAGCCCAATCTAACCCCACCTACCTGGCCACACCCGACCTAGCCCCACCACCGGACAGGCGACACAAGTAGTGGCAGCACACACACCGCAACGCACCCGAACCCACTCACACCCAACACACACAGCAACACCGAACACAACCCACACACACGGTCACAACTGGACATGGGCCCGACCAAACGTGACACGACCCCCATGCCACATGCAACACATGCTTCCGTCGCCACCTACCCTGCCCATAACTTGTCTTGCAAATCGAGATGAGCTCGCGTCTCCTTCCCCCGATGGTGCCACCGCCTCCCAGTCCCGGCCACCCCAATCAATTCCGCACATGCCTGAGCCTCCCTCCTTGATCCTTATCGTCAGCAAGGCCCACCGACATCGCCTCCCGAGCATCCTGCTCGATCTTGTCGCCCGCTAAGCCCCGTATGGCGCTGCCTCCCCGGACGGCCTCACCTCCGCCTCTGCATGCCGGTTTCATGATGTCCCCGTCAATCTCTAGCGCCTCGCTGTCCTCTACGACCTCAGAACCGGCGCCTCCTTAGTCACGGCGCCGCCATGATCTCCTCTCGCACCATGCCACCACCTGCGGGCTCCACCTAGACCTCGCCGGCCAGCTCCATCTTCGTGGGCGCACGTCCATGTCGAGGATCTCTGCAGCATGACGCCTCCTCCGATTCATGTCATCAACATCCTCGCACCGTTGTGAAGGCTCTCCATCGCCTCTCTTCTGGACACTGTTGGTCCCTGCCCTCTCGCTCACCTCCCTGCCACCCTTCTGCAAGATGGTGTCACGCCTCCCTCGGCCTTATGTGGCTGCCTCGATGCTCTACTGCCCGCGACCGTGACCCTGCAACACGAGCGGTCAACTTGTTCCCGCCCTATGTATGATGTTGTCCCAAGTAGATGTTGGCTTTCAAGATCTTCTATGGCCCCTGCTACTGTTTCACATTCCCGTGTGTGCTTGACCAACACAAGGACTCCAAGAACTTCGGTGCATCTCCTATCTACTCCTCGTTTAGGCATTGGTGTTGTTGCAGCCATATGTGGTATTGCGACCACATTATTCCGCGTCTGCATATGTCTGTGTCCCATTCATGTCTCACCAGATTGTCTGGTGTGTGTACCCAATGAACCACCAGCACCGAAAACCAAGTTCTCTGTCATGAGATGCCATGTTCTCCTTCTCGTATCCAAAGGTAGAACCTCGAAGACCCTCAAGACCGTTCCCGGACTCGAGTTCTCCGTCACAAACGACAAGGTCATTCACATGGAACTGAAAAGATCTACTACACGGACCCGAAGACCCCGATCCTGAATCCGAAGAATGATCCATTGGTACCCCAAGTTCTCCGAAACCTACGTATGACCCCTACCTAAACCCGTCCCTATTTTGATAAATGCTATATACAACTTGATGTATATTAAATTAATCATGTTTGCATACATATCTTATTGTTTAGGGTATTTAGCCAAACACCTAATAATCAAATATGGAGTGTATATGCAAGAGTTTTGTCTTATATTGACTCCATTTAAATTGTGTGGCTAACCGATACCATGTTTTACATTGTTAACTCAACATTTAAATTGTGGGGTAGATAAATAACTAGAAGCGTTTAATTAATTGTCAGGACTCATATTCCGATTAATATTGCTAAGTGGGATCCCATCTTGCCATATCATGCATCATATCATAATCATGCCGGATCTTTTATTGTAGTATTAAATAGTGCATTTGGTGTTTCTTTTAGTGTTTTGCTTCTTCCCGGTTAGGACGATGAGATGATGAGAGCTTCAACAACTTCTACGGATATGTATCTTTAGCTATGGTTCCTAGCGAGAATTCTCCCCTTGTTACGTATTTTCGCTTTATGGATTTACTTCTCTCTATTGCTATCTGTGTTACGATGCTTTAGTTTCCTTGCCAGTTATATACCCTATAGCCTTTATTGCCTTGGTGACATCTTATTGCCTGTTGTTCTGGTAGATAGTTGGTCTTGTGAGTCATAGTTGCTTTCTCAGGTGTTGGTTTGAGTCGTCGAGTTCCACAATTGTTGGAAGTTTGGCACATTCTAAATGGTGGATATAATCATGGTTCTACTTACAACTTGATAATTAAAATGTCAGGAATAGATATAACTAATATAGAGGCACCGGTGGGCAATAGTTGAGATCTGGCTTTTATCTTGCCCATTTGTGTCCACCTAAGACCCGAGTACTTGACGCCTGTTCCCTGACTATCGCATTATCCACATGTGGGAGACTTTATGGATCCCCCTTCGCCTAATCTTGATTCACATCTTATTTCTTGGGGTCACAAATTGACGAGGGTTTAACTCATCAATGCCCATTGTTATGGACTTGGGTTTTGGAGAAGGAGGGAGTGCTAGAAACCTCTATCGGCTAGAAAACAAGCACACAGGGGACAAAGGATTTACCCAGGTTCAGGCCTCGTAGAGGTCCCTACTCCTGCTTGTCTGCTCGTGGAATTATCGAAGGAGTCGAAAGTTACAATGGTGCGCAGATGCAATCTGGCGAAAGTTGTGGAAACTAGGGTTGCGTGTGTCCTCTTCGCCGCCCCCTCCTAGCCTTTATATAGATAGGCTAGGTCTCGGGTAGCAGGTCGAGTCGGTTACAAGTTAGGGTTTTCCCCTTCAAACTTTCTATCTTTAGCTTCTTCTTGTCTCTCAAGCAATCAAGAGTCCGCAGGTTACTCGACTCCTTTCGTCTGGGCCTTGGCGACACCGTGGGCCTGTACGTATTTAGACCGTATATACCAAGCTCGAGTACCTGTAGGGTATACCCATGTCACAAATAGTTTGGGGCTTTACTACTATCATGTACTTATGCCATGCTTTACTGCTTTATTTACTACTATTGCTCAGTGAGAGTTTACCTCTATTGCTTTGGAATGCAGAGTGTTTTCGCGGTATCGATAAGCCCAATCACACTTTCGGGTTCACAGTCGTTTATAGCCATTGACGCAAACCCTTGGTCTATCTCGGAGCCCGGACGACTTTATTGCGGGTAGCTTAGTGGGGTGGCCCCTTGAAATTATTTTTGAGTCCTGTGAATGATTTGTCGTGATGCCTCATTGATTTTTATTTGGTTTTCCCGAGGTTGATTGCGCATGTGTTGCTATTTGTGCACCCCTACAGGGTAAATCTTTTCGAAAAGACGTGTCCGCGGCTATGGACTCGTTGGAGCACAATTTCTCAACCATAGATAACTTAAACTAAAGCAATGCTATAAATTTTACTCTGACATGACTTGTAATCATCTCCACTACAACGTAATGGTTAATTAAAAGTGCCAAAAACTGGTGATATTGGAATGCCATATGTATCTATATTTTACTAGTAAGTGTTGCAACTTCGATGGAATGATTAAATAAAACTGCTAACTGTGTGAGTTCGTCAGAAGGACTTTCTCGTCTGGTCTCGAGGGGGACACTCCATGATGGGTATGTTTGGTGTTAGTATAAGGTTGGTTCCAAATAGGTCTCTCTTATCTCCTTTTCATATCCGACAGTTGCATCGAGTCTCTGTAGGTTGTTTAGTGATGCTTTCCTGCCGCTTCGGTCACCATACCCATGTAGTCGAGAGCCGTCAAGTTCTAAGACTCATCGTGTACTAGCCTTAGTATTGACTGCTCCCTTTTTCTTTTCCCCTTTGTCAGCACCCCTTTTGCTTCGATAGGTATGAGTTCGACGATGCTAGCAAGGTTACCATTCTGGCTTGGCCTAGGCAGGGTTATGTACTCCATTGGTTAGTCTTCAGGACTCTTAGTCCTATTTGCATCTTGTCCGTATTCGGATGTTGTATCGTTTTTAATATGGTTTGGATTATTATACTACATATCTGTATTCTTGACTCGATGAGTCGTTGTTGTATATATATGTTCTTGTGGGTTACATTAGACTATTGTGTAATGGTGTTACTTTGTTTTCCACCCGCATGCAAGTGCCTGGTGGGCATCTTTGAATCGTTTCTATGTAGGTTTGGCGGGAAGTGCTAAAATCGTTTCTCTAAAAATTTTGTGAGCATGCCCCAGGTTATTATTTAACTTTTGTTAATTTTGCACTTTTTGATTTGAGTAAGAGAACATTTTCGAAAAAATTGATCTTTACCTGGTGGTCTGTTTTGGCAGATTTCTGCCATTTTTGCATTTGCCTCTTAAATCAATTTCCTTTTTGAATTCTTTTTGGGCTTTCTAAAGGAGTTGCTTCAATAGCTTATGTTTTGATGGATTTCAGTTGAAATTGAACCCAAAGGTTTATTATCTAGCATGCACTAATGTTGCTAATGAAGATTATGTGAAAGAAATTTTCAAGTGTTAGGAGAATGGTGTAATGAGATGGTGAATGGTCAAAAGACTCAAGCATTATGTTTTTGGAGATTCTTACAATGAATATATTGATGTTATTCAAGTCGTGACTCTGGAAGACTTTATTAAAGACCAAATTCAGAAACCTGCAGAGTCCGTTTTCGAATAGGTAACAGTTCTGGTAAGAAAAGGTCCGCGAAAAACCTTTTAATTTATATTTTTGCAGTTTTTATCCAACATGGAAGATTATGAGTCGAAACAAAGACGGAAATGGAGCTCGGGGGGCTCACACCACCCCGTGGCGCAGGCCCACCTAGTCGCGCCACCAGGGGGTGTGGCCACCTCGGAGACCGTCTCCGACCCGTTTTCTCCCAGTGCCTTCCTTTTGTTGTTAAATTTTGTAATATATAATCCTCCGGATCCCCCGAGGTCTATATATCGTGCTCTCGTCGTGTTTTTGTTTCGATCTGTTCAGTTCGGATGTCGTTCCAGGATTTGTCTTCGGAGGACTATGAGCTACGACGCTGGCGCGAGCTCCATCGCAATATTGAGCAAAGGACTTTCGTGGGATAGGAGAAAGAAGAAAGGATCACATCTAGGCATGAATACATGGATCGGAGCATCGATTAGGAAGTGAAGAACAGGTCACCAGGCATCAAGTGGCTAATACCTCCAGTTCTAGACCTCAAGTCCTGCCCTGCAGCAGTAGAAGATCTACGAGCCATTGATGAGCTTTGCGATAAGTACCGAGTCCTGAGGAAAAAAGTGGATATACTTCAAGAGGAGAATAATAGGCTTCGCAAGATGCTGGAAGATTTTCTCACTCCGATCATGATCACACCACCTCCACCGAAGGAGTAATTCGTCATTAGGTTTTGGCATCTCCTTGGTTTGTTCCAAGCTTGGCGGAGTGCCGCGGTATCACATCATTATATTTCATCTTTTTACCTTTTTAGTAGAGTCATATCATGAATAGAGAAGTTATCATATAGGATGGTTTGCATTGTAGAAGTATCTCTCCTCTAGCTAGTTATCTATGTATCCCTTGGTGTGAGTTTCCGTTATGGAATATTAATGAGAAGTTCTATCATTTACTTTTTGCAAATGTTATTTTAGTTTGCAATTTTTGTTATATGATCGATCTTATTGTTAGTATTGGTATCACTTTGGGATCATTAAGTAAATTTAATTGGTTTTGGCAAACCTAGCTCTAGTCAGTAGCAACACTATTTGAGAATTGAATGGAAAACAGAAAAAGTACTTTTAGAAATATAACTTCATCATCTTTCTATCTTGATTGGCTCATAAGTTTAGCATTCTCTAGTTAAGATCTTTTTTGTTTCCAAGGAATATTGCATGACTGTTGATATCACTTGTATGTTTGTTTGTTTCCTTCAACTCTTATGCTTCCTACCCAGCCTTGCTAGCCAAAAATCTGTACTGAGAGGGAATGCTTCTCGTGCATCCAATCCTTAAACTAAAACTTGTGCCATTTGTGTCCACCATACCTACCAATTAGAATTATTGCTATTCCAAGTATATTCATGTTCTCATCTACCTTCCAAATTAAACTTGTTATGTGAAAACTGGTGATTAAAGCTCTCACGAACTTGATGGCACACTTTATTTTCTTGCACTTAATAAACTTGAACAATTGTGTCCATCTATGTTGCGTATATGCTTGCACTTTATAAGTTTAGAATTAGCAGAACCATGTACCATGGGAAACGCTTTCAACATTGCAATTATTATTTAGTTGATATCATGTTCTTTTGTTTATGGATCCCGGCGGTGTGAAATAAAAGGGGAGCTTGTAAGCTCATGGAGTTTGTATATGTATTAGAGAAATGCTTGGGCGGCTAGCCTAAGCCATGCCTAGTCATGGTGGAAACTTGTAGCATAACCATAGTGAGCATTCTATGAAGCATCCTCAATAAAAACCTATGCAAATAGCAAATAAAAAGATCGATGAGGTTGATATGGGATAGCTCCTGTGTCATGGGGCAAGGGGTACCCTGTTGGCGGTTCTCCATGATACACATGTATTTACAATGACAAGAACTTACTCGTGACTGAAGTTGAGTAGCACGAGGTTCAGTACTCGTAAGCAAGGGGCATGAGATTTTCAACTTATAACTTATCAAGCATATCCTCATATTTGTGTCACTTTAACCTTAATCACCTCAAGATCCTTATGATAGGGGCAATGAGAGCTGAGAGCTAGTAAGTACCATAATTTTTGGAAGCTCTTTATGAAACTTGAAATCCCTGCTTCCCTCTGTGAAGGGCCTTTCTTTTACTTTTTAGTTGAGTCAGTAAACCTATTCCTTTCTATCTCAAGCAAGTATTTGAGTTGTTGTGTTTCAATCATTCATATGATGATATATTCAATCATGTTTCTTATGTTCTTTGTTTTGCACACTACTCTTATCTTAGTGAATATTACTTTGAAAGCTATCATTGAAAACCCCATTATGTTTGAACCCCTTCAACTTGTTAACCGTTTTCTTACTAAGAACAAAGTTTGCCATTACCAATTATGATTTACTTTGTGTATCTTTATTGTCTTTCCTTTACTCATTGCAAGTTAAGTTATATAATAGTGAGTTGTTTTCTATTATGATTTGTGTATTGATGAATGTGATGCTTCTTGTCCATATTCTCTTTATCGACACTTCACTCCATAAACCTATGGTCATGTTTATTGAGCTCAGTTTTCGCTTGGGGACAAGCAAGGTCTAAGCTCGGGGGGAGTTGATACGTTCATTTTGCATCACTATTCTATATCATAATTTACTGTTATTCATTGGTATATTTCATATTAAGAGATAATACTTATGTTATTTCATGTATTTTTGCATGGTTGGTGACTTTTGGAGGATGAACCACTGGAGTCATGATTCTGATGAAAAAGGCACTGTCCAGGTGCAAAATTGGCACAGAAAATATACAAAAATTCCTATTTTTCCAAAAGACGAAGGAGGCATAAGGGGAAGTGGAGATGGGCCATAGGGGGCCCGCACCACTCCCTGGCGCGGGCCACTGATACATTGCTAACATATCTATAATATTTGATGTTCCATGCTTGGTTTATATCTTATTGGGTGGATACCCCCGGGTAGGGTCACGCCGGGGTATAAATGCCGAGTTAGCCGAGGTTCGGCAAGGTCAAAGCGGATGCTGGCCGAGTCACCTCAAGGCAGGCCGGATCACGGAGTAACCCGGACCAGGGACGTCCACCTTACATGGTCTCAACCGACTTAAGCCGTATGTCGGTAAGATATATCTAACTTGTATGCAGGAACATGTATGTCCGAATCAACTATGCAGGATCCGGGTTATATCAAGCTTGCAAGAGAAGGAAGGTATCTCGCTGGTCAAAAGGTGGCTACTGTACGCGGAGCGTGAGCGAAGCGGACAGAGGCCGGACCACCGAGGCGTGGCCGACAAAGGTGACGAAGCCAATGTCGGGTGACGCAGGCGCCGTAGAGGCTCACATAGCCTCTGCATGGGTGACGCGGGGGAAAAGTAACCCGGTCGGCTTACTATTTTGGGAGGAGGCATATTCCCTGGAATATGCCTCCACGTATGACCTAAGTGGAGACCTAGCCTCCCCTATATAAGGAGGGTTAGGGCATCTGTAGAAGGGGTTGATTCTTGACTGGTTGATTTCTGGGAGATTGCTCTGAGGGCTAGCGAGTGGCGAGATTAAGAGAGTTCTTTCTTCCTCCTCTCCCCAATACAGCTCTAGGAGCACTTGTAATCTGTGAAGGAGAATCAAATACAAAGCTCTTGTGTGTGGAATCACCACACTATCCCTCCCTGGATTCCCCTAGTGCATTTAGTCCCCACATTTAGCCTATACATGGCATCTGCCGTGACACCACCACGACAGTTGGCGCCCACCGTGGGGCTAGCGGCGGTAGCAGGGGTGAAGATCCGGACAGGAAACCTCATCGGCGCCGGCGAACGCATCGTCTCCGGGCTCGTTCAATGCTTTGGAGCGCTGGATTTCGTCAGCGACAACGCTGGCTGCTTCGGCACGCGTCCTCTTCCGCGCAACGGCTTCTTCGTCAAGCTCGGTGCGCACAAGGTCTACGTTGCTGTCGATGTGTCGTGCGTTCATCCGCGGCACGTCGTCGAAGGACGCGAGCCATCCCTTAGCGTGGTTCACGGGGCGCGTATCACTCGCTCCCCAGACCGTGCAGAAGTGATAATGACTACGCCAGCTGTAGGCGCGAGCAAAGACCCGGCACCGGATCCGGAGGTAACACCTAAGGCACCGAGGAAAAGTAGAGGTCCTCCACTAGAGAGGCCAGAGAACGTGTTGCAGCAGGCGATGGATAGCTTGGCAAACCCAGTAGCAGCTGCAGTAGATCCGGCTCAGGCACAGGCCGAGCGAGAGGAAACTAGGCAGAAAATACTAGAGGGTGCGAAAAAGATAGCCGTGGCTCAGCAGTCGTTGAACATGACATTGCGTGAGTACGCAAAGGCAAATAAAGTAGATGTTGTAAAAGTAAAGGGGAGAAATCTCATGAGTGAAATGAACAGAGAGGGTGATACTAGGATTGAGGAATCAGAGAACTGTCTGTCCGTGGGGCTGCCAAAGTACAGTACCCTGGCAAAGAACCTCAGGGCAGCAGATGCAGCTGCATCCGAGTTAGAAGGTCTGACGGGTGAAGCCCGCCAAAGACAGCAAGATAGGATTAACGAGTTGGTTCGGATCGCGAACAGGCAGAATGAGGAATTGCTCAGGGCTAACCCGGAGAGAGCTGGGGCCTCCAAGATCGTTCATTCGGCGGTGGGTAACCCGGAAAAATCTGCTGGAGCCGCATCGTCTCCTCATGGTGGTCCTAGGAGAGAAGAGGTAGTAACTTCGGCTAGGAGGAATAAACAGATAGTCCCATATGACCCGGCAAGGGCAGGGAAAGGAAAAGAAGTGCAAAGAAATGAGGATCGAAGGAGTGTGAGCCGAGGTGAAGCGGGCCGAGGTAACCGCGACCAAGGCAATGGCGGTCAAAAGAATGTTGTAAACGGCATTGCCGGACAGCGTAATGCGGAAGGTGCAGGTCAACCGCAGCAGCGGAACATGCCACGGCAAGAGCGCAGTGCCGGCCAAGGTATGCAACAAAGGGCAGCTCCACCGGAGCAAGATAGATATAATGATGGTAATTCGGAGATGGTGAATGCTGGCTATTCCAGGCCGGACTATCATGTGATAGGATCAAGGTTGGGAAGCAGAGACTTAATGTCTGATGACGCTAGGTTAAAACTGGATCGGTTGTATAGGTCGGAGCAAATTGAGTGTCAAGGTCCTCCGGGTCCAGCATGTTTTGGGCCCCGGATCATGAAGGAACCTCCAGTACCTAACTTTCAGTTACCTAGAGGCACGAAGACATATGACGGCAGCACTAAGCCGGAGGATTGGTTGATTAACTATGCTACTGCCGTAAAAATTGCCACAGGCAACTTGAGGTGGGCTGTGAGATATGTACCCCAGATGTTGGAGGGGCCAGCAAGGGTATGGCTAAACAACTTGCCACCCGAAAGTATTAATTGTTGGATCGATTTTGAGGAAATGTTTGTTAGCAATTTATCAAGTACGTATCAGAGGCCCAACAGGCCACAAACCCTGGCAATGTGCAGGCAGAGACTGAATGAGACAGACCGGGAGTTCTTACCCCGTTGGTGCAATGTGCGAAACTCGTGTGAGGGCGTGATTGAATCACAGGCCATAGCTTGGTTTGCGCAAGGATGCAGATATGCAAGCATGCTATGGCAAAGGTTGCAAAGAGATATGCCAACTACATTGGCAGAAACGATCTGGATTGCTGATTCATATGCTTTGGGTGATCCGACGCAACCTAAGCTCACCTCGAACGAGTCAGGAGAGGAGTACTACCAGAGAGATGGAGCCGGGTCATCCCGGAGGAATGATTATCGAGGTAAAAGAAGAGATGATAGACCGGATTACCGGTACAGTTCGCAACAAGTTGCAGCTGTGAATCAAGATCAACCCGGAGCAGGAGGCAGTCAACGTTAGAAAACTGGAGGACAGCAATGGACGCCAAGGAATAATGGGAAGAAAACTTGGACGCCAGAGCAGAAAAAACAGTGGCAAGAGAAGAAAGACCGTCCGAGGTATACTTATGAAGCAATGTTGGATCAGCCGTGTAAATTTCACATGCCTAATCCAAGTAACCCGGCGGGTCACACAACTAGGCAGTGTGAGTGGATGCGGAAGATAGAACAAAGTGGTTCAGGGAATGCTCAGGCACCTCGGAATGATCAACCTCGGCAGGAGTTACCCCGGCAGCAATTGCTCTCCGGAGCAAACACGCAACAATTAATGTTGCCTCCCCCTCCGCCGAGGTATGACAACCATGAGAGAAGGGATGCAGTGCATCAGGTAGAAAACCAAAACTAGCAAGATCAGAGGTACCCCGGAAACGAGGGGAGAAATGAGTACAGAGAACACCATCAGAGTTACTGTGTGTTCACTACCGAAGAGACAGACAGGAAGATCTTGCAGCACCGACATATGGAAGTGAATGCGGTAATACCAGCTGTGACGCGGTACATGCCTTGGTCGGACCAAGAAATCACCTGGAGCATCAAGGATCATCCCAAGCTTATGCCTAGTCCGGGCTCATATGCACTGGTGTTGGACCAAACATTCATTGGGCCTAACATCAATGTAAGATTCTCCAAGGTACTGATTGACAATGGTAGCAGCATTAATATCATGTATGCGGATACGATGCGCAAATTGGGTATCTCGGAGATCATGCTCCAACCTACAAGGACAACTTTCCATGGCATTGTGCCAGGCATTTCTTGTGAGCCCATAGGCAAGGTCCGAGTTGACGTTTTGTTCGGCACAAGAGATAAATGCCGAACTGAGAATTTGGAGTTTGAGGTGGTGAACTTAGAAAGTGCGTATCACACGTTACTCGGAAGATCGGCACTGAACAAGTTCATGGAAAGCTGCCACATCAGTTATCTGAAGATGAAGTTGCCTGGGCCAAATGGTGTGATCACTATAGCCGGAGATTTCCGACGTTCCATGGAGTGTGCGTCAGCCGGGTCAAACCTAGCCAAGTCACTCGTGATTGCGCAAGAAAAGAGAAAGATCCAAGAAGTGGAGACATTAGCTCAGTCCGCACAGAAGTATCTGTCGGCATTGAGTAACCCGCATGGAAGTGTCTCATTCCAAGCGACAAAAGATACCAAGAAGGTGCCTGTTGATGATATGTTCGCTGAGCTTATCGTAACAATTGGTGCCGGGTTAAATGACAAATAGGAAAGCGAGATCGTCAACTTCCTCCGTGAGAATCGGGATATTTTTGCTTGGTCCACACAGGACTTGCAAGGTGTTCCGAGGGAGTTGGCCAAGCACTCTTTGAACGTGAGACCCGGAGCTAAGCCGGTGAAGCAACCTCTCTGTCGCTTCGCTGAAGACAGGAGAAAAGTCATAGGAGATGAGATAGCTCTGTTGTTGGCTGCAGGATTTATCATGGAAGTGCTTTACCCGGATTGGCTGTCTAATCCGGTGCTGGTGGATAAGAAGAAAGATGATCCGAACGGGCAATGGTGTGGCGTATGTGTATCTATTACACGAACCTGAATAAGGCGTGTCCGAAAGATCCATTCCCACTGCCGAGGATAGACCAGGCCATAGATTCCACTGCTGGGTGTGAGTTATTGTCGTTCATTGATGCATATTCTGGTTTCCACCAGATACCTCTGAACCCAAATGATCAAATAAAGACTGCGTTTATCACCCCGTATGGGGCTTATTGCTATCGCACCATGCCTTTTGGTTTACGTAATGCTAGGGCAACGTACCAGAGATGTATGCAAAAATGTTTGCATGACCAAATTGGTCAAAATGTGCAGGTGTATGTGGATGATGTTGTGATAAAGACCAAGGAAAGCAAAACGCTCCTTGACAATATCAGGCAGACGTTCGCGAACCTAAGAAGGTTCCGGATGAAGCTTAACCCAGAGAAATGTACCTTCGGTGTCCCGGCTGGAAAATTACTCGGATTCCTCGTCTCCAGCCGAGGTATCAAGGTCAATCCAACTAAGATCTGGGCCATAGAACGAATGGAGCTGCTGAAGTGTCTTAACGATGTCCAGAAGTTCACTGGTTGCCTGGCGTCGTTGAGTCGGTTTGTATGTCGGTTGGGAGAAAAGGCACTGCCTCTCTATCAACTCATGAAAAAGTCGGATAAGTTCATTTGGTCGCCGCAGGCCAATGAAGCATTTGCTCACTTAAAGAAAATGTTAGCCACTGCACCAGTGTTAGCCTCTCCACTATCAAAGGAGCCAATGTTGCTCTATATAGCCGCAACTAACCGAGTTGTAAGTGCAGTAATTGTGGTAGAGCGGACGAAGAGGGTAAGTCGGTGCAAAGGCCAGTGTATTACCTAAGTGAGGTGTTATCAGCCTCAAAGCAAAATTATCCGCACTATCTAGCGTATGGTGTGTACATGGCAGCTAAGAAGCTGAAACACTATTTCGAGGAACACCCAATCAAGGTAATATGTGAAGCTCCCATATCTGAGATAATGAGTAACAAGGATGTGAGTGGCAGGATTGCAAAATGAGCAATTGAACTAGCACCTTATGCGCCACAATATGACAGAAGAGAAGAAATTAAATCTCAAGTTGTGGTGGACTTTTTTGGTGGATTGGGCCGAGGTGCAATACGAACCACCATTGCCAGATCCGAACTACTGGAGAATGCACTTTGACGGGTCAAAAATGAAAACTAGGTTAGGTGCCGGAGTTGTGCTTACCTCACCAAAGAAGGACCAGCTGAAATATGTGCTACAGATCCACTTCACTGCATCAAACAATGTTGCAGAATACGAAGCACTTATACATGGGCTCAAAGTGGCAAAGGAGGTTGGTATACATCGGATCCAATGCTTCGGTGACTCGGATCTCGTAGTCCAGCAGGCCTCCGGGCAATGGGATGTCTTGGACGCAAACATGGCGTTATACAAATTTCATGTGCAGAAAATATCTGGTTACTTTGAGGGATGTGAATTTTACCATATACCTTGGGTGGAGAATGAGGCTGCCGACGTACTGTCGAAGCTCGGTTCAACCCGACAAGCAATTCCACCAGGCATAGCGTTGGAGCACCTCAGGAAACCATCCATCAGGCCATCCCCGGAGTCCGACTCAATTTTTATCCCGAAATCAGAGGCTGTGCCCATGGACATTGATGAAGGAAGTGGCTCGCGAAACCCGGGGACTGCCACGACAAACTCTGGGACTGCACAACATGATCCTGTAGAAGTTATGCCGGTGGATCTGACAGAAATTGATGAGGAAATATTCCCAGTGAGAGCTGTACCAGCTTGGGCATTGCCAATATTCCAATTCCTGAAAGATGGAACCTTACCTACTGAGGAGGTACTTTCCAGGCAAACTCAGAGGAGAGCGAAAGCATACACGATCATCAATTCTGAGTTATACAAAAGGAGTGTGACTAATGTCCTCCAGCGATGTGTTGACCCGGAGGAAGGACTTGACATCCTCCGAGATATACATCAAGGGGAATGTGGGCATCACGCCTCATCCAGAGCTTTGGTAGCAAAAGCTTTCCGCCATGGGTTTTACTGGCCAAGTGCCTTAGAACAAGAGGAAGATCTGGTGAGAAAGTGCAATGGCTGTCAGAGATATGCGACAAAAACACATATGCCAATGTTGGAGCTCAATACCATACCAATTACATGGCCATTTGCTGTATGGTGCTTGGATATGGTTGGCCCGTTTAAACCAGCAAAGGGAAATATGACTCACATTTTGGTCATGGTGGACAAGTTTACAAAGTGGATTGAAGTGAAGCCAATAAGAAAATGTGATGGAGCTACGGCAGTAACATTTCTCAAAGACATCATTTTGAGATACGGTTATCCTCACAGTATAATAACAGATAATGGCACGAACTTTGCTGAAAGAGCATTTGCGCGTTTCTGTCGAGATAAGAAGATCCGGCTGGACGTTGCCTCGGTAGCCCACCCCGCATCGAACGAACAAGTGGAAAGATCCAACGGATTAGTATTATGCGGGATAAAACCCCGGCTCATTGAGCCGCTGCAAAGATCAGCGGGGTGCTGGATAGAAGAACTACCAGCGGTACTGTGGAGTTTAAGAACAACTCCGAATCGATCAACAGGCTATACGCCATTCTTTCTGGTATATGGGGCAGAAGCTGTATTACCAGCCGACATAGAGCCTGATTCGCCTAGGGTCACCCAATACATAGAAGCCGAAGTGCAAGAAGCCCAGCAAAATGATGTTGATCTGTTGGAAGAAGCGAGAGAATTGGCATTGTCCAGATCTGCCATATATTAGCAAAATCTCCGACGCTATCATAGCCGGAAAGTAAGCCCCTGAGTTTTCCGGGAAGGCGATCTGGTGCTCCGGTTGGTACAACGTACTGCTCGCATGCACAAGTTATCCTCCCATGGGAAGGGCCATTCATTGTGAGCAAAGCATTGCACAATGATTCTTATTATCTTATCGATGCAAAGCCACAGGAAAAGAACAAGGCGGACATGTCCGGCGAGGAATCTAAGAGTCCATGGAATGTAGCACTACTTCGTCCTTTCTACACTTAGCAGAGAAGTGTATGTATCCGAGTTCCTCATATGTCGGTATGTATGCCGGTAATGAGGCTATAAATCAAATCTTGGCACCTCGAGCAGTAACTCAGGGACTGCCTTAGTAATTTTAGTTGTCTTCTGCGTTTATTATTTTTACGTCGGCTGGCGTAAGTCGCTTCTGCTTAGGTCGGATTAGTAATGTGCGAGTACCAAGAACCTAACTCTTTGACTTGCTGCTGTCCAACAAGATTTGGCTTCATGGCAAGCAAGAGAACAAGTTTGGAATTGCGTAGCACATGAAAAACGACTAAGGGAAAAATATTAATTGAGCTGACGTTTGTTTTTCGAACTAACCATATGTATACTTTAAATTTATCATGCTGAATTATTTTGAGCTAATCCCAAAGTTTCCAAGTATTGTTAAGACAATTTTTGAAGATCGGACTCGTAAGTCATAAAACCGAGCCAAGGTAGACGCGAGCCGAGCCAAAAGATTGGAAGAACGAGAAAATGAAACTCAGGGACTACGCCCAAGTCAATCTAGCATAAAAACTCACTAGCAAAATATTACTTGTGCACTTGATACAACTACACCCAGCATACCGGGGTTCTGATAAACTTTAAAGTTTTTCGCTCAAGGACCAGCAGGAGGAGGAAGTTCGGCGTCATCTTCGCTATCTTCGACGTCCGAGGCATCGTCCTCTTCGTCTTCATCCGAACCATCTTCTGCATTTTCAGCATTTTCGGCATCAGCGGCACCAAGGAAGCTCGGAACCTCATTCCATTCATGAATGGGGCATATTCGATGAGGCTATGGGCACAGGCCTTGCGCCGAGCAATCCACTCCGGGTAGCTGGACCATTTGGATCCGGTGCGCATGCGCGCTAGGAGGTTGAGGTCGATCTTCTCATACCACGTAAGCACGAAGTGGAGAACAGTCTCAGCTCCGGCACGGCCAGCGGATTCCCTCCAAAGGTCGAGTTGGGTCTCGCATTCCATCAATTTGTCGACGAGAACTGCGGTCCCCTCCGGAGTATCTTCCTTAGGCCAAAAGACGTTGAAGATCTGAACTACCACGTCAAGGATATCTTTGCCATAGTTCTTCACGATTTCCACGCGAGAAGACAAGCTGACCAACAGGTCCTCCATGTCATAGGGAATTTCTTCAGCGTCAGGAGCAATGGGGGTACCCCTCTCTCGGCGGAACTTAGCAACAGCGGTGCTCGCAATGGCGTTGCCCTCTGGAAATTTGCCAGAAAATAAGACAGGAGAAACAAGTAAGGAAAAGACATGAGAGGCAACCCGGAGAAGTATGCCGGACGAAGGAAAATAACTTACGGGAAATATGGCTGTGGATCCGGTTAACTCCTTGGTACAGTCATCACGCCTTTTGCGAAGCTACACAAGTTCAGTGTTCGCCGACTCGAGTTTGACGTCGGCCTCCTGGAGAAGCTCTTGGTCCTTGGAAATCTGGAGGGTGAGGCGCTCCCGCTCTTTAGTATAGTCCTGGCCAGCTTTTTGAAGTTCGGCTTGGTGCTGCGCCTTTAGCTTCTTCATATCTGCCTTGAGCTTGGCAATCTCATCATCTTTGGCTCGGAGGAGGGCAAGCTCGTCGTCTTTCTTCTTAAGTTCGGCCTGATGTTGCCCTGCTTGTTCGAGAAAATGCAGCATCATATTAGGCACGGGCACACTATCTTCAAGAGATGCTGAAATAGTTTGTTGACCCGGCAGAGCTGAGGTATGAATGTTTGCCGAGCCACGGGGAAAAAGAGATAGAAAGCATAGCAAAGTTGAGAAAAAATAACTTACCCTTGATCTGGTCCAAATTCTTCCTCATGAGGATATTCTCAGCCTCCACCCCAGCTGCGGAAACCGAATGATGGGTTAGCTCGGCAGAAAAAGACGAGGAAAACGGGAAAATGCCAAGGAAGGAACTTACCCCTTTTCTCGTATTCAGCGAGAAGTGCATTATGCTTTGCACGCAGCATCTTGTGAGTGTCCAGCAGACGCTGAAACTCAGCGCTCCGGCGGTTGGTGGTCACCTAAAAAGAGTACAAAAAGGTAGCTTAGTCTTGTGCATATTCGAAGTGTACAAAATCCGGGCCAAGTGGAAATTAACCCGGCTCTAGGTGTGTGCATATTCGAAGTGTACAAAATCCGGGCCAAGTGGAACTTAACCCGGCTCTAGGTGTGTGCATATTCAAAGTGTACAAAATCCGGGCCAAGTGGAACTTAACCCGGCTCTAGGTGTGTGCATATTCGAAGTGTACAAAATCCGGGCCAAGTGGAACTTAACCCGGCTCTAGGTGTGTCCATATTCGAAGTGTACAAAATCCGGGCCAAGTGGAACTTAACCCGGCTCTAGGTGTGTGCATATTCAAAGTGTACAAAATCCGGGCCAAGTGGAACTTAACCCGGCTCTAGGTGTGTGCATATTCGAAGTGTACAAAGATCCGGGCCAAGTGGAACTTAACCCGGCTCTAGGTGTGTGCATATTCGAAGTGTACAAAGATCCGGGCCAAGTGAAACTTAACCCGGCTCTAGGTGTGCGCATATTCGAAGTTTACAAAGATCCGGGCCAAGTGGAACTTAACCTGACTCTAGGTGTGTGCATATTCGAAGTTATCAAGGAGCTACGTTAGTTTTCTAAGGAGCATCCGACCGAGTAACAAGTTACTCCCCCAGAGGCTCGGGGACTAATGGTTATATCGCTAATATCTACAACATCTTAAGGAACAGACAAAGTAACGTACCTCCATCATCCGACCTGCGAGGTTAATTGCCTTGGCGGCAGTATTCATCTGTGCAGAAATTTCGGCGGGACCGAACTTCTCTAGGAGATCGTCGTTGTGGACGAACTCTGCCTTTTTCCAGTTATTTATGAATTCAATCAAGGTCGGAGGGTATCATGGGCATGTGGGGCGCTACCAAACCCTTGGCATGCGCTTCCCTCTTCTCAACCTGAGCAAGGGCCGGGCTGGTGTGCAAAACAAGTTGTTGCGCATCAGCTGGGTCGGTAGGGGCGCCCTTCGGTGGCGGAGTCTTCTTCGGGAGCATGGACGCAAGCGTGCGCTGTCTAGCCTCGATGGATGCTGCCCTAGTGGCGTCAGAGGTCTTTTTGCCCTTAGGCTGCTGCTGAGAAGTGGAAGTTGTTGCAGCAGATTTACCCTTGGGAGCGACCTTGGTGCTTTCTCGCCGAGACAGAGAAGACTCCGACGAGGCGGAGGGGCTTGGTGCTGCTGCTGTTGCTTTTGCTGCTGGTGCCGGAGTTGGTGCTGATACTGGTGCTGATACTGGTGTTGGTTGCTTCTTCGGTGGAGGTACTGAGGGAACCTCGGTGGTAGCTGGTTGCGGCGGAGCCGAAGTAGTGGTGGCTGTTGTCTCGGCAGAGCCGGTCTCCCCTGCTCCAAGGTTGCCCTCTTCTTGACGAGGTGGGCTAGAACCCGGAGCAACCGCTGAACCCTCCGGGATTGGGCTCAGCGGGCGTGAATCCTCGCCGCGAGGGGGGGAATGGTTGTGTCGAAGTGGGGAGGCAATGCCAGATCCACTTTGTGGGACCTCCACCGCGGCCCTGCCAAATCAAACATTGTTGAATAAGAAGATGTAATAAAAGAAGGACAAGTAAATAGTAAAGGGAAAAGAGGCTTACTCATCCGACGTCAGGGGCTCCTTGGGCTTCCGAGCCCTCCGAGTTGTGGCCTTGGTTGCAGGCTTGGTGGCAGTTTTGTCTCCGAACTTCTTTCGCCTTTTGGCGGGCTGAGAAGGTCCAAAGGAAGAGGTTGATGCGGCTCCCCTTTTCTTCTTCGGCGCAATCGGAACAGGATCACCCACGACAAGGGGAGGATCTTCATGGATCTACCCACCGGGGTTAGCTGATGTCGGAAAAGCATAAGAAAGGGGGACAGCGTCAAATGCTTCCATCAGCTTAACATCCGAATCATCCTCATCGTCGGGCCAATCTTTAATAGAAGAGAGTTTATCGGTGGGTCGCTTGGTCGCGTCCAACATCGGAAGGAACATCTCCTGATCAGGTTCTTCCTCATCCGAGGTGTCTCGGTCAGGCGCCCATTTGAGAGTAGGGTCGGTGCCATCCTGATGTTTTGCTGAAGAAAATCTAAGGAAAAGGAAAGGAAACAGGATTAAAATCTACAACAAAAAGACCGACATATGATTCAATTCGGAATAGAGTTTGGGGTGCGAGACTTACCAAAGGAGGAAGCCTATCCCAGCAAAAGTGTTCAATCCCCCACGTCCACTCAGAGGAGAAGTCCTGGTGGGTGGTGAACAGGGCCTTGACCCGACGGTAGATCTCTGTATTTCTTAACTCGAAAGACGAGGTCTGGTTGGGGTCGAGGCCCCAGCTCATGTGGCACACTTTGTGTGTGCGTTTCTGGAGGGGGGAGATCCGGTTGCAGATGAATGTGATCATGGCGTCCTCGTTGCGCAATCCGAGGTCCTTCAGCTCCTTGAACCTCTTGTTAACTTGGTTGGCCAGCACTGTGGGCTTCTTGGGGATAACGTCCCACAACTCCGGGTTAGGAGGACCCGGAGTATAGGGGCGCAGCCGGATCAGATCTTCGGTGGTGCTGTTCCAAACATAGAAGAAGGTTCGGGCCCATCCCTTGCAGGAGTCTAGCCCAGTAACTCGGGGGAAGACAGACAGCCTCCGGGGAGAAATTGACGCAACACCGAACTGCGTGAGTTGTTTGTCCTCCGGATCTAGTTCTACATTCGGAGTTACATTCCGGCGGAGGCTAAAGAACTGGATCCATAGCTCCTTTGTGGGCCATAATCCGGCATAGCCCTCGATGGTGGAGGCAAAGGCGGAGAGAGATGTGATGGCGTTGGGTGGAAGGTGATGCGGCTGGAGCTCTACGTGTTCAACCAGTCGTGGAAAAAATCACTAACTGGCAAACCGAACCCCCGCTGGAAGTGTGATAGGAACACAACGTACTCACCCGGATTGGGTGAGGGGGCAAGCTCGGAGGAGGCAAGGCGCGCGGCGACGCCCTCTGGGATGCGCCTGGTCCGGTAGAGCCAGTCCAGGTCATTCTGGCAGACCCAGGAGCCTACCCACGCATCGCGGTCGACGCTCGCAGCATCTTCCTCCATCTCTTGCTCGGCGACGGCGAGCTCCTCCTCGGTAATCTCAGGGTCGCTGCTCTCACTGGCGCTAGCGGCGGTGGGTGGCAGCGGCCTGGACTGACGGGGACCCGTGGCGGAGGAGATGCGCAGAGGCGACGGCGACGCAGGTGCGCGCGGAAGCAGAGCGGCGGTGGCACAGCTACTCAAACGCGGTGGCGGCGGCGCTGTCGCGGGGAAAGATGAGGAGGAAGAAGGGGCAGAGGGGCGCGGAAATGAGAAACGGCCCCAAGGGGCGCGCCCCTCCCCTATTTAACCGCTCCCTCAGGGGAGTAGTGGGATCGCGTTTGCGGGCGGGCCACACCGTGTGGTCGTGTACAATCCGGATTGACCAATCAGCATCGAGCCACACGGAAGGCCATAGAGCGCAGCGGATCCCATGACGTGACGTTATGACGCAGTTAACGAGGAGGCAGGCACGATGTGACGTGCGCTACAGTGATAACTGACAATTACTGCGGCGGTTACTGTGGCTGGCCCTTAAAATGAGGCGATGTGATGATTAGCCTCCACATGGGGAAGCGTACGAGAGAAGGAAGAGAAACCCGGATGAGTATGTGGTAACCCGGCTAGCAAGTAAAAACTTGGAATGTGCCAAGGGAAAGTAAATCCATAGAATCCGAGATAAGAGGTAACTCGGAAAAGGAACACAGAGCTCAGTGAAATTGAACCTGCTTTGGCCTTAGCGGCTAAGGCAGCCAAGACCGCACCAGCTTCGGGGACTAATTTTGGGGGGATACCCCCGGGTAGGGTCACACCGGGGTATAAATGTCGAGTTAGCCGAGGTTCGGCAAGGTCAAAGCGGATGCTGGCCGAGTCACCTCAAGGCAGGCCGGATCACGAAGTAACCCGGACCAGGGACGTCCACCTTACATGGTCTCAACCGACTTAAGCCATATGTCGGTAAGATATATCTAACTTGTATGCAGGAACAGGTATGTCCGGATCAACTATGCAGGATCCGGGTTATATCAAGCTTGCAAGAGAAGGAAGGTATCTCGCTGGTCAAAAGGTGGCTACTGTACGCGGAGCGTGAGCGAAGCGGATAGAGGCCGGACCACCGAGGCGTGGCCGACAAAGGCGACGAAGCCAATTTTAGGTGACGCATGCGCCGCCGAGGCTCACGTAGCCTCTGCATTGGTGACGCGGGGAAAAGTAACCCGGTCGGCTTACTATTTTGGGAGGAGGCATATTCCCTGGAATATGCCTCCACGTATGCCCTAAGTGGAGACCTAGCCTCCCCTATATAAGGAGGGCTAGGGTATCTGTAGAAGGGGTTGATTCTTGACTGGTTGATTTCTGGGAGATTGCTCTGAGGGCTAGCGAGTGGCAAGAGTAAGCGAGTTCTTTCTTCCTCCTCTCCCCAATACAGCTCTAGGAGCACTTGTAATCTGTGAGGGAGAATCAAATACAAACATCTTGTGTGTGGAATCTCCACACTATCCCTCCCTGGATTCCCCTAGTGCATTTAGTCCCCACATTTAGCCTATACATGGCATCTGCCGTGACACCACCACGCCATATCTACTTTCTTATGTTTTGTCCACACTTTGGAGTATTTTTATACACTTTATTGGACTAACCTATTAACAAGATGCCATAGTGCTAGCTGCCTGTTTTCTGCTGTTTTTTGGTTCCAGGAAAGTTAGAAAATGAATATTCTCGGAATTGGACGGGATAAAAGCCAAAGTCAATATTTCACCGAGGGGGACACAGAGCCAGAAGACGAGACAGAGAGGGGCCAGAGGCCAGCCACACCACCTGGCCACACGGCCCGGCCTGGCCCGTGCCAGGGGTGGTGTGGCCGCCTAGGGCACCCCCTCGGTCTCCCCTTTGGGCTATATATTGCCTCTGATATAGAAACCCTAAGTACCCAATCAAAATTCCACGAAAGAGTCTGTAGCCGCTGTCATCTCCATCCCTAGATCGGGAGGGATCTAAAGCTCTTGTCGACACCCTATCAGAGGGGAGAATTCACCCTGGAGGCCTTCTTCATCACCATGCAAGCCTCCGGTGTGATGCGTGAGTAGTTCATACTTGGACTACGGGCCCATGTAGTAGCTAGATGGTTGGTTCTTCTCCTTTGTGCTATCATGTTTAGATCTTGTGAGCTCCGTTCATGATCAAGATCATCTATTTGTAATCATACATGTTGTGTTTGCGGGGATCCGATGGATATTGAGATGCTATTTCAGATTGGTTATTGATTCTATCATGTATTTGTTATTTGTGATCTTGCATGCTCTCCGTTGTTAGTAGATATCTTGGCCGAGTAGATGCTAGCAACTCCAAGAGGGAGTATTTATAGTGGGTTCACGCCTCTAGTAATCTGGGGAAGTGACAGAAATCTCTAAGGTACTAGATGTGTTATTGCTACTAGGGAGAAAACATCAATCCTTTGTTCATAGAACAATTGTATTGTTTACTTTACACGCAATGCTTAATGCAATTATCTGTTGTAATGCCATAGATGAAGTTGGATTACGGTCTATGTATAATGTTGTAATGCCCAATTGAATCTCAAGGGAGTCAAGATGATTAGTATATGCATGTATGCTTTCTCGATGTTTGTCAATTGCCTCGCTGTAATTTGTTCTCCCAAGATGTCATCTATCTTAAGGAGAATCACCACTAGCGAACTATGGACCCCGGTCCTTTCTTTTGCCATCAATCTACAACTGTTTATTGTTTTCTGTTTACTTTTTGTAAGCTATTACTTTCTTCCACGCAATATGTTTAATCCTTTGTTTTCAGCAAAACCGGTGAGATTGACAACCTCACTGTAAGTTGGGGACAAAGTTCTGTGGTTGTGTTGTGCAGGATTCCAAATTGGAAACAACACCTTGGAGGTGTTTCCTTGCTCCTACTGGTTCGATAACCTTGGTTTCATAACCGAGGGAAAACTTGCTGATGTGCTCATCATACCTTCCTCTTGGGGTTCCCCAACGAGCTCAATATTTTGGGCCATCAAGCTAACTTACTAGCACCGTTGTCGGGGAGTGAAGAATAAGAAGCTCCCACGTCAACCACGCGCCAGCAAGTATTTTTCTAGCGCCGTTGCCGGGGAATCAAGGACATCTTCACAAGGGGAGTCCCTCATAACCAATCTCTTCACTTTGTTATTTTTGTTTTGCTTAGTTTATTTCTGCTTTGTTTGCTTGTTTCTTTTATCAAAAATACAAAAAAAATAGTTCCTACTATAGTTGTTATTTTCGTTGGTCTGTTATCGACTTGCTTTATCATGCTTTCTATCAATGGTTGGTTTCTTTGAAATTGAATCTTATTGGCAAGATGGTTTCACAGAAGAACAAAAATATTATTATAAGGAACACCTCTTGTCACAAAAAGGGAAACACTTATGGGAACAAATTAATAAATTGTATACCATTGCTAGAAACGTGTGCTCTACTTATAATGTTACTTATTGCTTTTATAAATCTAGTTGCCGTAAGAGGTATAAACACTTCCCTTTTTAATGTGAGTACAATGATGATGTTACCATATCTTCTTATGTTAAGGGAAATTATGACTTTTATGATGTGGAACAAATTGAAGAATTTATTGCTTGGATGGATGCATTCGAACTTGCTTATTTGCTTGAAAATACTGATGATGCACCTTATAAATATGAGGTTTATGATATACTTAAATTTTTCTTTGATAATTAGAAGGAAGAAAATGGCTATATTCTTGAATATCTTAATAGATGCTCTCCACCAATGGAAGAGACTAATGCCTTGCAAGAGCCTATGGAAGAAGAAATTGCTGAAACGGGAAGCTCATTGGATGAAAAGGAGGAGGAGAGTGATGATCAAAAGGAGGAAGAATGGATCTACCCATTCCTACCTTCTAATGAAAGTAACTCTTTACCCCTTACATTATTTGATTATCCTCCATGCTTACCAAAGGAGGATGAATGTTATGTTCCTGTGGATTCTTTTGAAAATGTTTATAATAAAGCTCTAGATGATGGTCCTATATTGGTTGATAATATTAATTGTACTACTATTGAAAATGAGATTGATCAGTCATCTTGTTATAAAATTGTTAAAAGTGGGTTTGAAGATTATAATCCCACTATTGTTGAGCTTGATAAAAATTATGTGTTTGTAGATCATGAAAAGCATGCTTGATGTGATAGTTATATTATTGAGTTTATTCATGAGGCTACTGAAAATTATTATGAGAGAGGAAAATATGGTTGTAAAAGTTTTCATGGTACTAAAACTCCTCTCTATTTGCTGAAAGTTTTGAAATTACTCTCATTTTATCTTCCTATGCCTTTTTATTTGTGAATTTATTTGCGTATAAGATTCCTATGCATAGGAAGTAGGTTAGACTTAAATATGTTTTTGCTTCTTGATGCTCTCTTTTATTTCAATTCATATTTCTTATGTGAGCATCATCGAAATTATCATGCCTAACTTAAAGACGTTAAAGAAAAGTACTTATTGGGAGATAACCCAAAAGTTTTAGATGAGTCTTGGAACTTATTACCTCTGCAATAACCGCTCCTTATCCTTTTTATTTGCTTTTTGTGCCAAGAGTAACCTCTAATGAGAGAGAAGTTTGGGAAAGTTGCTGTCCCGAAACAGATTTTAAAAATTCGTGTAAAATCTCTGTACGTCGGTCTGAGCTGCGATTTTTTGTTCTTCTGCCCCAGGTTGTTATCTAACTTTCGTTAGTTCAACACTTTTTGATTTGAGCAACAGAAGGTCTTCGAAAAAATTGGTTTTTACCTGCTGGTCTGTTTTGACAGATTTCTGCCATTATTTGCATTTGCTTCTTGTTGATTCCTTTTTGGGTTCTTTTCAGAGAATTGAACTTTTTGAGGGAAGTGCTACAGTATCTTGTGTTTTAATGGAAGTGTTATTGGTGTTGGAAATGAAACCAAAGACTTATTATATTGAGTGCACTAATGTTGCTAATAAAGATTGTGTGAAGTTTTGTATGAAGGAAAAATTTCAGGTGTATGGAAAGAATGATGTAATGAGATGAAGAATGGACTAAAGCTCAAGCTTGGGGATGCCACGTGTGTCACCCAAAGAAATATCCAAGAAGTACAAGCGTCAAAGCTTGGGGATGCCCAAGGCATCCCCTTCTTCATCAATAAAAATCTCAGGTTTCTTCCAAACACTTCACTTTTATTGTTTTATGCACAATTGTGTTGTTCTTGGAGTGTCTTCGTTTTTGTTTTCGTTTTTTGGTTTTCGTTTTCTTGGTTTGCTTAGTTTGCGTGAATAAATTGGTTGGACCCCCTCATTCATACATTAGTTTTCAAATAAGTTTGGTTTGGATTGGAAAAGGGTAGGAAAAGTTCATGCTTAAGTGTTAAAAGGAGCTTGTTTTTGACTATGGCCTAGGCTTTGTCATGTCATGCTTGATATTGTTTTGGCTTTATTCTTAGTGATTTTTTTCTGTAGCATGACATGTTATAAACAATTGATATTGTTTAATGTGCCTTGAAAGAATCATGTGTTGTTTTAGCATATTAAAGCATAGTATTGTGGTATTCTCCTTTGATGCTTTATTTCGGTTAACTTGGCGCATGCTCACACCATGTTATGACTACCCCAAGTCACCATAGCCTTTATGATCCTTTAGTATTCGACTTGTAATATCACTTTATACTTCCATTAATGATGTTTTGTCGCTTTGCATGATTATGGCCATTATTGCTCTCTTAGTTGGTCAATCCCAGTCTTTTGCTAGCCTCCATAACCAAGTATGAGTCCCACTCATGCATCCAACTCCAAATAAAACCAAGTTATTCCAAA
Source organism: Avena eriantha (assembly GCA_910589775.1). Lineage (NCBI taxonomy): Eukaryota > Viridiplantae > Streptophyta > Magnoliopsida > Poales > Poaceae > Avena > Avena eriantha. The sequence goes on along the minus strand of OU342740.1, from coordinate 234,458,080 downwards.
TAGTCCACCATACCTACCTATTAGCATTTGCTATTCCAAGTATATTCATGTTTTTATCTACCTTCCGAATTAAACTTGTTATGTGAAAATTAGTGATTAAAGCTCTCACGAACTTGATGGCACACTTTACTTTCTTGCACTTAATAAACTTGAACCATTGTGTCCATCTTTGTTGCGTATATGATTGTGACTTATAAGTTGAAGTTAGCAGAACCATGTATCATGGGGAACGCTTTCAACATTTCACTTATTACTCCGTTGATATCATGATTCTTTTGCTTATGGATCTCGGCGGTGTGAAATAAAAGTGGAACTTGTAAGATCATGGAGTTTGTATGTGTGTTAGATAAATGCCTAGGCCGCTAGCCTAAGCCATGCCTAATCATGGTGGAAACTTGCAGCATAACCATAATGAGCACTCTATAAAGCATCCTCAATAAAAACCTATGCAAATAGCAAATAAAAAGATCGTTGAGATGCTCATTGTCTGCTTGCCTTGTCATTTTGATTATGGGATAGATCCTGTATCATGTGCAAAGGGTACCCCGTTGGCGGTTCTCTATGATACATATGTACTTACAATGATAAGAGCTTACTTGTGACTGAAGTTGAGTAGCATGAGGTTCGGTACTCGTAAGCAAGGGGCATGAGATTTCAACTTATAACTTGTCAAGCATATCCTCTTAGTTGTGTCACTTTAACCTTAATCACCTAAAGATGCTTATGATAGGGGCAATGAGAGATGAAAGCTAATAAGTACCATAATTTTTGGAAGCTCTTTATGAGACTTTAATCCCTGCTTCCTTCTATGAAGGCCTTTCATTTACTTTTATGTTGAGTCTCCATCTTCTATCTTAATGCACCTATTGAGAGAGCATAGTGGCCATTCTTAATTTAATGTGCATTGTGCCAAGACTTGCTGATTGATTCATAACTTTGATATTGCTTGTTCTTAAACTATTTGTATCTAGTCACCCTTATGGACTTTGAAGGTGTCATATGCATTTATGTTTTGCTACTCTATGAGGGACAAGCTGAATACCATTCTCATTATGCTTTATTTATGTGAAACAAACAAATGTCTTTCAAAGCATTGTTATTCATGAATCTTTTGTTTATGTCTTTTCATGTTACAACATAGTTGCTATGTCTTATTGTTAGAACTATATCTTTCATGTTATGTTGAAGTACTATGATCCCAGCTATCAATGTTTTATAAATACTTTGATCAAGTTTATGATGGTGCATGTCACCTCAAAAATTATTCTTTATTTTTATCACTTACCTACTCGAGGACGAGCAGGAGTTAAGCTTGGGGATGTTGATACGTTGCTAACGTATCTATAAGTTTTGATGTTCCATGCTTGGTTTATATCTACTTTCTTATGTTTTGTCCACACTTTGGAGTATTTTTATACACTTTCTTCGACTAACCTATTAACAAGATGTCATAGTGCCAGCTGCCTGTTTTCTGCTATTTTTGGTTCCAGGAAAGTTAGAAAATGAATATTCTCGGAATTGGATGGGATAAAAGCTAAAGTCAATATTTCACTAAGGGGGACATGGAGCCAGAAGACGAGACAGAGAGGGGCCAAAGGCCGGCCACACCACCTGGCCGCGTGGCCAGGCCTGGCCACGCGGCCAGGTGGTGTGGCCGGCCTTTGGCCCCTCTCTGTCTCGTCTTCTGGCTCCATGTCCCCCTTAGTGAAATATTGACTTTAGCTTTTATCCCATCCAATTCCGAGTAGGGCACCCCCTCGGCCTCCCCTTTCGACTATATATTGCCTCCGATACAGAAACCCTACGTACCCGATCAAAATTCCACAAAAGAGTCTGTAGCCGCCATCATCTCCATCCCTAGATCGGAAGGAATCTGAAGCTCTTCCTGGCACCCTGCCAGAGGGGATAATTCACCCCGGAGGCCTTTTTCATCACCACGCAAGCCTCCGGTGTGATGTGTGAGTAGTTCATCCTTGGACTACGGGCCCATGTAGTAGCTAGATGGTTGGTTCTTCTCCTTTGTTCTATCATGTTTAGGTCTTGTGAGCTCCATTCATGATCAAGATCACCTATTTGTAATCATACATGTTGTGTTTCGAGGATCCAATGGATATTGAGATGCTATTTCAGATTGATTATTGATTCTATCATGTCTTTTTTATTTGTGATCTTGCATCCTCTCCGTTGTTACTAGATATCTTGGCCGAGTAGATGCTAGCAACTCCAAGAGGGAGTATTTATGCTCGATAGTGGGTTCATGCCTCTAGTAATCTGGGGAAGTGATAGAAATCTCTAAGGTACTAGATGTGTTGTTGGTACTAGGGAGCAAATAGCAATCCTTTGTTCATAAAACAATCGTATTGTTTACTTTACATGCAATGCTTAATGTAATTATCTATTGCTTGCAACTTAATACTGGAGGGGGTTCGCATGATAACCTGAAGGTGTATTATTAGTCATAGATGAAGTTGGATTACGGTCTATGTATAATGTTGTAATGCCCAATCGAATCTCAAAGGAGTCAAGATGATTAGTATATCCATGTATGCTTTCTCGATGTTTGTTAATTGCCCCGTTGTAATTTGTTCACCCAACATGTCATCTATCTTAAGGAGAATCACCACTAGTGAACTATGGACCCCGGTCCTTTATTTTACCAGCAATCTACAATTGTTTACTATTTTCTGTTTACTTTCTGCAAGCTATTACTTTCTTCCACACAATACGTTTAATCCTTTTTTTCAGCAAAACCGGTGAGATTGACAACCTCACTGTAAGTTGGGGACAAAGTTATGTGGTTGTGTTGTGCAGGATTCCAAGTTGGAAACAACACCTTGGAGGTGTTTCCTTGCTCCTACTGGTTCGATAACCTTGGTTTCATAACTGAGGGAAAACTTGCTGTTGTGTTCATCATACCTTCCTCTTGGGGTTCCCCAACGAGCTCGATATTTTGGGCCATCTAGCTAACTTTCTGGGGTCGTTGTCGGGGAGTGAAGAAGAAGAAGCTCCCACGTCAACCACGCGCCAGCAGCCACCCTTGGCCGCGCCACCAGGTGGTGTGGCCACCCTGGCCCACCTCCATCATCGCCCTTTCGTGTATATATTCCCCTCGAAACCCTAAGACTTGGAGAGCGACCACAGAAAGGTTCCGTCGCCTCTGCGGGGCGGAAACTACAGAGGGAGAAAGGGCTCTCTAGCAGGCGGAATTCTGTCGGGGAAATTCCTTCTCGAAGAGGGGAGATCATCGCCATCAACACCATCATCAAGCTGGACTTCATCAGGATCATCATCATCACCACCATCATCTCCACCAGCACCATCACCACCACTCCGTACCGCTGTAACAATTGGGTTGAATCTTGCATAGTTCTTAGGGGAAACTTTCCCGGTGTTGATTACTTGTTGTAGTTGATGCTATTGAGTGGAACCATTGAATTATTGTTCATGTTCAGATATGTTACTTATCATTATTTCATCTCTGATCTTGATCTATATGATGTCTCGTGAGTAGTTTGTTTAGTTCTTGAGGACATGGGAGAAGTCATGTTGTTAGTAGTGGAATTGTGTTGAGGAAGATTTAATGGTTTGATATTTAAGTTGTGGTGTTATTCTTCTAGTGGTGTCATGTGAACATCGACTACATGATACTTCATCTTTATGGGCCTAGGGGGATGCATTGTGTATTTGGCTACTAATCGTGGGGTTGCCGGAGTGACAGAAACCTGAACCCCCGTTAGGAAACCTTTGCATAAGGGAGTGTAGGATCTCAAAGTTTAAGGTTGTCGTTAGGTTTTTATCTTAACTACTTTCTTGTAGTTGCAGATGCTATTAAGGGGTATAATCACAAGTATGTATTAGTCCTAGGAAGGTCGGTACATTAGCATAGGTTCACCCACACAACACTTATCCAACCAGAGTAGATTAATCAACTATAGTAAGCGAATGCAGTTGACGATATTCCCATGTGTCCTTGAGAACGGTTGGTCATCTTAAGTAATACAACCGGCTTGTCCTTTTCTAAAGAAAGGATTGGGCCACTTGCTGCAATTATTATTATTGTCTTTTATTTACTCATACTTTATTTGTCTGTATTTTCAAAAACCCCTAAAAATCCGTTTGCTAAGTATTTACAGAGAATTCCCGATCCATACCACTTGTCAACACCTTCTGCTCCTCGTTGGGTTCGACACTCTTACTTATCGAAAATACTGTGATACACCCCTATACTTGTGGGTCATCAAGACTATTTTCTGGCACCGTTGCCGGGGAGTGAAGCACTATTGAAGAGAGGAACTAGTAAAGGAAACTTCTACTGTGAGTATTGTTTATTTCTGTTAGTTACTTTATTTCAATATGGATAGTTCACTTAGTTTCTTATTTCTTAATGCTACTACCACTGCTAAGGTAGTAAATGAACCTCCACCTGCTGAAAATGATACTTTTAAAATACCTACAAAAATTGTTGATCGTGTTATGGATAACTACTATTTTGGAGATGGAACTGTCCATCCCAGTGATCATTTGCTTTTTATACACGAATTATGCGGATTGTTTAAGTGTGCAGGTATTACAACAGATCAAGTCAAGAAAAATTTATTCTCGTTATCATTGAAAGGTAGAGCTGAGGAATGGTATAAGCTGCTAAAGAATGGCCAAACTCTTGAATGGGAGGAAATTTTACCTCTCTTCTATTCCAAATTTTATCCTCCTAGCGAGATTCATAAAGATCGGAATCAAATATATAACTTTTGGCCTCAAGATGGAGAGAGTACCGCCCAAGCTTGTGGGAGATTGAAGTTACTAATGCTCAAATGTCCTATGCATGAACTCCATAATAATATTATTATCAATAACCTTTATGCAAGGCTTTATCTTCATGATAAGGATTTATTGGATGCTTCTTGTGCTGGATCATTTACATGTATGGAAGAAGAAGCTAAATGGGATCTTCTAGACTGTATTCAAGACAATGCTGAAGCATGGGACAATGATAAAGGAAGAAAGTCAGGTATAAAATATGATTATGAATGCATTAAATATTTTATGGGAACAAATGACTTTCATAATATTAGTGTTGCTTATGGTCTTGATTCTCAAAGTATTGCAAATTGTTTTAAGGCCTTTTCCTATTATATTGAAATTCCTAAAAAGAAATGGAACAAGTATCATGAGCCATATAAAGATATTGTTAATAGTGTTCCTGCTAAGAATTCTGAAGTTTATACTGCTAATCATATTTTACCTAAACCTTATATCGAGAAAATACCCTTCCCTGTTAAGGTAAAGGAACATTCTATGATAGCAAGTATGGTTAACGAAAGTACAAAGAAAGCTGTGAAACCCGATGAACAAATAGATGTTGAACCTGCAGTAGCAAATGTGAAAGACCTGGTCACTAAACATGTAGAAGATGGACACATTATCCTTTGTAAGGATACTTCTAATATTGTTTCACATCCTAGTAGTACTAGGAGAGCTAGTGTCCCTGTGTTTTCTGTCAAAATAAGTGAACATTGCTACTATGGGTCATGTGATGGTTATATCGTTAAATTTATTCATGATGCTGAAAGTTATTATGAGAGAGGGGAAAATGTTTTTATGCATCTCAATACTATTAAGTTTTCTCGCTATATGCTAAAAGTCTTTATGTTGCACTTGTTTTGCCTTCCTATGCTGGTAGTCTCTAGCTTCAATAATTTATTCTTACAAAATGCCCTTGCATAGGAAGTGGATTAGACTTAAATATGTGTATATTTGCTTCTTGATTCTCTCTTTTACTTCAATTCATATTATTATGTGAGCATCATTGAAATTATCATGCCCATCTTAATGGCTATAAAGAAAGAGCTTTTTGGGAGACAACCTAGTATATTTTTGCTTCCAGTTTATTTTGTTTATTTTGAGTCCTAGAAGTTATTGCTTCTGTAATAACCTCTCCTTATCCTTTTTGTTTGGTTTTTGTGTCAAGATCAACCCCTAATGGAAGAGAAGTAAGATTTGGAGAAATTGTTGTCTTGAAACAGATTTTTGTGCTTCACCGTAAAAAATCGTGAAAAATCTCAGAACATCGTACTGATCTATAATTTTGTGTGTGCATGCCTAGGTTATTATTAAACTTTTGTTAGTTTTGCACTTTTTGATTTGAGAAACAGAAGATTTTCTAAAAAATTGATCTTTACCTGCTGGTCTGTTTTGGCAGATTTCTGCCATTTTTTGCATTTGCCTCTTAAATCGATTTTGTTTTTGAATTATTTTTGGGATTTTGAAAGGAATTGCTTCAGTATCTTATGTTTTGATGGATTTTAGTCGAAATTGAACCCAAAGTTTTATTATCTAATGAAGATTGTGTGAAAGAAATTTTCAAGTGTTACAAGAGAATGGTGTAATGAGATGGTGAATGGTTAAAAGACTCAAGCATTACGTTTTGGAGATTCTTACAATGCAGATATTTATGTTATTCAAGTGGTGACTCTAGAATAATTTATTAAATATCAAATTCAGAAACCTATAGAGTCTGTTTTTGAATAGGTAACAATTCTTGTAAGAAAAGGTCCGCGAAAAACCTTTTAGTTTGCAATTTTTGTTATATGATCGATCTTGTTGTTAGTATTGGTGTCACTTTGGGATCATTAAGAAAATTTAATTGGTTTTGGCAAACCTAGCTCTGGTCAGTAGCAACACTATATGAGAATTGAATGGAAATGAGAAAAGTACTTTTAGAAATATAACTTCATCATCTTTCTTTCTTGATTGGCTCATAAGTTTAGTATTATCTAGTTAAGATCTTTTGTGTTTCCAAGGAAGATTGCATGACTATTTCTATCACTTGTATGTTTGTTTGTTTCCTTCAACTCTTATGCTTGCTACCCAGCCTTGCTAGCCAAAAACTTGTACTGAGAGGGAATGCTTCTCGTGCATCCAATCCTTAAACTAAAACCTGTGCCATTTGTGTCCACCATACCTACCTATTAGCATTATTGCTATTCCAAGTATATTCATGTTCTTATCTACCTTCCAAATTAAACTTGTTATGTGAAAACTGGTGATTAAAGCTCTCACAAACTTGATGGCACACTTTATTTTCTTGCACTTAATAAACTTGAACCATTGTGTCCATCTATGTTGCGTATATGCTTGCGCTTTATAAGTTTAGAATTAGCAGAACCATGTACCATGGGGAATGCTTTCAACATTGCACTTATTATTTAGTTGATATCATGTTATTTTGTTTATGGATCCTGGCGGTGTGAAATAAAAGGGGAGCTTGTAATCTCATGGAGTTTGTATATGTGTTAGAGAAATGCCTAGGCGGCTAGCCTAAGTCATGCCTAATCATGGTGGAAACTTGCAGCATAGTGAGCATTCTATGAAGAATCCTCAATAAAAACCTATGCAAATATCAAATAAAAAGATTGATGAGGTGCTCATTGTATGTTGCCTTGTCATTTTGATATGGGATAGCTCCTGTGTCATGGGGCAAGGGGTACCCTGTTGGCGGTTCTCCATGATACACATGTATTTACAATGACAAGAACATACTCGTGACTAAAGTTGAGTAGCATGAGGTTTGGTACTCGTAAGCAAGGGGCATGAGATTTTCAACTTATAACTTGTCAAGCATATCCTCATATTTGTGTCACTTTAACCTTAATCACCTCAAGATCCTTATGATAGGGGCAATGAGAGCTGAAAGCTAGTAAGTACCATAATTTTTGGAAGCTCTTTACGAAAATTGAAATCCCTGCTTCCCTCTGCGAAGGGCCTTTCTTTTACTTTTTAGTTGAGTCAGTAAACCTATTCCTTTCTATCTCAAGCAAGTATTTGAGTTGTTGTGTTTCAATCATTCATATGGTGATATATTCAATCATGTTTCTTATGTTCTTTGTTTTGCACACTGCTCTTATCTTAGTGAATTTTACTTTGAAAGCTATCATTGAAAACCCCATTATGTTTGAACCCCTTCAACTTGTTAACCATTTTCTTACTAAGAACAAAGTTTGCCATTACCAATTATGATTTACTTTGTGTATCTTTATTGTGTTTCCTTTACTCATTGCAAGTTAAGTTATATAATAGTGAGTTGTTTTCTATTATGATTTGTGTATTGATGAATGTGATGCTTCTTGTCCGTATTCTCTTTATCGACACTTCACTCCATAAACCTGTGGTCATGTTTATTGAGCTTAGTTTTTGCTTGGGGACAAGCAAGGTCGAAGCTTGGGGGGAGTTGATACATCCATTTTACATCACTATTCTATATCTTAATTTTCTATTATTCATTGGTATATTTCATATTAAGAGATGATACTTTTGTTATTTCATCTATTTTTGCATGGTTGGTGACTTTTTGAGGATGAACCACTAGAGTCAGCATTCTGATGGAAAAGGCACTATCCAGGTGCAAAATTGGCGAAGATCAGAAAACCCCAGAAAATATACGGAAATTCCTATTTTTCCAGAAGACGAAGGAGGCCAGAAGGAGAAGTGGAGATGGGCCACGGGGGGGGGGGCACACTACCCCCTAGCGCGGGCCACCCTTGGTCGCGCCACCAGGTGGGGTGGCCACCCTGGCCCACCTCCAACATCGCCCTTACATGTATGTATTCCCCTTGAAACCCTAAGACTACAGAGAGAGAAAGAGCTCTATGTTGGGTTCACAGCATAGAAAACAAAAAATTCCTACGATGGGAACTATATGCCAAGATCTATCTACTAGATACAAGCAACGGGTCGATATACATCCATAGAGAACTTACCCTCGAAGACAACAAAGCTTTGTTAACGAGTTGGAACTCGTGGATGATGTAGTCGTACACTTGCTGATCTCAAGATCGTGATGAAGTGCAGCAGGTCCGGCTCCAGCACGTCCTTCAGATCCAGCTCCAGCAAGTCCAGCACCACCAAGTCCAGCACTGCAAAGCAGCGGTCCATCCCTGATCGCACACACGTCCGGTACCCTGACAACCTCCGTCCCTCGCTCCAGCAAAGCAGCGGAAGCAGCAACTCCTTTCCAGATAAAGCCACCAGGAACATGTATCTCGCTAATCCGAGACCATGGGGAATTATACTAGAGGGGGAGAGAGATCCTTCACGAGGAGGTGTGAGGAAGGAGTGAGAGGGGGGCCTTTTATAGGAGGAGGGGAGAGTGTCCCTTCACCTCCCCCATTCATGTGGTGGTAACCCCCTACACATTAAAATGCCCCTTCACATTCTCTTTTAAAGTCTCCACTTTAAATGCATTAAATTTCTCCAAATTTAATGCTCTCTCATTTAATAAAACTCGTTTATTAATTTTATTCAGAATTTTGTTAATTACTTTAATTAACAAACATTCACATAACCCCCCCCCCCCCCCCGCACCATTTCAATATTACATGTAGAACCAATTTCAGCAATTTCACCCGAAACAGTTTCGGTGTCTATTGAAATAATTCCAGCGCTTTCTTAAATCTTTATCCGAAACATATTTGCTACAAATGGTGTCAGTATCCCTTAAGTGTGTCACCCTACGGTTCGCGAATAATGCAGACATGATCGAGACCCCTCTCAGATCAATAATCAGAAGCGGGACCTGGAGATCCATACTGACTCCTACACATTCAACGATGACTTCTTTGATCGTGGGAACCTTCGACGCTAGTAACTAAATCCCTTTGTCTCGCGATATATTACATGTCCGAGATTCGATCATCGGTATCTCCATACCTAGTTTGATCTTGTTACTGACATGTACTCTTTTCTCGTTCCCGTGATATAACATTCTAGTGATCACATCACTTGCTTGCAAGCTATCTTAATGTGATATCACCGAGAGGGCCCAGAGTATATCTATCCGTCATCGGGATGGACAAATCCCACTCTTGATCCATGAGCCTCAACATAACACCTTCATAGCACTGAACCCACCTTTATAGTCACCCTGTTACAGTGTGACGTTTGATGTTATCAAGATACTCTTCCGGTGTTAGCAATTAACATGATCTCATGGTCTAAGGACTAAGATTACTTCGTATGATGTTATAGCAATATAAACATAATGACTTTGATCGTAATGCTATACTTTGGATGAATGTTCATCACATCATTCCACCAATGTTGTGACCTCGTTATTAACAACATCCAATGTCCATGATCAGGAAACCTTGATCATCTTGTTAATCAACGAGCTAGTTTATATGAGAGGCATTGTATTTTGTCCATGATCAGGAACTTTGTATTTTGTTTATTAAACACACATGTATTAACGTTTCCAATTAATACAATTATAGCATGCAAAATAAACATTTATCATAAACATGGAATAAGATAATAACCACTTTATTATTGCCTCTCGAGCATATTCCCTTCACTCTCCCACTTGCACTAGAGTCAATAATCTAGTTTGTAAACTTGTATATACAACACCTAGGTGTTGAATATACGCATTTGCTAGTGGTTAACATAATCTCTAGATCTGACATTTTCAGGTCCGTGTGTATTTGCATATCTTTGCGTCTCTACACATCACTCATCTTCAAATGAGATGGCATTGTATAAATTTGGTCCTTTGGTGAGACCTTTAGTTCGTTCGGGTTAAAATATGTTGATATTATTTTCATACAGTATATCTTCATAGTATTAGCCCACTTTGAACCACACCAAGTTTGATAACAAACTACTTAACACAAATGCCCTCCTTTGCTGCTACTATAGCAGTCATATACTTAGCCTTTTGTTGTAGTATCCATCACAATGTCTCAACTTTGGAACTCATCCAAATCCATCATGGAACATCCTTTCCATTACATTGTGCCACCCATAGTCTAAATTGAGATAAATTTTAATTTGTATCTTGTGACAAAACTAGTATCAATATAACACTTTACAATGAACTACCTTTAACTATTTGTCACTTATACATGATATATTCTTAGTTCTTCCAAAGATCATAAGAATATCTTTACTATCGTCCAATGATCATCTTATGAATCATTCTGGCATGTGCTCATAACATTTAGAGCATAGGACATATCTGGATATATACATATCACGGTATAATCGATCAAAATCTTCATGTGATTTTACTCACCAAGTGTTGAAACACTTGAATATTGATACAATCCTTTCCATGCAGCAAGAACCTTTCTTGTTGTTTCCATATTGAACCCTTTCAATATCTCATATATGTATGTCTGGCACAACCATATTAGCGCCTCAATCTATCCATATAGATATTGATGCCAAATATTCCGGGTTTGCCCAAGTCTTTCATCGAAATCTTATTTTAATGAAATTCTTAACTTGTGTCAATACAAGATACATCATTTCCAATCAACAATATGTTCTCTACATAATGTAATAGAAATATGTCTCAGTGCTCCCACTTAATTTCTTGAAAATACAAGCATCTTCATCATCTCCAATGAAATTAAATTCCTTTAACATTTTCATCATGGTGAAGATTCCAACTCCGCTATGCTCACTTCAATTATTGAAGTTTGCATGTCCTTTTAGCATCCCTTGAATTAACAAAACCCTTCGGACCATGTCATGTACACGTCCTAGGTAACCATTCTATTAGAAGAACCTTGTTTTGTTTATTCAACTACCATATACCAAATTATATGTAGTGGTTGCTACATTAATCCGTCAAGACTAAATATCACTATGAAAGATCAAATCTTGTCATAGTCAACTCCTTGAACATTGCCGTAAATTTCTTTCCGACATGTCGACTATTTCATAGATGTTAAACATCCATGTCTATTTATTTATAGATCCAAACACGACCGATAGGCTTCACGCCTTTCCGGAGGGTCTTCCAAGTTCAGAAACTTGATTTCTCGTGTATGGATACTATCACGGATTCTATGACTTCTAGTCATTTTATGGAGTCAGGGCCCATCATCGCTTCTTTGCATGTAGTCGGTTCATCATTGTCCAAACAATAACGACTTGCTTATCAAATCATACTATTTGATTCTTACCGACCCACACGGTTCAATAGGAACTCTAATCTCCGAGATCACAACCTTTGTAATCACGGGAGCCATGAGCATTGTGGCCGCCACCGGGACACTTTCCGGCACTGCGCTACTTAGCACATATAGCTAAGGTTCAACAACCTTATCAAAGTTCTATTGTCCTACCACTTAACTTTTCGCGAAAAATTCCTTCTCAAGAAACTTGACGTTCCAAGTAATAAACTATTTTGTCCTCGGTGTTATGGAGAAATTCCCAACAAATTCTTTGGGATAACCTACAAAGACATGCTTATCCGACTTTGGTTGTAAACATTTTACTGATGCATATCATACCAAAATTTAAGAAAAGACAATTCGGGTTTTATCCCAAACCATAACTTATATGGTGTCATTTCAACGAATCACGATGGTGCTCTTTTCAGTGTAAAAGCGGTAGTCTCTAAAGCTTCATCCTTAAAACATAATGGCAGTTTTATAAATAACACCTTTGATCTTACCATGTCAAACATGGTTTGATTTCATCTCTCGAATATACCATACTCCTATGGTTTATCAGGAAACACAAATCATGGAACAATTCCTCAAATCTTAGGTGTTTTGCTAAACCTGTAACTCAAATATCTTCCTTTATGATCAAATCATAAACTCTTTATTTTCTTGTTACAATGATTTTCCACTTCATCTTGAAAGTCTTTGAACAATTTTCAAATGTTTCATACTTATTCCTTATTAAGTAAATATATAAATATATTCACTCAAATTTCTAGACAAAGCATATGAAGCAAAAAGATCCATCGCATATGGCTACACATAATGGACTATGCACATCAGCATGCACAATTTCCAATAAGTTAGTCATCCGTTCCTCTTTGGCCTATGAAAGGAGTTTCAATTATCTCGAGGAAAGTTTCACTAGCATCAATTGATCAAAATCAAAGAATCCAAAAATCCATCAACATGGAGTTTCTTCATGTTTACTTTCCAATATAATTCAAACAACGATGTCACTTCATAAGTGATCTTCCAATCATTTGTCTTACGATATTTTAGCAATAATGTTTATGGATGTGATTTCTCCAACAAGACTTGTAAAAGTCCATCCATCCTTTATGGAATACGGTAATTATTTGAACAACCATTGTTCTCGTAATACCGAAACAAAATAACAATTATTAAAACAAATCTTGAAGGCTAGGTTTGACGACAACGAAAAAACACAATAACACTTTATTTGTTTTTGATGAACATCATCACTTATTCTCTTGCCAGTTACTTAGGCCGTTGCAGTTCATGAATTGTGTTGTTCTGTATGATACTTCACACCAACCAATTTGATATCTAATACCGGTATCCAATACCTAAAAACCACATTGTTTAACAAGCAAGGAATACAGCCATAACATGTATATCTTCTATATACCTAAGTTGGACATCTCCAACCTTTTATTTTCTACCAAATATTTTATAGATTCTGTTTCAGCAATTCCTTTTCTTTTAAAAGAATCTATCAACATCAATAGTGGTGTCATTCACATGACACATAGTACAAATCTTGTATATAGTCAAATACTAATACCTTTGGACTTGCACTTTGAAGTGGATCCCCATCATCAAATTGTTGGTGTTCTTTCAAAAATCCATTCTTTAGTAATCTATTAGTGTAGTAAACATTTTACTTACATCTTCTATTCATCCTTATCATGACAACTTTCATGATCAAGCTACTATAGCCTATAAGAAAGAATCGCGAGTATAATGTTAGTTCCCAAAACCTTTTTGGGAGATCCAGATGCCTAGCATCTCCATCCTTCACAAATTCTCATACAATATGAGAACATGTATTTTGCTAAATTATACTCTATCATAATGCAACCAAAAACATTGTTTCAGATATCACAATATATTCCACACATGATGGTTTCTGCAACAATTTTTCAGCTCCTAGATAATCTTGATATTAAAACAAATTTTGAATATCAATAATCATGGAGGCAAAGATGATACTTTAGATACTAACATTGGAATTCTTACTCTTGATTTAATACTACTTATTAAACTTCATGGAGTAAATAGGGTTTGCTGAAAGTTCGCAATAGGACTTCTAAACTTTCAATTGACATTCAAAACAATACGATACCAGTTCGTAAAGTAAATATCCAGAATTCTATAGTTCTATTATCTCAATTAAAACTAAGCATAAGGTAGTGAACAGATGCCAATGACTACAACAAATTATGCAAATTTACTTCGATTTAGTTTATGACAAATTGAGTTTGACTAATCCAAATTAGAAATGAACTCCTACTCAAAAACGACATCCCTCGTGCCTTTTTGGTGATTACATGAACCAAATCCACTACACCAAGTCCGATCATCACGTGAGTCGGTGTAGCTTCAAAGGCGAGCATCAATATGGGCATCACATCAACTATATGACTCATGCTTAACCTTTCGGTTTGTGTTTCGAGGCCATGTCTGTACATGCTAGGCTCGCCAAGTAAGAACCTTAGTACTCGCGTGTGTAAAACTGTCTTACACCTGTTGTATGAAAGTGTAGAGTCGAGTACACCCGATCATCACGTGATGTCTCGAAACACGATCCATAAAACGGTGCATACTTAAGGAAGAACACATTTTATCTTGATATTTAAATGAGGGATCATCTTATAATGCTACTAAAACGCCAAACTAGCAATGTAAGATGCAAACATCTAATGTGTAAAGTGGGATGATATGGTCCATGCATTTGATCTCTATCATATGCATCGTGGTATGATCTCTATCATTCCTTTGTGTGTAAGGTCAAGGTCTATGAAACTTACATGTTAGGTGTGTTGTAACAGTATCTATCATACATACTTACAACATTACCATATCATGACACTAGCCCAACAACAATCTAAACTAGACGCCTCTAATTTATCAATTGCAAGTTTTACGTGGCTTAGGGCTTTCGAAGATAGAACCGTTCTTACCTATGAACATGGAACCACAACGATGATAACCAAATTATTAGCAACTTGTTGTAAATCAGATATTGACTATAGTAGGAGAGACAGACACCCGCTAGCCACTTATGCAAAACTAGTTGCATGTGCAGTCGTGGAACCGGTCTCATGTGCGATGACATGTAAGGTTGGTCCGAGCCGCTTCATCCCACTATGCCACCAATATCCAAAATATATGAAAGAAGCAATAACATGATCATCATCGCCCACATATAAACATATGTGTACTACCCATGCAAAGCACCTACGCATAGATCAAGCTCTGATACCACTGTTAGGTTCACAGCATAGAAAACAAAAAATTTCCTACGATGGGAACTATACGCCAAGATCTATCTACTAGATACAAGCAACGGGTGGATATACATCCATAGAGAACTTACCCTCGAAGACAACAAAGCTTTGTTAACGAGTTGGAACTCGTGGATGATGTAGTCGTACACTTGTCGATCTCAAGATCGTGATGAAGTGCAGTAGGTCCGGCTCCAGCACGTCCTTCAGATCCAGCTCCAGCAAGTCCAGCACCACCAAGTCCAGCACCGCAAAGCAGCGGTGCATCCGTGATCGCACACACGTCCGGTACCCCGACAACCTCTGTCCCTCGCTCTAGCAAAGCAGCGGAAGTAGCAACTCCTTTCTAGATAAAGCCACCAGAAACATGTATCTCGCTAATCCGAGACCATGGGGAATTATACTAGAGGGGGAGAGAGATCCTTCACGAGGAGGTGTGAGGAATAAGGAGTGAGAGGGGGCCTTTTATAGGAGTAGGGGAGGGTGTCCCTTCACCTCCCCCATTCATGTGGTGGTAACCCCCTCCACATTAAAATGCTCCTTCACATTCTCTTTTAAAGTCTCCACTTTAAATGCATTAAATTTCTCCAAATTTAATGCTCTCTCATTTAATAAAACTCTTTTATTAATTTTATTCAGAATTTTGTTAATTACTTTAATTAACAAACATTCACATAAAACCCCCTGCAACATTTCAATATTACATGTAGAACCAATTTCAGCTTCGGTGTCTACTGAACTAATTCCAGCGCTTTTTTAAATCTTTATCTGAAACATATTTGCTCCAAATAGTGTCGGTATCCCTTAAGTGTGTCACCCTATGGTTCGCAAATAATGCAGACATGATCGAGACCCCTCTCAGATCAATAATTAGAAGCGGGACCTGGAGATCCATACTGACTCCTACACATTCAATGATGACTTCTTTGATCGTGAGAACCTTTGACGCTAGTAACTAAATCCCTTTGTCTCGCGATATATTACATGTTCGAGATTCGACCATCTGTATCTCCATACCTAGTTTGATCTTGTTACCGACATGTACTCTTTTCATGTTCCCGTGATATAACATTGTAGTGATCACATCACTTGCTTGCAAGCTATCTTAATGTGATATCACCGAGAGGGCCCAGAGTATATCTATCCGTCATCAGGATGGACAAAGCCCACTCTTGATCCATGAGCCTCAACATAACACCTTCGTAGCACTGAATCCACCTTTGTAGTCACCCTGTTACAGTGTGATGTTTGATGTTATCAAGATACTCTTCCGGTGTTAGCAATTAACATGATCTCATGGTCGGACTAAGATTACTTCGCATGATGTTATAGCAATATAAACATAATGACTTTGATCGTAATGCTATACTTAGGATGAATATTCATCACATCATTCCACCAATGTTGTGACCTTGTTATTAACAACATCCAATGTCCATGATCAGGAAACCTTGATCATCTTGTTAATCAACGAGCTAGTTTATATGAGAGGCATTACTAGGAACTTTGTATTTTGTTTATTAAACACACATGTATTAACGTTTCCAATTAATACAATTATAGCATGCAAAATAAACATTTATCATAAACATGGAATAAGATAATAACCACTTTATTATTGCCTCTCGAGCATATTCCCTTCACTCTCCGGCAGGCAGAATTCTGCCAGGGAAATTTCTTCCCGGAGAGAGGATATCATCGCCATCAACACCGACATCAAGATGGACTTCATCGAGATCATCATCATCAGCACCACCATCATCTCCACCAGCACCATCACCACCACTCTGTACCGCTGTAACAATTGGGTTGAATCTTGCATAGTTCTTAGGGGAAACTTTCCCGGTGTTGATTACTTGTTGTAGTTGATGCTATTGAGTGGAACCATTGAATTATTGTTCATGTTCAGATTGTTACTTATCATTATTTCATCTCTAATCTTGACCCATATGATGTCTCATGAGTAGTTCGTTTAGTTCTTGAGGACATGGGAGAAGTCATGTTGTTAGTAGTGGAATTGTGTTGAGGAAGATTTAATGGTTTGATATTTAAGTTGTGGTGTTATTCTTCTAGTGGTGTCATGTGAACGTCGACTACATGATACTTCACCTTTATGGGCCTAGGAGGATGCACTGTATATTTGGCTATTAATTGTGGGGTTGTCGGAGTGACAGAAACCTGAACAATCTTTGCATAAGGGAGTGTAGGATCTCAAAGTTTAAGGCTGTGGTTAGGTTTTATCTTAATTACTTTCTTGTAGTTGCGGATGCTTGCAAGGGGTATAATCACAAGTATGTATTAGTCCTAGGAAGGTCAGTACATTAACATAGGTTCACCCACAGAACAGTTATCCAACCAGAGAAGATTAATCAACTATATGAAGCGAAAGCACTTGACGATATTCCCATGTGTCCTTAAGAACATTTGGTCATCTTAAGTAATACAACCGGCTTGTCCTTTGCTAAAGTAAATATTGGGCCACTTGTTGCTATTAGTATTATTGTCTTTTATTTACTCGTACTTTATTTATCTGCATTATCAAAAACCCCTAAAATCCGTTTGCTAAGTACATACAGAGAATTCCTGATCCATACCACTTGTCAACACCTTCTGCTCCTCGTTGGGTTCGACACTCTTACTTATCGAAAATACTGCCATGCACTCCCTATACTTGTGGGTCATCAGCAGGCGTGGCCGAGGTGGAGCGGCGAGCATGCCCGACGTGGGTGGTGCACATTCGATATGGTGGTCGGCCCTTGACGTCGAGCTAGTCCTAGTCCACATCTGCCACAGAGCTACCGGTGGGATGAGAAGTTCCTGGACGCGGTGGCGCTGATCCAGGTCACCGGTTTGGGCACGAGGTTGTCGTCGCCAAGTTCACCGCCGTGGAGGTCGAGCGTGCGCGCTCCCATTCTACTGCCACGCGTCTGCTGGATGAAGCTCTGCTGCTTCTTGGTGGGAGAACAACTAGGGAAATCCGGCCCCAAGAGCCAAAATTTCGCCTGCGCAACCCCTTCCGGCTAAAAAAGACTCTTGAAAGCATCTCCAGCTAGCCCCATGACCTCTATTATTTTCTCTAGATGACAAAAATCGGCCCATTTGTGGACCTAGGATGTCATTTTTCGTCGGATTTGGCCCAATTTTTATCTGGCGTACCCAACATGAACCCATGCTCCTGGGGGATAGCCGGGGGAACCTTTTGCATGCAGCAGGCTCACCTGGTAGCCTCTCCTGGCTCTCTCTCATCCTTTCCCCTCCCGACCACCGCTCTCTCTCATCTTCTTTTTCTTTGCCACCAACCGCCACACCACATCGTTCCCTCGCTGCCATGCGCGCCCTACCGTCTGCTTGCCAGTGCCGCCACCCTATCCTCGCCGGCGCTGCCACTCCTCCCTCACCAACGGCCACATCACGTGCATGCCATTCGCCGCCACGCGTGTGTCGCCCTCCGCTCGCCACGGGCGTGCCCCACATGGCCTCCACTTCTGGCATTTCAGCGGCCGTGGGGTCCCACCCAAACGAGAAGATGAGCTCCACCACATGCCGTGACGAGTGGCCCTCCGGCAGCTCCCCCATCGCCAGGAACGTCGAGATCACCGGAGCTGGCACCATGGGAGACGACATGAATGCGGCGACCATTTGCTTCAGCTTCTTATTGAGCTACGGTCATGCGTCATGCTGCCTCTCCTTCCCGTCCCTCTGTCTCTCCCAGCGTGGCTTTTGATGCTTCAAGTCGTGCCATGTGGAAGACACTGAGTCCCTCCCGTCCACTATGGTATCGCAAGAGACATGGAGAATCGTTTGGGCCCGCACCTTCTTGCTCGGGGTCAGGGACGATAGGTCCCTCAGCTGCTCAGGGGTCGGGGGTGCTTCAAAGCATGCCACAGCGGGGTGTCACCGTTCTTGTTGGGCGGCAAGGGAGGAGGAGGAACAGGGGAGCGGCTGCTGCTGAGGAATGGCGTAGTGCTGGTGAACGGCTGCCCCATGGATGCCACAGAATTCCATCGGTGGTCGGGTCGCGTGGCCGGCATTCGGGTTGGAGCTCGCGGCTAGAGCAGACCTTGCATCATCATCGTCGTGGAGGCTGTAGGAACTTCCATCGTCGTCGCCTCCCGAGGCGCAACGATTAGGAAAATATCAGCCCCACGAGCCAAAATTCTGCCAATGCAACCCCCAACAGGCCCAAAAAGTGTTCCTGAGGAGCACAACGGATGGAGATGTTCTAACCAACTAACTTGCTGACATAACTTGCAATTTAAAGAGATAAAACGATTGGAAGCAAGGTTAGAGGGCACCATAATTCCGGGTGTGTTTAAATGTGGTAAACAACACTATAATTCTGCTTCCATGAAAGATTGATCTGGAGGCTGCGGCTCATCTACAACTTCCTAGGAACATCTTGCGGACTGTGCAAATATGGTTTCAATCTGGCATGATCCAAGACATGTGCGGATTGATGGTGTGTCCACATTAGAAAATTAAAAGCTCTTAGCCAAACCTTTAAGGCTTTCAGACTTCTAAATTTAAACCGTTCTGTGAACTTTGCAGCATATGTGTGTGCGAAAGAAGCTCTTTGCATAGAAGTCGATACATGTTATGATGTAACACCCGGTTTTTCTTTTTAGGATAGCAGATTGTAATCCTGAACTAGATATTTGAAAAATTGATATTATGTAAAAAAGTGGAATAATGGGCAACACAACTGTTGTCCAATAAGAAATAGTACTAGTACTATACTAGAGAACTTTGTCAGGGGCACGCCATTGATACTTGGATTTTTTTAGTGGGAGTGGGGTCTCGAAGGACACCGACTGCAAGTTTATATCATTGTCGGTGGAGCACAACTTACATAGAGGGCCATGCAAAGAAACACAATTACAACTTGGCCCTTAATATTTGCACCGAAGACCCTAGAGCAAAAAAAGAAAAAGCAAGCTGGCCCAGGCCTTCTTCTAGCTCCTTCTCCACCGCACTTGTGATGAAGCTTCTGACCACGGTCGACCGCAACACCACTGGGGACATGGCAACTTGGGGTGTACCAGCGGGAGCACACCGCATTAGAGCGAGAGAGCATCTGGTTTGTCTCATAGGCCTGGAGGTTGAACAACTCCTCTTGTTGGCAGGAAACTTGTAGATCAGACGCACCTGCTGCCAGAGACCAGGGAGGGAGTAGCCGCCTAACGGCCATTAGGTTCAACAGTTGGACGGCTTTAGACCATCGAGGATGAGCTGCTGATGGAGAACTCCCAAAGATCATGGATGCAACGTTGATTCCTAGCTCCCCATCTCTAGCACGAAACAAAGACCACAACCATCCTCGTCTCCTATCACCTTGATGGACAGAAAAGGGAGGTAGTAGAACCGCATCAGCTAGATCTAGATCACCACCACCGCACTCACTTATTGTAGAGGATCTTGGTGGATTTACCTCTAGGACTCAATCTCTACAGAGATCCGCCGGAGCCCGCCTCCATCAGCCACCCAACGCCGCGCGAGAGCACCAGGAGGAGTAATCCCAGGGCATGACGTTAGGCGCCACGTAGGCAACATAACTAGAAACCCTAGACCTACTACTACTCCTACCACTATCTACGAGGCCATACCTGGCCATCAGGCCGTGCTTTCATGGGCTGGCACGTGGACACGTGTGCTTTGCCACGTCACAGGCCGGGCCGGGCCGGCACGCCATTTAACGGGATCGTGCCTCGGCTTGGGCCGTGCTTGGACTGCTACCCCAAACCCACGTGCCGGCACGGCACGACCAGTTAAGAGTTTTTTTCAATTTTATACCATTATTGCTATTTTATATTATTTTTAATAAAAACGGTATAAAAAGGTCTTAACAGATCGACACATTAGACTCGTTTAGCTAACATGCCGTGTCTAGACCTCATGGTGAAGCCCACCGCCCCCGGCACGACACAACCCATTAGCTTAATATGCACATGTGAACCGTGCCGTGAGCACGTTAATAACTTAGCGGGCGTGCGGTCCCGTGGATCGGCCCGTTGGCCAGGTATACAAGGCTGGCTCCTCTCCTCCATTCCCTCCGGCCAGCGAAGCCAGCGGAGAAGAGCCGGGAAGCTCCGGCAACCCTCAAGGAAAGGAGGTGGAGAGAGAAAGAAAGGAGGAGAAAGTGGTCGCCTCGGTCATTGATACTACTTGGTGATCGACGAGAGAAGGCGGTGGCGCTGAAACTGAACTTGGAAGAGACAGGGGCAGCACGCGAAATGGGGGAGGAAAACGTAAACAAGAACACCGCCCTTGGAGATTGGACCCACCAGCCGACCCGCATGGGGAAATTTCCCGGCCAGCACTCCCGCCCACCGGACACCGACACCTCGCTCCGCCTCGCCGCCCCGCTCCAGTCATGCGGCCGCACCGGCGACCTCCGCCTCGGCCGCCGCCTCCACGCGCGCCTCGTGCTCTCAGGCGCAGCCGCCGCCTCCGCCTTCCTCACCAACCACCTCATCACCATGTACTCCCACTGCGCCGACGTCACCTCCGCGCTCCGTCTCTTCCACGCCATGCCCCGCCCCAACCTCGTATCCTGGACCACCCTCATCTCCGGCCTCGCCCAGAACTCCATGCACGGCGATGCGCTAGCCGCCTTCGCCTCCATGCGCCGCACGGGCCTCGCGCCCACGCAGTTCGCGCTCTCCAGCGCCGCGCGCGCCGCGGCCGCCCTCGCCGCCCCGCTCCCGGGCGCGCAGCTGCACTGCGTCGGCGTCAGGATCGGCTTCGACTCCGAGCTCTTCGTCGCCAGCAACCTCGCGGATATGTACTTCAAGTCCGGTCTCTTGGCTGAAGCGTGTAGGGTGTTTGACCAAATGCCACACAAGGATGCTGTTGCGTGGACTGCCATGATCGATGGGTACGCCAAGAACGGGAGCCTTGAGAAGGCCGCTCTAGCTTTCCGGGCTATGAAGCGAGAGGGACTGGTTGGAGCTGACCAGCATGTGTTCTGCAGTGTCTTGAGTGCATCGGGAGGGCTCAAGGATGCATGGCTTGGCCGAACCATCCACAGTAGTGTAATGAAGGCAGGGTTTGAACTGGAGGTTGCTGTGAGGAATGCACTCACTGACATGTACGCGAAGGCTGCGGATATGGAGGATGCTGCTCGCGTGCTGAGGATTGACCCTGAAGGTTGGACTGTTGTGTCTGCCACCTCGCTCATTGATGGCTACATAGAGAATGAACGTGTTGAGGAGGCCCTAAGAATGTTTATTGAACTGCGGAGGCAAGGAGTTGAACCCAATGAATTTACTTTCTCGAGCATGATCAAGGGCTGCGCTATGCAGGCTCTGCTTGAACAAGGTGCTCAGTTGCATGCTCAAGTGATCAAGACAAATATTATCAGTGACTCCTTTGTTGGTTCCACCTTTTTGGATATGTATGGTAAATGTGGCCTCATAAGCTTGTCCATTCAGTTATTTAATGAGATTGAACACCATACTGATATTGCTTGGAATGCGCTAATCAATGTATTAGCGCAGCATGGTCATGGTAAGGAAGCGGTCCAAGCTTTTGATAGGATGACCTCAAGTGGTATCAGGCCAAATCACATTACGTTTGTCAGTCTGCTTACAGCATGCAGTCATTCTGGGTTAGTGGATGAAGGACTGAAATATTTTAACTCCATGAAGGATGCCCATGGTATTGAGCCTAAAGAAGAGCACTATTCCTGTATCATTGATATGTATGGTCGAGCTGGGAGACTAGACGAAGCAGAGAAATTCATACACGAGATGCCTGTCAAGCCCAATGCCTATGGTTGGTGCTCCTTGCTTGGAGCTTGCCGGATGAGAGGAAACAAGGAGCTTGGGGAGGTTGCAGCAAAAAACATAATGGAGCTTGAGCCAGATAACACTGGTGTACATGTGTCCCTTTCTGGGATCTATGCATCACTGGGCCAATGGGAGGATGTGAAGGCAGTCAGGAAGTTGATGAGGGATAGCAGGATTAAGAAGTTGCCTGGAGTTAGCTGGGTCGATGCTAACAACAAAACTCATGTTTTTGCATCTGAAGATTGGTCACACCCACAGCAGGAGAAGATATATAAAAAACTTGAGGAACTCTATGAGAGGATAAAGGAGGAAGGTTACGTCCCAGACACACGCTTCTTACCGTGTAATTTAGATGATGCTGCAAAGGAGAGGATTCTGCATTATCACAGCGAGCGGATTGCTGTAGCTTTTGCTTTGATAAGCATGCCTGCTACAAAACCAATCATAGTGAAGAAGAATTTGCGCATCTGCGTAGATTGCCATTCTGCACTGAAGTTCATTTCTAAGGTAGAAAGCAGAGATATTATTGTTAGAGATAACTCCAGGTTCCACCATTTTGGGAAAGGGAGGTGTTCCTGTGAAGATTACTGGTGATTAACCCATATCACTTCTTTTTGCATTAGAAGGGACATTCTTTAATTGCTTTCATCTGTCCAATTCACGGTGCTTCAGTTTTATTTCACTATATTTGGTTGCACACAGTCAAAACAATATTGATTCTGTGGAGAAATATGGAACTAAAAGAATGGAAAAAAAAGCATGAGCATAGCTCATTGTAGCTCATTGGGGCATACCATTAACTACCCGATGCTTGCCAATGCTTCTACCTATGCATGCCATGAATGCAAGTATTGATTATATATGTTTTGTACTGTTACAACTGTTTCTAGCTTTTACCAAATCAAGACATTGTAGTTTACAAGGTACAACAAGTTTTTCTATCTATACACCGCTAAGCCCTTAAAAAAGAAGAGGTTCTTTGCAACTCCTTCCGTGTGTAAATACTTCAAGGATTTCTGTTAGGCAATGAACTCCATCGACCAAAAGTTCTCTGCAACTCTCGCATTCCACACTAAACACATTCATGTTTCCTTGAGCTGTGTTCTTTCTATTCGCCCGTAGTTGAGCATATTGTATTTGGAAGACCATACTACAACATTAGTGTCCTATGCAATATTGGCCCTGAAATGTGTGAGCATCCCTTCTTCAACTGCCCTTTTAGATTCACATGCTGGCACAAATTGGGACTTCACTGTGGAGATTTCAACGGGTGCAGCATCCTCCATATCCCCTTATTCTTGGAGATCTTTATCATAGCATCATGACACATTTGAAAAGAAACACTTACTAAGATCTTTGACAATATATCATGTAATTAGGTCTTGGGAACACCTCTTTAGGATAGAGAGATCGTTTTTCAGTCTTGTAGATGCAAATAGGAATCTATAACCGCCCTGCCGAGCCTGGGCAGATTATACACTTTATTCTTCCTTCTAAGGTTCAGCCAGTGTCCTTGTACATAGTTGTTTGTTCATTCCTGGCCCTCCTCTTCTGTTGTAAATATTATACCTGTACTAGAAAAGTTATAACTGGGTTGGTCTCTTGTTTGTCCATTACTGTCCCTCCTCTTCTATTGCAAATAGTATACCTTATTAAAACAGTTATACACTGCGTTGGTCTCCCCTACTGTTTTTCTACCAAAAAAATCAATACTTCCAGCCTGAAGAATCCCTGCACTCAAATTCTTTTCAGCACTAAGAGCTTAAAAGTGCAGTCTGAAGCTTGCTGAAACATTATTCATTCATAAGTGTTCGAAACTAATAACACGGCCAAATAATATAAATAAGCAGAATGACAGAAGAAGTTTAAGATATTCACCAACACCTTTTGTGTATTCTTTTGCATTTCATGCATCATGTTCTCATCCAATAAATGTGAGAACCTTCTGTATGTACAACACCTCACTGTTCTACAATCAGTACCAACGTGGGCACGACATTCTTCCTTGGGAATGGAATAGAGAATTGCGGTTTTACTATTCTTATGACAGGAAGAAGCTAAATATGAGTTCCTTTGCGTGTCTTTGTTTGAATAGGCAGCTGAAGGCACTTAAAATATAGTTATGCATCCTAGCTAAAATGCTTCGTTCTTTTGAGTATCTTCCCTTTGCCTCTTCTCCGAAGAGTTAATTTCACATGGAAAATGTGGTACTAGACGAGTTCTTATGCCGTATATCCCTTAATTCCAGGGACACTGCCTTTCATTATCTGCCTCATGAATAGACATAGTCATTTCCTTCGGTATATTTTCTGTTGATGTTTGCATGAACTTTTAACCGCAACGTAGGATGATAGGAACCTGGTAAATTCCAACTTAACTTCTTAGGTGAATCATGAATATTTTTCTTTCTGCGACACATATATTTTTGTAAGAGAGAATGGACACAATGTGTCATCGTTGAAACTTGTTTCCTTGCCTCGAGTGGAGTCTTGGTTGGTAACCTGTTAATCGTTATCATGCTATCGCTTGGATGTGTAACTTTAACATGCTCTGCATAACCTTCATGACTTTGCTATGGTTCTCTGCAAACTTCCTTTCGTTGTAAGAAATTGTCCCTGCTTCTATCCATTTGAATAAGGTGAGATACCTTAAGAATTAAGAAGTGCCTTCTTTCATAGAATAAAATAGAATGATTAAGTCAGCACTTTGCCCTGCAGAGTCATCATATGGTCACCATGATCATAGAATATGCAGTGCTTTACTAACCTCAGCAGAAAGGCTGTCTTCGAATATAATACTATATGGTTAGTTCCAGTTTTTAGTAGTACTTTGGATTTTTTTCGATGGTGCTAAACCCATTATTGCATCTTCAAATCATATTAGCCTATCTCCATGGGTGGTTCAAAGTAGCTCCTTTTTTTCCTTACAAGGTGTCAACCAGCATCCATGCAAATTTACAAACATATGCTACCAATTCCAGAAAGCCATTGAAGTACGGCTATTGATCGCAGGGTGTATTTATTAGACTTTTGGAGGAGCCTTTTTTAGTTTACTGGAACCAAATTTTGTCATTTTTTTTGTTATAAGCACATATTTTAATTTATATTTACTATGCAACCATTTTGCAAGAATGTACGGCTAGTTGGTTCTCCAAGAATGTATCGCTAGAATGTGGCAGCCATTTTGCAAGAATGTACCTCCTCTTTTTCGGGAAAACGCAAAGGACCTTTGCGTTTTATTTCATTGAAAAGATAGAGTTGATGTTTACACACCTCTTAAGAGGCAAACGAACAAGCGAGAAAAAAGATACAGTCAATGAACATCCCAAGTGGATGGAAGGACAACGCGGAGGCCTCTTGCCCCGGCTCTGGCCCAAAGGGCGGCTTCATCCTTGATCGCGTTCAGGACGGAGAGAGAGGAGGGTCTGGCGTTGTCGAAAACGCAAGCGTTGCGATGTTTCCATGTCATCCATGGCACGAGCAGGGCAATGGAAGCGATCCCCTTGTGCATTGGCTTCGGGGTTGCTTGCCGTGCCACGCGGCACCAGTCGTCGAGAGTGTCGCTGGCGTCGGGGGGGAGGGGAGGGATCCGAAGCCATGCAAGGACATCGTGCCAGACCTGCTGGACGAAGGGGCAAGCAATGACCAAGTGGTGTATCGTCTCTGGCAGCTGATCACAGAGTAAGCAGCGCGGGTGGTGTTGCAGCCCGTGGCATGCGCGGCGGTGAGCCGTCCAGCAGTGGTCTTGGTCCGTGAACCAATGGAAGAATTTTACCCGTGGTGGTGCCCAAGTCTTCCAAATGAGCTTCCAAGCTCTAGCGGCACAGGAGCCATGGAACATAGCTCGGTAGCAGGACTGCGCGGTGTAGGTGCCGCAGGCCGTCCACTTCCAAATGAGACGGTCGTCATCGGGCGTGAGCTGGGTGTTGGCGACGCGCTGCCAGAGTTGCAAGTATGTCCAATCTCTTGCAGGCCAATCATGCCCTGGATGTCTCTAGCCCAACTGTTGTTGGCTAGGCCTTGCGCAACCGTACGTTGGTTGCGATGGCGAGTCGAGATGCACGTGTATAGGGGGGGGGGGCGATCTCGCGAACAGCATGTCCCTTGATCCATCTGTCTTCCCAGAATAAGGCCTTTTGGCTGTTGCCAATCGTCATAGTCGTGGAAGCGAAGAAGATCGCTCGCTCCTCCGGCGAAAATTGGAGGTCTAAGCCGTGCCAGGCGCGAGAGTCGTCAGTCCGAGGTAGCCATAGCCACCGGACACGAAGAGCGATGCTGGCGTGTTCGAGGTCAAGAACCCCGAGGCCCCCGTGCGACTGTGGGCGACAGACTTTGTCCCAGTTGACGTAGCAGTGTCCGCTCTCGGCCTCCTTTCTCCCTTCCCACAGGAAGGTTCGCTCAATCTTCCGCAGCTGCTTCAAGACCTTCTTGGGCGGGCCAAGCACCATGAGTTGGTGGAGGGGGATGGCGTTGAGCGCCGATTTGATGAGAGCGAGCCGCCCTGATCTGTTCATCAGCTGAGCTTTCCAAGTGGGCAGGCGTGTTGCCGTCTTCTCTACCAAAGGTTGTAGCAGGGCGGCGGAGGGCTTGTGTATGGTGAGGGGGATTCCCAGGTATGTGATCGGTAGATCCACGATGGGGCAACCAAGTTGGTTAGTCACCAACGTGGCCAGCAGCTGGTCGCAGTGCAGGAGAGAGGCGGTGCTCTTGTTGTAGTTGACCTGCAAGCCTGATGCACGGCCAAAGAGCTGTAGGATCTCTCGGATGGCAGTTAAGTCATCGGTCGTGGGGTGGCAAAAGAGGACGACATCGTCCGCGTACAGGGAGAACGCCGGGACGTGCCGTCGAGGGTGCAGCTCCTGGAGAATGCCGGCTCGAAGCGCCAGCTGGACCAGGCACCCTAGCGCGTCCACCGCGAGCACAAACAGCTGCGGCGAGATGGGGTCGCCTTGCCGGAGCCCGCGTTGGTGCCAAATGGGGAGTCCCGGCTCCCCATTAATCATCACACGAGTACTAGCCGAGGAGAGGAGGATCGCTAGCCAGTCCAGAAAGCGATCCGTGAAACCGTACTGCCGTAGTATCTCGAAGAGGAAGGCCCAAGAGATGCTATCAAAAGCACGAGCGAGGTCCAGTTTCAGCAGGACACGGGGGGCACGGAGCTGGTGGAGTAGCCGTGCAGATTGCTTGACCATGACGAAGTTGTCGTGGAGACTCCTCCCGGTGATGAACGCGTTCTGGTTGATGTTGACGAGGTTGTCGAGTCTCGGTGCTAGGCGAAGCGATAGCAGCTTAGTGAAGACCTTGGCCACCAGGTGTATCAAGCTAATGGGTCGGTAATCACCCAGGGCACTAGCATCAGTGTGTTTGGGAAGGAGTGTGAGTAGAGCCTGGTTCAGCCGGTGGAAGCCCCGTCCACGAAGCTCAGAGAGCTGTTGGAAGACATCCAAGAAGTCTTGCCTGACGGTGCTCCAGCACGCTCGTAGAAATTCAGCAGTGAATCCATCAGGGCCAGGAGACTTGTGAGCGGGAAGCTGCTTGATAGTGTCCCAAATCTCGTCGGCGAAGAACGGGGCATCGAGTTGCTGCAGCGTGGGGTCAGGCTCGACGAGCCTGGCAAAGTCGAGGGTGCAGTCTCGGTCCACAGTCATACCCAACAGCCCATCAAAGTGCTCATAAGCAGCGTGCATCATGTCCTATTGGTCATTTATCGCCTGACCGTCAACCAGGAGTGTATGGATCATGTTCTTCTGCCTGCGGTAGGAGCAATCCCGGTGGAAGAAGGATGTGTTGGCATCGCCATCCTTCAGGTATGCGATCCGAGCCCGTTGCCGTGCAACGGTGCGCTCGAGAGAAGCAAGTCCGAGGTACGTGGCCTTGAGCTGTTTGTGGAACCAAGCCTCGTGGGGTGAGAGGGTCCTCGTTTCCTGGGCTTTGTCGAAGCGCAAGATGAGCTCTCTGGCGATCGCTAGCTTCATGCGCACATTCCCCACGGACTTCGCGCTCCAACTGGTTAGCTTGCGGGCGGTAGTTTGTAGGCGGAGTGCGAGGCGGCGGAAGGGGTCTATGTCATGCACCGAATTCCACGCGATGTCCACGGTGTCACGGAACCCATCGAGGCGGAGCCAAAATTCCTCGAAACAGAATCGTCGATGGCCCGACGGGATGGGGGCACAGTCAAGAACCAGTGGACAATGGTCAGAGATCACCGATGCAAGGCAGCGTAGGTGACAGTCCCCATGAGTATCCTCCCAATCCGAGGTGCAGAAGAAGCGGTCGAGGTGGACCAAGGTCGGTGGATTCTGGCCATTGGACTAGGTGTAGCGCCTGCCATTGAGATATATCTCCTTTAGCGCAACTCATTTATCAGCCACCGGAAGCGGCCCATCATCCGACGATTGAGGTTAGAGTTGTTCTTGTCCTCCTCACGGTAGATGAGATTGAAGTCCCCGCAAAGTAGCCATGGTCTGGTGCAAGCTGCGCGCACGGTGTGCAACTCCTGCAGGAATTCAATCTTGTCCGCCTCACTCTGAGGTCCGTAGATGATGGTGATCCACCAGGGGGCTCTAGCAGGTGTGGATGTGGAGATCCTAGATGAGAGCGTGTTTGTGGTGAACTCGGGGTCGGAGATTGTCACGACCCTGCTCTTCCAAGCGATAAGGATTCCGCCACGAGTGCCCTGGGCCGGGAGGTAAACATAGTCATCAAATTCGGAGCCAAGACATTCCAGAACAATCGACGAGCACAGCAGTTCAATCTTTGTTTCTTGAAAACACAAGACGGATGCACCAGTTGTGTCAATGAGCGATTGAATGCCAATGCGACGTGAACGGGAGTTTAGGCCGTGCACGTTCCAGTTAGCAATTCTAACATCACTATCCATGGGCAGAGATCGACCTAGCCCCCCACCTCAGCCGTGTCGGGTGTCGACGCCACAGTGTCCAGGTGCTGGCCGATGTCGCGCGGTAACTCACGGTCCACCAGGGCAGCGATGGCCGAGAGAACGATGGGTGGGATCGGCGTGGCGAAGAGGCTGCCGTAGGTCTTCATGTCGCAGGCCGTGATCTTCTGGTTTGTGCCAACAATCCCTAGGGTACGTAGGATCTGCACCTGCGCGCGCCGCTCGGCGGTGGGCGGCACCGCCGGAGTGCTCGTCGAGGAGCTGGACCGTCCTCTCCGTGGCGAGAAGTTGAGCGTGGGTTGTCGTGAGCGCCTCCCGGGAGAGGGCAGATGTAACATCCCAAAACTTTAATCCAAGCTTATCAAGCTCTAAATCATTAAAATTGGGGTTAACAAAAACTTTTGCAAATTTAAAATGAAAGCATTTATATATGTGTGCATTTAAAATAGGAGTTGTTTTGAATTGCCATGATTGTGTGATACTTTGCTTCTAAAATGTTTCTAAAGTGAATTAAACATCATCTACATCATTCCCAAACTTTTCCTAAAGAAAATTAAATAAAAAAGAATTAAAAAGGAGGAATGGTCATTTTGGCCATTTTAATCCACTACACTACTTTGAGTGTTCCTAGCACTCATTTCTTAACAGAAACAATTCATGATCTTTGCACCCCTTGCTAGTACACATAATGAGGTACCAAGACCCACCTTTTGATCTGCTAAAAACATTCCGTTAACTATTTTTATTGGTATTTGAAAATTAAATCCAATGCATATGCATAGATCACCCCTATTTCAAAACCCATCTATTTGAGCTCCACTTTCAAAACCCTTGCAACCAGGGACTACCTAGCATTAGTGGAGAACACCCAAAAAATTTGAACTCAAAATTCAAAAGTTTATTTCTTGCGGCCATTTAATCAAACACTTGGCAGACAGGTTTAAACCTAAATCATAGCTCACTGTTATGAACAGGGTTTTGCCCCCATTTGATCTCCATTTAATCTCTTTGTCCCCTCTTGATCTAACCAGGCCCTTAGCACCCACTCCCCTAGCCCCTAGTGGCATTGCCATGCCATGCCGAGCCTCCCCTCGCCAACCAACCTTGCCCTCACCGCAGCAGACCATCTCCCCCTCTCTCTCCATGTCTAGGAGGTAGCCAGCACCTCACCGCCACCCTCTGTCCCCTGCCCGAGCCAAGCCCTGCAGTGGACCACCGAGGAAACTACGCGCCTAGTGCCACTGCACCATGCCGATGCCGCCCGCAGAGCACGCTCTGTCCCCGCTCGCACAGACCGCCCCTTGGCCGCAGCCCGCGCCCACCGCTCCGCCATGACCTAGGTAACACCCCAGACACCCCCACTGGCCGCCCAACACACCACAGCCACCGCTCGCCGTGGACACCGCCGCCTCTGCCGCTCAGAGCGCCACCTTGCCCAGACCGCATACCACCGCCCCTACGACCGCATTCACTTCCTAGAGCACCGCCAGGAGACCACCTGTCGATCTCCACCCTCAGCCATGCCGCTAGCCGCCCGTAGCCATGTCGCCGGAGTCGCCCGCCCATACCCTTCGGTCTCACCGTCGGGCCTATAAAAGGAGGCCTCCCCAGCCTCTTCTCTCCACACCACTCCACTCCCCTCACCTCACTGAACCTCAACCACCTCTAGCCAGAGCAAGGGGAGCAGCAGCTCACCGGAATTGGAGCCGGAGCAGCCGCCTCTGGAGGAGAAGGGCGCCTGCGGTTTAGGGCACCCCAAGCTCCGCCTTAACCGCGCCTCGCCTCGCCGTCGTCGCTGGAGCCCTGGTACATCCCCAGCAGACCCCCACCGAGCCGCTAGGGTTCGAGCTCGCCGGCGACCTATTCGTCGTTGACGACGACCCTCAGCCGTAGATTCCCCTTCTAATCCTACGGCCCATAGCGCGCGTACCATTTCGCGTGTTAAGACCTACTGACAAGCGGAACCCCCTGTCAGCTGAGCCCCGCGCCACGGAGCGCCACTGGGCCGGCCCAAGTTCTTTCCCGCGCTAGCCCAGCCATTCAAATCTGGATTTTTCTTTTTTAGTTAAATCTAGTTTCTGTCCACTAGTTTAAAATTCAATTCTGGGAGTTTCACAAATCCAAATGGCATGAAACTAATTTTGCCTGAAAGGTAGTAAGATGATCTATCCAAGATCGTTGGATTTAATTCAATTAGAGTTATAGATCTCTCCTAATAAAAATAACAAAACAGAAGTATTTGCAACTTGCAACATTTTTATAAAATCAACCAAGTTAGCTTTTGAGTTGATTCCAACTCTCAAAAATCACATTTCATCATATATATCTAACTATGTAATATTATTAAGGTTTACATGCAGTGACTTTGGACTAGTACCAAAATAATGCTATATAGGCATTTCTAGTCACTTTAAATCATTAAATAATGAACTTAAACCAAAGTAATATTGACCCAACCTTTAATTCTCATTCCCACATGATACGATATGTGGTGATGAAATGTGTCAACATGATCCCATATTTTAAGTGGTGAATATTAAATCTTAGTTAATTTTTCAATAAGTAGAAATTACTTTTCTAAAATAAAAAGGATGAAACCATTGAATTAGACTTGTGATGCTTGAGATGATAATAGATCATCCAATGTGTGACTTAGAATGCTACTTAGCCTAGTTAAGTATTGTTTGGTGATTGTGTACTCCATATGTATTTATAGACGATAGTACTGACCAAGCTTTCGAGGAGGAGGAGTTCTACCAAGAAGAAGAAGAAGAAGAAAACTTCAACCACTGCACCAACCAAGGCAAGCCACCATTAACAGTGCAAGCTAACACTTGCAAGTTTAGTGCTTAGCAAGTTAGGGCCAAACTAGATGGTTTAGCAAAGATGCCTTAAGCATGCTTTGATCACACTCCCTTTGACTAGTAATACCCCAAGTCTTATTTACAAGCTTTACTCTCTTAGTTTACACCAAGTTATTTACTTGTTTTGAAGGTAGTATAAAAAGTATAAAACTTGACCTATTTTGGAACCCTTTAGATGTCATTCTATGGCATGAGATTGAACCCATCTTTTACCCCTTAGTGAAAACTCTTAACTTAGTAGTTTAGAGTAGATCAAAAACTTGAGTCACTTTAGATGGGAATACTTGGTGAAAATGAATTATGAAAACCTTGGAATGATGAGTAATTCTATTGAGATGTTTTGACATGTGTTGAGAAACACAAATGGTTGATGATGATGAAAATGTTGAGGCATGAGCCTTAACCCTTTTATAAAACTGATGGTTGGATTCGGATGCGATACCATTCCAAATTGTACCGTACAACCACATTACCTGAATTGGGTAAGGCTTAGCTGGAAATTTATATGCATTAGTATTAGTTCCCTCACGGGAGAGGTCTGAGCTGAGGCTACTTCTCATGATGTCCACCTATGCAGTGACCAAGATGACTGATGGTCATGGTTGGGAGGCCATGCTCATAGGAGAGGTGCATATACTAGGGTGTGTAAAGGGAATGTTATGTTTGATTATCTGCATACTAAGTATGATGATTCAGGGTTATCCCTGACAGATGTATCGAATCTTGTGGTGAAAGTGTACCACCTCTGCAGAGTGTCAAACTATTCGAATAGCCGCGTCCGCGGTTATGGATAGTTGGAATGGCCATACTGTTTCGTTGTTAGATGTTTTTCAAATAACTTGAAATGAATGATGAATCTTGACTTGACCACAACAGGGTTGTGTTTATAACAATAGCTTCCCAACTTAAGTGATTCTAGAATTTTACTTTATCTTTCTTTGCTTCTGAACTCAGCTTAGGTTTCAAACTTAACTTTATAGTTATACTTAGAGTTAGCACTTTATCTTGGAAGTATAGTACTTGTTAGTGGTAGTTTGCGAGTACTTAAAGAGTACTCATGGCTTTTGTCCCTGGCTATTATCATGGCCAGACTATGAAGGAGACTATCAAGATGATGGCCAACAGGACGGCTATGATAACAAGGACTATCTGCCTTTGTCAGCATTGCCTGTGCCCCTGAAGATGGAACCCACCGCTACGCTATCTTTTATTTCCGCTGCTTGTTGTATTAAGACTGGATCATGAGATCCTTATTTGTGTAAGACCTTATGTATGGTTTGTAATGGATGATGTACTATGATATCCAATCTGTTATGTCTCGCAAAAATGGTAATCCTGGGATTGCGAGGTATGGCATAACGGGCATCTGGGATTAAAAATCCGGGTGTTGACAAGTTGGTATCAGAGCCATCCTGACCATAGGAGACCCTAGTTAGAATGGACGTCAAACAAAAACTTAGTCTCAAAACCAAAGTGAGTATTTATGAAAAACTATCTCCTCTCTTACCCTTGTGGATTCTTTCTCAAAAATTCATGATACTCAAAATTCTTCCACTACTACTTAAAATTTGACACACTTGATCACTTCACTAACTTCCTCATCCTTAATTCTTGTAGATAGAGACTCAGTTCAACAAGTTTTACTAGTTGGGAAACGGAGGTCAGCTGATCTTCGAGAGGGATCTGGATTCACTGTCAGAGTTACTGGGACGCCCACACCCGAAGTTTCTTGGAGCTCAACTTCCAGGACCCCCAGGAGGAGACTTACAGTGGCTAGTCACCGCGGTTCTTAGAGGAAGCATCGAAGCACCAACTTCTAGGAGAATTCAGTTCTCTGTGAGAGAGAACAACTGGCTAGATGGCTTAGCTAGGGCCATGCATGAAGATCTTGCACGTCTATGTGCCCTCAGCGTCAACAAGGTCCAAGGAACCCGTTTTGCCCAGTATGCAAGACGTGACTTCATGAGAATGCCAATTGAGATGCCGAGTCACCCCGAGTTGAGGCGTCAAGTGGAGAACCTTGACTTCTTGCTTCACGACAGACAGTAGGAACTGGACAACGCCAGGGAGTTAGCCAACCAGAACCGTGCCATTGCCGACCAGAAGGCCCAGACTTTCGCACTGCTTGTCCAAGACCGCAAGTCTCTTCGTCGTCAATGTGCCAAGAAGGATCGCACCATCGCCCGTCTTCACAAGAAGGTGGCCGACCTCGAGAAGACCATCAAGGAGCAGGAAGCTCAGCTTGCAGCAAAGGAAGAAGAAGATGAGGGTGAAGACATCCAGGGAGACATGGATTCTTACCTCAGCAACGATGATGACTTTCTGGAGGAAGATGTCGTGGACTTCTACACTGATGATGAGGACTCGGACTTCATCGACGATGAGTAGATGCACTAGAGCACTGTCGTAGCATGAGATGTATCGGTCTCACTGTATCGTAGCTTACAGAATGGTTCTTCAAACCATCTGTTTTCCCTTTGATTGTTGTGGTGTGTGTTGTATCGTGTGCTTGCTTGCATGAATGAAAGTGAAGTTAGTGGAAAAACCTGAGTCTAACTCAAAGTTTTAGCTTTGAAAACCCAAAACCATGAACCTTAGACTTTCCCTCTTACCCCTATATCTCAATCCTCAGATGACTCTTGGAAACCAAGGAGGGAGCAGCTCGTCGCAAGACCCAATGCTGCAGATACTACAGAATCTCATCGCAGACCGTGAAGCAAGCCGGGCAGAACGTCAAGCCAACTTAGCAACACTTCAACAAATCGCCTAGATGGCTCTCAACAACCAAGGGCATGGAAACCAGGATCACCAGGGATCCAAACTCAAAAAATTTCAGAACACCAATCTCCCAATCTTCAATCAATATGAGAACCCATTAGATGCTGATGACTGGTTACAGACCATGGAAAACAACTTAGAAGTTGCCAGAGTTGATGAAAATGAGAAAGTTCTCTTCGCCACCCACTATCTGGCAGGAGATGCAAGAGCTTGGTGGAATAGCATCCGCAATATGAACCATGGTCAAGTGATGACATGGGAAGCATTCAAAGTCAAGTTCAGTCGCACCCATGTGCCGCAAGGCCTAGTCAACAGAATGAGAGATGAGTTCCGCGAATTGAAGCAAGGAAGAATGACTATGGTGGAGTACCGTGACAGATTCCTGTCACTGGCCAGATATGCACCTGATGAGATCAACACGGAGGCCAAGAAGAAAGAGAGATTCCTGAACGGACTGCATGATGAGATGCAGACGGTCCTCGTCAATATCCGTTTCTAGGATCTCGAAGAGCTAGTCGACTCTGCCATTCAGATGGAAGGGAAGATTAACCAGGAAAACGACAACCACAAGCGTCGTATGATGCAGTAGTCTGGATCCAACAGTCACCAGAAGTACCGTCCCAACCCTTCACCAGGATATGCACCAAGGAACAACCGACCCCCAACATCTCGCCCAAGCTACCCCAACCGTAGCGGAGGCAATGGGAAGTCCGGAGGAAACAATCACAACTGCAGTAATGCCAACATCTTCAATCGTGCACCTCCCAAGAACAACAACAACACTGTACCCAGAACTGGCAGCAATGTTGTGCCTGTCGTAGTCAAGGACAAGTCCCAGGTCACTTGTTTCGAGTGTGGAGTGAAGGGTCACTACTCCAATGAGTGTCCCAAGAATACTGCAGCCAATACCAATGTGAATGCCCCAGCTCAGCAGCAGCGTCGTGTTCAACCAGGAAGGAGATTTGCCCTAGGGGACCCTCACAACCGCAATGGCCGTCTCTTCCACATGAATGCAGAAGAAGCCTAGGAAGCGCCAGATGTAGTGCTGGGTATGTTTTCTGTCAACTCAGTTTTAGCAAGAGTATTGTTTGATTCGGGAGCATCACATTCATTTGTCACCGAAGAATTTGCATGCACTAGTAAGATTCGTCCAACCAACCTGAAGCATGTCATGATAGTTCAAATCCCCGGTTCAACAACCAAAGCTAGAAAAAATTGCGAAGCTGTACCGATCAGAATACATGGGATATATTTTTATGCCAACCTAATTATACTTGGAACCAAAGGATTGGAAGTAGTACTAGGTATGGACTGGATGTCAAGGCATAAAGGATTGATAGACTGTGCTAAGAAAACCATCACCATGACCAGTAGTTCTGGAGTAACAATGGAGCATATCTCTGAAACCTTACCCCGTCAATTCAAGTGCAACCAGAGTGTAGCCTTGCCCACCATAGACCAAGTCAGAGTAGTCTGTGAATACCCTGACATATTCCCAGATGAATTGCCAAGTATGCCCCGTATAGGGATATTGAGTTCATTATCGAACTAATCCCCGGAACCGGACCTATAGCCCAGAGACCCTATAGCATGAACCCCTCAGAGTTAGTGGAACTGAAGAAGCAGTTGGATGCTATGTTAGCCAAGGGCTTGATTCAACCAAGTGCATCGCCATGGAGATCACCAGTGTTATTCGTCGACAAGAAAGATGGAGGCAACCGTCTGTGCACCGATTACAGAAAGTTGAATGATGTCACCATCAAGAACAAGTACCCCTTGCCAAAGATAGAGGATTTGTTTGATCAGTTGACTGGAGCCCAGATATTCTCAAAGATTGATCTTAGGACTGGTTATCACCAACTTAAGATTCATGCAACGGATATTCCGAAGACCGCCTTTACTACTCGCTATGGTTTATACGAGTATGCGGTTATGTCTTTTGGATTAACCAATGCCCCTGCTTATTTCATGAATCTCATGAATAAGATCTTTATGAATTTCCTAGATAAGTTTGTAGTTGTGTTTATCGATGACATCCTTATCTACTCCAAGTCGGAGGAAGAGCATGAGCAACATCTGAGAGTTATCCTAGAAACCCTGAGAGAGCATCAGTTATATGCCAAGTTCAGCAAGTGTGAGTTTTGGTTGAAAGAAGTAGGATTCCTAGGACATATTGTGTCTGCCGGAGGAGTCTCTGTTGATCCCGCCAAGATCAAAGATGTCGAAGAATGGGAAGCCCCAACCACTCAAACCCAAGTCCGTGCATTTCTCGGATTAGCGGGATATTACCGCAAGTTCGTAGAAGGATTCTCGAGCATAGCCTGACCAATGACCCAATTGTTGAAGAAGGACAAGAAGTTTGAATGGACCGACAAGTGTGAAGCTAGTTTCCAGGAGCTGAAGAATAGATTGATATCCGCCCCAATATTGGTCATGCCAGACATCAAGAAGCCTTTTGATGTGTATTGTGATGCATCCAAGATTGGTCTAGGATCTGTATTGATGTAGGAAGGCAAAGTCATAGCGTATCTGTCTCGGCAACTGAAGCAGCATGAGTAGAACTATCCGACCCATGATCTTGAGCTAGCAGCTGTGGTTCTAGCATTGAAGACATGGCGTCATTATTTGATGGGTAATCGCTGTGAGATTTACTCATATCATAAAAGCTTGAAATATATCTTCACTCAGAAGGAGCTAAATATGAGGCAAAGGAGATGGATAGAGTTAATCAAGGATTACGATCTTGACATTCACTATCACCCCGGCAAAGCCAATGTGGTAGCGGATGCTCTTAGACGATTGTCGTGTAGGCTAAAAACCATGATCAAGGAGAACCAAACTAGTTTGTATGAAGAGTTGGAGCAGTTCAGGACTGAATTAGTTAGCAAAGGATTCCTAGCTAGCATTGAACTTCAACCCACTTTGATTAGCCAAATCAAGGAAGCCTAGAAGGGAAATGAAAGTATCGACGGAATCAAATGTCGTATTGGTACATGAAAGGTACCTGGATTTACCGAAGACAAAGAAGGAGTACTGTGGTACAAAGGACGTATCTGTGTTCCAGTAGATTCGGAGCTGAAGGAAGTTATCATGAAGGAAGCTCATGATACTCTTTATTCTATCCACCCCGGAGGAACAAAGATGTATCAGGATTTGAAAGAGCAATTTTGGTGGCACAAGATGAAGAGAGAGATCGGAAGCTACATCGCCAAATGTGACATCTGTCAAAGAGTCAAGGCAGAGCATCAGAGACCTGCAGGACTGTTGCAACCATTACAGATTCCGGAATGGAAATGGGATTCCGTCGGAATGGACTTTATCACCGGTTTGCCTACTTCTAGTAGGGGAAATGACTCAATCTGGGTCATAGTTGATAGACTGTCCAAGGTAGCCCACTTTATACCTGTCAAGACAACTTACCAGAGTGCAAAGTTAGCGGAGCTGTACATTGCTAGGATTGTTAGTCTGCATGGAACCCCCAAGACCATAGTATCAGACCGAGGAACTCAATTTACCTCGAGATTTTGGCAGAAAGTCCAAGAAGGATTAGGAACCAGGTTGAACTTCAGCACATCGTATCACCCGCAAACTGATGGGCAGACAGAGAGAGTCAACCAGATCCTAGAGGATATGCTTAGAGCTTGTGTGTTGGAATATGGAGCAAAATGGGAAGATTGCCTGCCTTTCGCAAAATTCTTATATAACAACAGTTATCAAGCTAGTTTGCAGATGGCACCATTTGAATTCCTATATGGAAGAAAGTGCCGTACCCCTTTGAATTGGTCGCAAGTAGGAGAGAGTCAGATATTCGGACCTGACATTCTCCGAGAAGCAGAAGAGAAAGTTCACAAAGTCCGTGAGCACCTCAAGACCGCCCAATCCCGACAGAAGAGTTATGCTGACAAGAGAAGAAGAGACCTGACTTTCAATGTCGGAGATTCTGTATATCTCAAGGTTTCACCATTGAAAGGAACTCAACGCTTTAGTCTGAAGGGAAAGTTAGCCCCCAGATATATCGGACCTTTCAAGATTCTGAACCATCGAGGAGAAGTATCGTATCAACTGGAACTGCCTGAAGAGATGTCAGCCATCCACAATGTGTTCCATATCTCGTTACTTCGCAAATGTTTGGAAGTGCCCGAGAAGACTGAAGTTTTCAAGAACATTGATCACAGAGCTGTAGAAATCAACAATGACTTGACCTACAGAGAAGTAACCATTCGTATCTTAGAGGAAGCCTACAGAACCACCAGGACCAGGAGTATCAAGTTTCTCAAGATTCAGTGGAGCAACCATACCGAGGAGGAAGCTACTTGGGAGCGCGAAGATTACATTAGGACAGAGTTCCCAGATCTCTTTAGCTCCTAGTTTTCTTTGTAAATCTCGGGACGAGATTTTTTTTAAGGGGGGAAGGTTTGTAACATCCCAAAACTTCAATCCAAGCTTATCAAGATCTAAATGCAAATTTAAAATAAAAGCATTCATATATGTGTGCATTTAAAATAGGAGTTGTTTTGAATTGCCATGATTGTGTGATCCTCTGCTTCTAAAATGTTTCTAAAGTGAATTAAACATCATCTAAATCATTCACAAACTTTTCCTAAAGAAAAATCAAATAAAAAAGAATTAAAAAAGAGGAATGGTCATTTTGGCCATTTTAATCCACTACACTACTTTGAGTGTTCCTAGCACTCATTTCTTAACAGAAACAATTCATGATCTTTGCACCCCTTGCTAGTATACATAATGAGGTACCAAGGCACCACAGCCACCGCTTGCCG
The DNA here is from genome assembly GCA_910589775.1 of Avena eriantha. Taxonomy (NCBI): domain Eukaryota; kingdom Viridiplantae; phylum Streptophyta; class Magnoliopsida; order Poales; family Poaceae; genus Avena; species Avena eriantha. Next base: position 234,417,711 of record OU342740.1, on the reverse strand, counting down.
TGGACACCGCCGCCTCTGCCGCTCAGAGCGCCACCTCGCCCAGACCGCATACCACCGCCCCTACGGCCGCATTCACTTCCTAGAGCACCGCCAGGAGACCGCCTGTCGATCGCCACCCTCAGCCATGCCGCTAGCCGCCCGTAGCCGTGTCGCCGGAGTCGCCCGCCCATACCCTTCGGTCTCACCGTCGGGCCTATAAAAGGAGGCCTCCCCAGCCTCTTATCTCCACACCACTCCCCTCCCCTCACCTCACTCAACCTCAACCACCTCTAGCCGGAGCAAGGGGAGCAGTAGCTCACCGGAATTAGAGCCGGAGCAGCCGCCTCTGGAGGAGAAGGGCGCCTGCGATTTAGGGCACCCCAAGCTCCGCCGCAACCGCGCCTCGCCTCGCCATCGTCTTCCAGTTTGTTTGCCCGCCTCACCGTCGTCGCTGGAGCCCTGGTACGTCCCCAGCAGACCCCCACCGAGCCGCTAGGGTTCGAGCTCACCGGCGACCTGTTCGTCGTCGACGACGACCCTCAGCCGTAGATTCCCCTTCTAATCCTATGGCCCACAGCCCGCGTATCGTTTCGCGTGTTAAGACCCACTAACAAGCATGACCCCCTGTCCGCTGAGCCCCTTTATATATATCTAACTATGTAATATATCTAACTATGTAATATATATTATGGTTTACATATCTGAATCACATTTCATCATATATATCTAACTATGTAATATTATTAAGGTTTACATGCAGTGACTTTGGACTAGTACCAAAATAATGCTATATAGGCATTTCTAGTCACTTTATATCATTAAATAATGAACTTAAACCAAATTAATATTGACCCAACCTTTAATTCTCATTCCCACATGTTAGGATATGTGGTGATGACATGTGTCAACATGATCCCATATTTTAAGTGGTGAATATTAAATCTTAGTTAATTTTTCAATGAGTAGAAATTACTTTTCTAAAATAAAAAGGATGAAACCATTGAATTAGACTTGTGATGCTTGAGATGATAATAGATCATCTATTGTGTGACTTAGAATGCTAGTTAGCCTAGTTAAGTATTGTTTGGTGATTGTGTACTCCGTATGTATTTATAGACGATAGTACCGACCAAGCTTTCGAGGAGGAGGAGTTCTACCAAGAAGAAGAAGAAGAAAACTTCAACCACTGCACCAACCAAGGCAAGCCACCATTAATAGTGCAAGCTAACACTTGCAATTTTAGTGCTTAGCAAGTTAGGGCCAAACTAGATGGTTTAGCAAAGATGCCTTACGCATGCTTTGATCACACTCCCTTTAACTAGTAATACCCCAAGTCTTATTTACAAGCTTTACTCTCTTAGTTTACACCAAGTTATTTACTTGTTTTGAAGGTAGCATAAAAAGTATAAAACTTGACCTATTTAGAACCCTTTAGATGTCATTCTATGGCATGAGATTGAACCCATCTTTTACCCCTTAGTGAAAACTCTTAACTTAGTAGTTTAGAGTAGATCAAAAACTTGAGTCACTTTAGATGGGAATACTTGGTGAAAATGAATTATGAAAACCTTGGAATGATGAGTCATTCTATTGAGATGTTTTGACATGTGTTGATAAACACAAATGGTTGATGATGATGAAAATGTTGAGGCAGGACGGCTATGATAACTAGGACTATCTGCCTTCGTCAGCATTGCCTGTGCCCCTGAAGATGGAAGCCACCGCTACGCTATCTTTTATTTCCGCTGCTTGTTGTATTAAGACTAGATCATGAGATCCTTATTTGTGTAAGACCTTATGTATGGTTTGTAATGGATGATGTACTATGATATCTAATCCGTTATGTCTCGCAAAAATGGTAATCCTGGAATTGCAAGGTATGGCATAACGGGCATCTGGGATTAAAAATCCGAGTGTTGACAGCGGCGCTGAGGTGCTTGGTAGCAGCGGTGAGGAAGTCCCCTAACGTCCAAGATGCCGTAGGAGCCCGACGAGGGGTGCGGCGCAGGGTGATGGGCGGCGAGGCGTATCGCGCAGGGGTGGCGCCTGTTGGGGTTGGAGGAGTCAGGTTGTCCGCCGCCGTGGTCGGAGCCTACTCCGGTGAGCCCGGTGCACTAGGCGCAGCGGCCTGGGTAACTGTCTCCACAGGGCCGTCAGTGCCCAGGTCAGTGATGGCGTCGTGGTTGGGGTTGTCCTGCGAGGTGGTGGCCGCCGCGGTGCTATCCAGGGACGGGCCAGGGCAGCTCCGCCTCTGCAGCAGAAGGGGAGGCGGGGTGGCCTGGTCGTCCTGCGCAGCGGTGGGTGAAGGCGGGCTGGCGTCGTCACTGTCATGGGGGCGTGCCGGAGTGGAATCACCCGTGGAAGCCGCGGGGTTGGCGGCCAGAAGGGGGGGAGCCTCCGCACCGCCATGCTCGCGCCCATGCTCGTTGTGGGGGGCAGCATCTGCACCACCATCCTCGCGCCCTTGCTCGCCGTGGGAGCTAGATTGGCCGGACATCGGCCGCGAGGCGCCGGCAGGCATGGCAGCCTGGCGTGCCCTCCTCAGCCAGAGGAGTCGGCTGCCACTCCGTCGCAGATTGGGCCGGGGCATCCTAGACCGTGCCAGCGCCATGGCAGCCGCGGCAGCGGGGCGGGAGTGACGGCGATGCGCGCCGGCGGGCGTCCACCCCCAGGGAACCAACGGCCATGCCATCGGAGCGGCCGAGGGCGTGGGATGGCCAGTTCGGAGAGTCCACGGCCATACCATCAACACGTCCCGCGGGCGGCGCGGCGGCGGTGTCGTGGCGCCTCCTCTTGCGGCCGCGGCGACGAGGGTTGCGCCTAGGTGCCCGGTCAGCAGGGCCGCCGTTGCCATCCCCGGCATTGCCGGGAGGGGGAGCGTCCGGCTGTGCCGCCTCACTGGCTGGGCCGCAGTGCACGACGCGGCACGAGATCGGGTATGACATCGTTTGGAGCACAGGGGGGTGCGAGGCGACACGTGCAGGGACGAACCCCACAATCTCCAAGATGGCTTGACAGCGAATGGCGGCGGGGTCACGAGCCCGGGCAGTGAGCCGGAAGGTGGCCATGTCGCGCCGAGAACTCGTGTCGGGGTGGAGGCTCTCGACCCAGCAGGTGCCCCGGAGCAGAAACTCGACTGTAGAGAGGTGCCAGGCATGGGCAGGGATGCCGCGGAGCTCGAGTCGACGCGTTGATCCAGCTTGCCAATGCCGGCGTGGGCGAGTTTGCACCAGGGCCAGAGCAGCAGGGTAAAGCTGTCATCATGGAGGAGGTGATCACCGGAAAGCTTGTCCTTGTCGCTCTGTTTGGTGAAGATGACCGGGATGGTGGTGGTGGACGGAAAAGTCGCCGTCTTGCAGCTCAAAGCTGGCGCAGATCGCGCGAGCGACCGCCTCCGCAGTCACCGAGGGCCGGGTGCCGGTGATGGAGGCCACCATGGCACGCCGCAGCACGCCCTCCGCCTCCGCGATTTCCATCGTGCGCGGCAAGATGACGCGGACTGGATCCTAGGGATCAACAGCCGGCGCATCAGCCAGCGCAACGATAGAGGATGCGGGCGCCGCGGTGATCTGCAGCGGGGCGGGCGGCGGCGGAGGCGGTGGCGGTGGCGCGGAGGCCAGAGTGGCGGTGCGGCGAGGATGAGGCGCAAGGTCCTGGGCCGGGGCGGCAGGGGGTCGCTGCTGGGGTGCACGACCTTGGGTGGGTGGGTCCTCTAACTCCTTGCGCAACTATATAAGTGAGTCTCAGTTCCTGTTCCTTGTTATTGACAGTTTTTGGCTGTTTTCTTATATCAGAGTTCTTATGACTGCAACTATCATAATTTTTAGTGACTAATACGGTGATACCTACTGCTCTACTGAAACATTACCAGCACCCATCACATATCAGAATTAACAGGTACCTGAAATGGTAATAAGAATATATGTAGAAATAAAATAAGCAAATAAAAACAATATGCCCATATGAGTTAATCCACTTTTGTATTAACATGATCCAGAGACGATTCTGTGACAGAGAGTTCACGTGAGCATATTGTAGCAAAGTCACATGTACAACTGTCACGTGAGGTGGAAAAACTATTGAACACACAATCCCCTTTGATGACAAAACATTTTATGTGGCCTCCAACATAATCACTCCTGTTACATTTGGTTTAGATAAACTTTTCTTTCTAGAATGGAGCCTCTATATGGCTACAACCACTTGGTAAGGAAAAGGTGTCTGACATGATTCCCTGGCCTTTGAGCATGTCGCAAGTTCATAAGCTTTGAGAATATCGTCAAGAAAAATGGTTTTCATTTCAATATGATTGTTCAATTCTATTTGTCCAATGTACATATACCATTTCAACATGGTACACAGTATGACTGATGACTGAGATTACAGAGGTACAGTGTGTCATCTCAACTCTGAAATTACATGCTGAAGATATTTGAATGATTTTGTGTAACTGATGAAACCCATAAACCAAAAATCGAAGCCGTCGACAGTAACTACATCAATGTATTTCTCATCAGGATTATACAAATTTTCCCTCACTGCAGCACTCTTTATCCTCTTTGCAGGAATCATGACCTGTGGAAGGTACAAAAAAATTCATCAGCTTTGAGTTCAAGTGAACGTCCAAATAGTTCTTAGCCAGTTTTTTATCCAGCAAACTTAATATATTAACCAGGGGATTTCGCTTTAAGTTACCTTATAGGGCACCCTTGTGATGCATCCCGTGGGCGATGTTAAATCCAAAGGCCTATCGCTATGGAAGGCAATCTTCTCAGTTGAGATGAAAAGCATTCCAGCTATTGGGCCAGCTGTGGTTGAAAGGTAACACTGGAAAGCCTTCAATAGCTTCTCTTCTTTCTCTACTGGAAAGTATTTCCTGAAGACTTTGTCCATGCTACCAGCTTTGAGAACCTTTGCACCCAAGCTCAGTTTCCCTTTCACAGTTTCTGAAATTTTCGGTCCAAGTGCTACTGCAAGGCAAAAAGATCTATTAGTGATGGGAATTGTTGCCTGGTTAGTGTATAACTGTATATCGACTTCTTGTCGAGAAAGGTAGATATTAGAGGGCATACTTACTGTGTTCCTTGAAGCCTTGCATATAACTATCTGTTTTCTGGCTTAGCTTGCTCATCCGATAAATGATGGAATTCTTCTTATCTGCACAAAGGAAATGAGAGAAATCAGTATTGACATACACAGTGCTGCAGGTGGGAAAAGATAGACGGGGAAAGAAGATCGTGAGATCATTACCCTTCTTGAGGACCAAAGTTGAACAGGTTGGTTTTCTTTGTGTTTTCCCATCAGCATATCTCAAGGAAGGCAAAGGAATTCCAATGACATGCTCCTGTCTGAAGCTCTCCATTGTTGTTTGCTGAAACTATTTGTTGCTAGTTAGGTTCTTTCGCTGTGAGAAGTTGGCTGCTGCTCCAAGGCATCTGTGGGTTTTATAAGGCGAAGCTGTGTTAAAGGTTGCTTTATTCCAAGGAACAAAGTGGTGGAACTGAATCAGCACTTTATGCTGCATACTCACCATCGCCTCATCAGGATGGAAAGCAAGGCACACTTTTCTTGACGAAAGGAACGGGCGTGAGTAGAACTCCTTGGAGCATTCAGCCCGGCCTATGAGGAGGAGGTACCTGTGTTTTCTTTTCCTAGTGCACTTTCTGTTGCATACAGTTTATCGATGGTAAGAGTAGTTGATGAGTTAGTTTATGGCATGCTTACAGTTAGCTTTATAAGTTATTGATAGGTGAACATGTAGGTTTTCCTACTTATCATGCTTCACAAAGTAGTTTTTGGCGCCTTCTTCAGTAGCCGTTCTTCTTTTTCCCTTTCAGGGAAAGAATCTGCAAGCTACTATGGATTGGAGAATAAGTGAAGAGGAAGGTAAGGTAAATACGTTGGTTGGTCTGTGCCAGATTACCGGTAAACATACTTTTTATATGCATGGTAGTTTGGTGCATGTCTCCTTTACACTTGCATTTGGATCACGTTTTTGTGATGATTCTTGTTCATGAACCTTGACCAAACTGGCAAAATGCCCACATGTGAAGTTTCGATACGACTACGAAAATGCCCCTGAATGTAGATGGAGGTATGTTGAACCCCACGTGACCAGTGTGAAGGAACTAGTAACAAATGGGAAAAAAGGATGTTTTGTGTCATTGGATCACCACCATGTAATGAGGTTCAGAATCAAAAGACTACCTAGAAGTGGGTGAAGGACATTCACGAATAATACAAAAGGAGGTTGTTATGTTTCACTTACTCTAGCTCATTGTTTATCATCCATGATATGACAGTTGAGATTTTTTGCCATTTTGGCTAGCTACTTCGTAATGGCTAATAATAACACGGGAAAGCATCTTCAGTTTTCTTAGTTAAAGACTCGAATATGTCAAAGTGTTATATCATGCATTACTTTACTACACCTACTGCTTAATCAAAAATAAAACAAAAACAAAAACAATTCTCCTGGGCCTTTCGGCCATTTATTCTGGTATAAACAGAAAATGGGGAAAGGCATACATGATACAAGTGGTTTGTTGGTTGAGGTTCGAGATCTTCTTTGTAGTTGTGGTGGCGCCACATTGGTTGTGTGCTTTTCACTTGTACCTGGGCCATACCCTTGTGTCGGGAATCGTCTTGAATCTTAAACAAACTACTCCATAAAAGTCACCTCCTGCCAGATTCAAGGTCCCAGAACGTGGTGCCCATGCCCAGCCCAGGTGATGGCTGGTACCTGTCTGATGTGTAAAACTGCCTACTTTCTGCTAATCTGGACTTGATTCAAGGACATCATAATTCTGCATTTCTTTCGCATTTCTTCTCCATGTCCATGCGAACATGCCACGTGTTGAACTGATGTGCGTGGCACTTATGCAGAACCTCGTCAGAAAGCTAGGCGATTCGATCGATAAAGCCCATCGGCATGAGCTGTACGTATTTGTGACATGTTTAGGGTCTATTATATGCTGATTATTGAGATATACAGTAGTTATGCGGATCTGTGGCTTTTGGTTTGACGTGGCAGTTTGTTTGTAGCTAAAATCTAGCATAGTAGACCCATCATGCACTCACCGAAAGAGGAAACAATCTAGTGGCTCTATAATGCAAAGAGATTTCGTAGAAAATTTACAGGGTTATATTTCTTAGTACAAAAACTATCTTATACTTTTTAAATTTCGATGACTGAAAACTACGTGAACCTTTCGTATGTGTTAATTTGCATGCAATCCTGAAAAATCCGAGCGCAACCTCCTGGAATTTTGCTTCAGTTTTGCGAGAGCTGTTGCAAGTACTTGATCCTCCAAGAAAATTCATGTGTTTTGTGCAATTAAAGAACTTATGTTACATAATTAAAGCCATTGATATGAGCTGTGATTTGTGGCATCGTTTAGTTCTCTGTTTAGGTCTATATTATATGCTGATTATTGGGGTATAGTTATGTTTTTTTTCCTGAAAAACAAAGTACAGTCATAGAGACGCTCATAACATGCACATACACTCATCCCTATGAATACACGCACACAAACCCCCTATCAGCACCATAGAGAGACTGAGCCAGCGGATCAGATTTTGAGATTAATGAAGTCACCATAGCCGCATCCCTATTGACGGGAATGTCACCTTCCACCGAAAGAATCTTGAGATTGACGAAGTCACCATAGCCGCATCGCTATTGATGGGAATGTCACCTTCCACCAAAATAATATTTTAATTTTATTTTAACTTTATGAGACATACAAGCGTCAAACCTGGGTTGGAACTCTTGGTGGGCTAGGAACAACTATCTAACCACATGTTGGTTCTCCGGATATAGTTATGTGCATCCACCGCTTTTGGTTTGACGTGGTTGAAAGAGTATGAGAATTGGCATAATTCGTTAGATGTTGTATTGAGTCTCCCGGGCTGAGTTATATAGTAGTACAAGGCTTGAAGGCAAGAAGACTCATAGCGATATACTAACATAGAAACAATTCCAATCAATCTCTTAATTAATTATCTATAACTGCCTAATCTGTAACCGTGGCAATTTGTTTGTAGCTAAACTCTGGCATAGACCCATCATGCATTAAATGAAAGAGAAACTATTTTGTGGCTCCATAATGCAAAGGAATTTCGTATAAAACTTAAAGGAATTTCTATGATTGAAAACCATGCAAACTTTTCATATTGATTAATTTGCATGCAATCCTAAGAGATCCGAGCGCAACCTCATGGAAATTTCTCTTTCTTTTTGCGAGAGCTATTGCACATACTTTTGTTCTCCAAGAAAATTCACGTGTTTTTCATGCGGTGCAATCAAACAACTTATTTTACATATTTCAGTGTGTTTGATCCATGTAGAATTATATCCCCCATCAGCGTTACAAGTCCCCAAACATGTTTGAATTATTTAGCTCCATATTTTGATGGGCATCGACGAGAAACCAAGAAGGTTTTTGTGTTACAAACAAAGAAGCTGCTGCAGTGAGCTACCCTAAAAAAGCGGCCGACGTGGAGACTGATCCCTCGTCCCTGTCAGTGTTTCCGCCGTCGTCACCCCCGGCCGAGGAGAAGAGGTCCTTGCACAGGTCGCCGTAGAACCGGCAGACCAGATCGACAAACACCGGCGACTTGAGCCGCTCCCAGCATTGCAGTAGTTCCTCCACGTCCTGCCGGTCCCTCGCCTTCCCTTCCTCCGTCAGAATCTCCATCAGGCAGCTCTCGAAGCTATGGCATGCCTCCAGCTCCTTCTCCTCTCCAATGCACGTGCTCGTCCTCGACCGAAGCCGCTCCACCATCTTCACGTAAGCTGGCGTCTCTGGTGACGGCACCGGCGCGGCCGCGTGCACCGGGACCTCCGGCGCTGCCCTCGGCGCGGCAGGGCTCTCCGTCGTGGTCGCCGGCGTGGATGAGGAACGTATGAGCGGCCTGAACAATTGGAAACTCCGGCCCGAGCGGCGGTGGCGGTGGCGGCTCATCTTGGCGGTGGACTTGCGGAAGTTGCGGAACCGGAAGGCCCTGATGGAAGCCGGGATGCGGAAGAGCCGCGCGAGGGCTCGCTTGCATGGCGCAAGCAGGCTGCACTTCATGCAGGAGGGACGATGAGACGGGGTTGTCATCGTCGGGGAATAGTCTGTTGCTTTCTTCTAATTGGTTTATCGTTTTTGCAGCGCAAAGTTCTCCCACAAAAGCTAGGGAATGTGTCATCGACGGGAGCCATTAATATGAGAGACGCTGCGTGCTTTGTTTGCTTGCTCCATCGTTGCAAGGTTGAGGCATACACGTTCAATCAAAAGTGTGGTGGTAGTGCTATGATCGTGCGTCCGACTAAGCTAGTCACCCTACTTATATCATTGGATCGGATGCCTATGCACGTACTCGTACTTCTATATATTTCCCAAAGTCATCTTTTTAAAATTTGACCAACATTTTAGACAAATGTATCAACATATATGACATCAAATCCCTATATTATGAATTATGAAACTACATTTGAAAAAGGAACTAGTCATACTAATTTAATGTCATATACCTCTTGCTTGTTCCCCTATAAGAGCAGCCACAATGTTACTATAGCTAAATCTGTCAAAAAGCTGAATTTGACTTCACCCATGTAATTTGGATAGAGCTAGCTATGCTAAATTTCTGTACCATACGGTCCCACTGCTGATGAGAGAAGGCACATTGTTTGTCTAAGACATGAGAGTACAGGACACATGTCACACACAGGTTGGCTAATCAATTTGGAACCACATTTGGCATGGGAGCACCATGTTGCTCCAGTTTCCTCTTTTGCTCAATTTGAAACTACCCTAGGTCATAATTTTGTCTACAAGTACACTTTTTTTTTTGAGATTTTGTCTACAAGTATACTTATTTGTGGACGGAGGGAGTATGACTCTTGTACCAATGTTACAACAAACTTTTTGACTACGTGAACATATTTTTTGTACTGCGGGGATATTTTTTGTCAGCTGTAACCCACTTGCAACTAAAAAAAATTAGTTGCAATCCACTTACAATTCATATGGCAGGCGAACAATTTTTTTGACAACATGAACATATATTTTGTTCCGTGTGAACAAATTTTTTTGCCGGTTGTAATTAAACCTGTTTGTTAGTTGCTATTAAAAAAATCTAGGTTACAACCTATTTGCAACTCATATGGTGCACGAATCATGATGGAGATCAAAACGCCGTGGAGGTGACCAAGCACTAAGCAAGATCCCAGTCTCAATCGAGCTCTAGCAAATCCCCGAAACAACTCACACTTGGAAATACACACACTAAACTGTAAATTCATAAACTACACATGAAGTACACTTTGCGTCAAAATGTGTTTGTAGAAATCTATCAACAATGAATCTAATTTCAAAGATGTCACACCGAGGAACGCAAAGTAGCGATTCGTAATTTGAATAAATGGTTTAAAATATATTTTAGTTTATTTTTTAAAATGCTAAAGAAACTGATCGATTATTCCTTGTCCATGCAAATACCGGGAAATCCCAAACTATCAGTGGCTTACTTGGATCGATGTCCGCTAGAATCCCATCAAGGCCCACTCCAGGGCCCATTTGACTCAAGCGATTACTAGCCCTCCTTGCAAGCTGAATATAGCAATATTCTGCCTGTAATTTATATAAGCGTGAGAGTGATCATATAATGAGACTTGGAATGGAAGGAATGACCATTGGTTAGAACCAATGTATGCTACAAATGTGAGGGTGGTTGGGAGGAACATCTGAGCACCAAAATATTTTGGATTCCTATCATGTTGTTGTTGATTCCTACCCAGTTTCGCCATAGAAGCTTGCTAAACCTCTGACCTTATTTTCTCCATTGTTTCACCATAGAAGCTTGCTAAACCTCTATTGGTTAACACACATATGTAAGTGAAAGATCTTGCACTTCTAGATCTATAAGGTCTCACTTTACTTCTCCTCTGGCTCTCCTACTCCTAGTCATCGTTAGAGGAAGCGTGAAGGTGTTGTTGCATGTATACGCGTTGTCGATGACACCGACTAGATTGTGTTGTGTACTTCTTTTGTTTTGTGCAGGGATTTCATTTTGGGTTGCCAATGTTTCATCAGAATGTCGATTCATTTCTGTTCCGGTGAATTTCTGGCACCTGACAGATGTCCTCTTTTTAGGGAAGGTCATGCCGAATTTTTCCGATGATCTCCACATCCATGCTCTAATTATTCTTTTGCTCTTTGTATATCGCGCATGCGACCATGGTCCGACCACTGAGCACACCCCTCGTGATAGGTGTATGAGATGCACGAGGGCCGACATGGCACAGACAAACATGACGGAGATAAGATGTCCGTGTCGTGACTACAAACTAATGTATTTGATAAAGTATGATTGCAGAATACTAGAGTCACACATGCTCCAATGTGGTTTCATGGATGGCTACACTCGGTGGATACGTGATGACGAAGATGATTTCAATAATGGTGAAGACGAAGATCAAGATGCCGGCAGGGCAGGTGATCATGAAGATCAAGGTGGCGCCAGGCATCAACATGAAGATCAAGATGGCGTTGGGCATGAACATGAAGATCATCAAGGTGGAGCCAAGCAGGAACATGAAGATCAAGGTGCCGAGCATGATTCGAGCTGGTTGCGAGACCCTCATTACCAAGATTTGCTTCTCACGGAGACGAGTAATGCTAGAGATGCTGCTAGAGAGAAATCTAAGTTGGAGAAAATGGAGAAAGACATGGTTACTCCATTGTTTGACGGATGCAACGACGGGGATATCCGTCTGAATGTAACGCTCGGGGCTCTGAAGATGAAGGCGAAACACAAAATGACTGATGAATGCTTCGACAACAACATGGAATTCTGGCACGATCGTCTTCCCAAGAGGGGGAACACATGTCCGAATAGTATCACCGAGGCCAAGAAAGTCGTGTGCCCTCTCGATCTACCGCACGTGGAATACCACATCTGCATAAATGATTGCATCATCTACCGGGGCGAGGACACGGAGAAGACCACGCATCCAGTGTGCAAGACCTCTCGTTACAAGAGAGGGACCAATAAAGCTCCTAGAAAAGTGTTGTGGTACTTTCCTCTAACTCCTTATGTGCAACGGTATTTCACAGACCCTAAGGAAGCACATCTCATGCGTTGGCACACAGAAAGAGGCCAGAAGACGAAGATCCAAAAAAGGTGGAAATGCTGAGACACCCTTCGGATGCTAGCCAGTGGAAGGTGTTGGACCTCGAATATTACCAACGGTTCGGGAAAGAGTCAAGGAACCTCAGGCTAGGCGTGAGCACCGATGGACTCAATCCGTTCAGAAGCCAGAGCAACACACATAGCACCTGGCCCATATTTGTATGGATCTACAACCTCCCCCTGGTTGTGCATGAAGAAGAAGTACGTAACCATGAGTATGCTAGTTTAAGGGCCAAAACAACCCGGTACAGACATCAATCTGTATCTCACACTGTTGAAAGATGAGTTGGCCACGCTATGGGAAGATGGAGCCCGTACATGGGATGCCGTCGCACAAGAATATTTCGATATGAGAGCGGCGGTGATCACGACGGTGCAAGACTATCCTGCTTACGGATACTTCTTGGGGCAGGTGGTCCAAGGATTCTTTGCGTGTGTTAGGTGCAAGGATAATATAAGGTATCACCAGCTACAGAAAGATCTCAGATCCAAGAAAACCGTGTTCCAGGGGTATCGAAGGTGGCTTCCCAAGAATCACGCCTGGAGAAAGCAAGGACATCTGTTCGTTGGGACAGTCGAGCTCCAAGGAATCCCAAACCAGATGAGCAATGTAGAAATCGATGAGCTGTTGAAAAACTAGAAAGAGTGCCCTGCACCAGGAAAGAACCAAAAGAAGCCAGAGCCGCTATTGAGGGTTTGGAATGCGAGGTCTGTTTTCTGGGACTTGCCATACTAGAAGCTCCTCTGCATGCCTCATAGCCTTGATCTCATGCATATCACGAATAACGTGGGCGAGAGTCTACTTGCTACCATCCTTAACACTGACAAGACCAAAGATGGGCTGAAGGCAAGGAATGAATTGAACCATATGGGCATTAGGAAGGACCTTCAACCACCACCTAGTGATGATGAATGCGGTGACCCAACATACCACTTCGTGTTGTAGTATACTATAGTCGTTGACATAACACTTCTGGAACACCATTCTGCAAATATTACATCACTCAGAGTGGTACAGCAGAAACATTGCAGCTCCAAATTACAAACATACACATAATATTATTACAATACCAAAAGATCCGTACTTTAGGTGGTTCGAACTTACAAACCATACACATCTTACTTCATAAGTTTTCAGCGGAAGAACAAAAGATTCCAATGACATAACACAACTTGAGCTCAATAGCTTATTGTATAGGGTTCTTGCTATTCAGCTTGGCTTAAGTACTAATAATTATTGGCAACTACTCTTACTTGTTGCCATCAGCTCCGTAGCGTATCTCATAGTCCACCCCTACAACTCCACCGGTCAGGTCTGGTTCCTCGTAGTAGACGTCGTCCTGACCTTCGGTAGCATACATTAGGGTATCCTCTGGCTCCTCAGAGTCTAAGCAAGGGATCAAAGGAAAGTGTGAGGAACAACGTTACCCAGCAAGTTCATTATATGCAAGGTGGGAATTTTAATGCTCTATCTACAACATCAGACTATAAGTCTTGGCACTATGCAGTTTTCGTAAACATTTCTTCAAAGATTGGTTTTAATATCAAAAACTATGCCCATCAGCCTTTGCAGGTTGACGAGAACTTCATGGAGTTCCTTTCTTGTTGTGTTCGTAGCTCCTTCCCGGAATAGGGAGTAACATGTCATAATTATTACACTATGAAGAGGTGCGTTGCTTTACCCATAAGAGACCAAACCCTTGTTGCACAACCAGGCGTACTTTCCCGTTCACAATTCCTTGATGTGGGGCCCAGTAGATGATCCAAGCCAATCACTGCCCTCTCCGTGACCCTGCATGCCCAATGGATTGCACATCAGACCAAGGATAAAACTTGTTTCCAATGGTAGCCTAAGGCGTACAACCCTCATAGATACTAGAAGCCGTGTGACATTGAGGGATCCCATACATATGCTGCCAACCCTCATAGAGGAGTTATAGCCATGACCTGGTCATCCGTTGACATGCGAAAGGAAGAAGAAACAAGTAACTTCTCTGTCCCATTCCAGATCTTATGGTTAACGCGTATTATACAACGCTAGAATCACTGATGTCATGGGTTATTAAGTCCTATCTGTTTTGCAACTGGAATCTTAGATTCCATTGCAATTCTTAATATTTATCATCACTTAGGATGATAATAGCATTTCATTTTCTTGAGAAAATACATCTTTTTGGTCTGTTTTAGAACATAGGTGATAACACACAATTTGCAAATACTTTCCGAAAAACTCTTCAAAGGACCTGAGCAAGTGATGAACTTGCCTTATGACTGCAAGGTAGTAAAGTCGGATGCTTCCACTCAACCTTGAGCTCCTGTTTCTACAAAACACCATTATTGTCCGGTAAGGACAATATTTAAAGAAGCAATATGCCGTGCATAGTAATGTAATACAGTAACTTATTATTTTCCTTCTTTGCGTGTTTTACCCACCTTATAAAGGTTTTATATTACTTTTAGTTAATAAAAGGAATGTAATAATTAAAGACTCTTAAAATCATTATATTTTAATTTTTTGTGATTACAAATAATATTCTAAGAGTTTATAAATTAATTTTATTTAATTTTAACTCTTATTAATATTTTCTTAAAATTCCATGAAGGAAATAAGATTTTATTTTAAGCAAATTTAATTTACTTAACTAAAATACAAATTAGTATTTTTTTCCAAAATAGTATATCCATTTAGGATCTTAAAAGTGAATTTTATTCAATTTTAAGTATTTTAGTTATTTTAATAAAATTCCTCAAGGAATTAATATCATTTAAATAATAGACCCATATTTTATTATCTAAAATTACTATTCACTATTTGTATTGAGTAGAGGATGTTTTTTTGACTTCATAGACATATTATTTGTATTTTTAGGATTTTTATTAATTTTTCTAGAGCTCATTTAATTTTAGGGGTATATTTGTAATTAAATATTTCTATTAGGTTTTCTTTTAAAACTTGGGCATGGCCCGGCCCGATCTGGCCCACTAGGGTTGATCAATACCACCCTAGGGATGGCTGGACTGGCCTTACCTGGCCTAGTAGCCCAATCTCTCCCTCCTCTCTCCTCTCTCGTGACGCGCTGATCTCTACGACGAACCGACCTCGCCGCCACGCTTGATCCCAACCGCTCCTGGCCACCTCGACCATAGTCGAGGTGCTAAACGACATGGACGATGATGATGCACCCCCTGTCCATCTCTATTTGTCCCTTGCGCCTCCTGCTAGCCGTGCCGACACCACCCTGGTGGCTAGGGTTTGGGCTCTGTCGCGGTTTCGACACTCTGACGCCCTCCTGACGCTGCTCTGTTGCCTGTGGTGTTGTCTTCTTCCCACGACCACCATCGTCGTGGCTTGGCGTGGGTTGCAGCACTCCTCTAGGGTGCTCCCCATGCCGCCGTGCACCTCCTCGCCGGCAACCTTTGCTTCCTCTTCAATTACCTAGCGAGGACCTCAAGTAAGTTCATTTTTCTCACCCCTCTAGCTCTCTGCTTCTCTCTATTCCTTGCTATGCGACTGCTACACTGAATTCCCCATTAGGGTTAATCCCCTATGGTGATGCTTAACAGTGACCCCATGATGCATTTCTAGTGTACATCCTTTACTGGTAGTGTATGGACGATGTTCTGCTGTCTGTTATTGATCGAGTTCCTGATAATGGTTCATTGTGAGGAAACAATTCTATGGTTGCCTAGTTGGTTTATGGTGGATGCAAAGGTTATTACCTTTGATTGATATACTCCTATTAAAAATTATGGTTGGAATTCTTCACTTCTGAAGCCATGTTGCTGGTTCCTTGTTCTGATAGCTTGTTTATGAAGAACCTCTTTGATTAATTGTTTTACTCATGATTCAATCCTGATGTTGTGCATAAACTATGGTTAAGAATACCTAATATATTATCTTTGTTTAACTATTCTAATGATCTAGGAAGAAAATAATGATTCCTAGATGGTTTTAGGAAGATGATTTTCTTGTTTGATTTCTGAAACTTGCCTACTGTGACTTAATGGTAAACAGAGATGTCACTTGTTGTTCTTATTGAATGAATGATTCCTGGATATTTAGGAAGATGATTTATCTGTGGTCTTGAGAAGATGTGCTTGGAATTATACTGAAGTTGGCAATGATCCATTAGATATAGAGGTGCTACCCTCTGTTGGGAATGTGCCCTATATGCTCATATGCTCTGATATGTTATTATCTAGCTTAGGATAGGTAAAATGGTCAGTGATGCTGGTCTAAGACCATGTTTACTAAGAATAGCTATCATTTACTTGCTGTCCAATACCTTTGTGTGTTCTATGACCAGTATACCATGCTCTTACATGAAAAAAATGTTGTAAAATGAATAATGGATAGATCTAGAGTTTTGATAAATACCCTGATGCTAGATTTGATGTGGTAGCCTGTGGCTTGCTACTGGTGTTGCCTGCTCTTCTAGTTCTAGTGGTTGATCTTCTCCTTGAACTGCTATCCTGGCTTGGTATTGTTGCTCCAAGCTCCAGCTTGCCCTTGTTGTCCACCCAGACTACCCCCTCCTTTAAGTCACCATCTTGTTGGTGATCTACTTGCCTTTTCTATGGTGAAAGATGGTTTGATCTAGTGGAATGTTGCAAGAACAAGTGGTGTTCATGTGTGTGCTTGTGAAAGAACTATGGCTGGGCTTGGGAAGTGGTGAGCAAAGCTTGCTTTGCTAAACTCAAATGTGGTTTTATCCTTTCCTTGCTCTCACTGCTCATCGACAACTCACTACATGTAGTTTGGTGTGTGAGCTGCTTCACTGATGCCTTTATCTCTGGATCAAATCAAGTGAAATTTGGTTCATTTCCCCTTCCTTTTACTATTACCTGCTCTGGTGAAACTTGCCCCTTCTAGCTAATGATGTTGTCCTGAAGCTTTCCAATTTGAGAAGAACAGATACTTCATTTGATGAAACTTGTCCCTAGTGGTTTAATATTCGCTCAATGATGTATTGAAAATAGTGCATCTCACTGTTTAAGACTAAGAGCACTTCTAACACTAACCCCTGTCTGTTTACTTTGTTTTCTACCTTTATTTGCAAGTACAAGTCTAAGTGATGAAGAATAATAATAGGATAGGATTTAGTTTACGATTAGCCTCTTATTTTAATTTGTAATCTTTTCCTTTTCCTTTTGTAAGAATAATGTAATATATATATATATATGTTATTCAATAAAGCTTTCATTCTCCTTTATTTCAATTGTCTATCTAATGTAATTTCTCATTCATGAGAAATACTTGTATTATTCATTGAATAAGAAAAGAATATAAGAATATAACTTTCCTATTTGAATTCTTTTATTTATATTATATATCAATTTCCTTTTCCTAAATAATTTAATATAAACTCATTAATTCATACTTTCAAACTTTAAATCTTAAAAAAAAATGATCCATAGTCATATATGAATTCAAATTGTTTACTCAAAATCATTATAATTCCTAAGGATCATGTCAAAATTTATAGCAAACACTACTAAGAGCTAAACCCTAACTCAAAGTAGTGAAAGAAACTCTGATCTCCCAGGGTTTTGTTTGGCGAAAAATTTACCCCAATTTTGCAGATGAATGCATGCAAATGCACACATTTCTATTTCTACCATTCGTTGGTTCCTAAATGCTGAGATGTTACAGTCCCCCTTAATTTAAACTCTGATCCTCTTTTTCCCAAGTTGCTTCTCATTCAGGATGATGTTCCCATTGTACTTTGTAGTACTTAATAGCTCTATTCCTTAACCTTTTCTAGTTTTCTTCCAGAATCTTGCATGGCTTCTCAACATAAGTCAAATCAGCTTGTAACTCAATTTCTTGATGTGTAATTGCACCATCAGGTACTTTGAGACATTTCTGGAGTTGTGACACATGGAAAACATTATGAACTTGAGCTAACCTTTGTGGTAACTCTAAAGCGTAGGCTATAGTTCTGTTCTAACTTAGTATCTTGAATGGTCCGATATATCGTGGACTTAATTTTCCTTTTGCTCCGAATATCTTTACTCCCTTCATTGGACTAACCTTGAGATATACCATATCTCCCACTTCTGGATGCCATGATCTTCGACTTTGATCTGTATAACTCTTTTGACGACTTCGAGCTATCTTTAAACGATCTTTGATGAACAATGATGTATTGTTTTTAATATAATCTAGTGCAAATTCTTTGCTACTGATAGGTTCATACCAACATATTGGTGATCGACACTTCCTACCATATAGTACTTGATATGGTGATGCCTTCAGGCTACTCTGATAGCTGTTGTTGTAAGAATACTCTGCCAAAGGTAGATGATCTTCTCATGAACCTCCAAAATCTAAGGCACATGCTCTCAGCATATCTTCTAAGATTTGGTTAGTTCTTTCTGTCTGACCTCTAGTCTCTGGATGATAAGCTATGCTGAAATCCAGTTTCGACCCTAGTGCTTCATGTAGTTGCTTCCAAAATGCGGAAGTAAACACAAAGCCTCTATCTGATACAATCTTTTTAGTTACTCCACGTTTACTAACGATCTCCTTAACATATATATCTACTAGCTTCTCAGCATTGTCCTTTTGGTTCACTAGAATGAAATGTGCACTTTTAGTAAGTCTATCGACAATCACCTAGATCATATCCTTGTGCTTTTTAGTCATTGGTAAACGAGTAATGAAATCCATTCCAATTTCCACTCTGGAATTTCTAGTGGTTGTAATGGTCTTGCTGGACTCTGATGTTCTGCCTTCACTCTTTGGTAGGTATGGCACTCAGACACATACTTTGCAGTGTCTCTTTTCATATTGTTCCACAAAAATAGTTCCTTAAGATCCATGTACATCTTTGTACTTCCTAGATGAACTGAATATGGTGTGTCATGAGCTTCTCAGAGTATTACCTCCCTGATCTCAGGTCCATCTGGTACACAAAGGCGATTTTTGAACCATAAAGATCCATAATACCCTAGATGAAAAGATGATTTGACCTTCGGAAATTCTTCAAATTTCTTCAGCAATGAATGGATCATCAAGTTGATGTTGAAAGATCTCATGACAAAGATCACTACTTCTCTCTTCAAGAACCCTCAGTGTAGCTAAACCTACATGAACCTCTATTCTTAAGAACCGTATTTCTAATCTTTCCAAATCCATTTGTAACTCTTTTGGTAACTCCCTGTTGGTTGGTTGGGTATCAGCGCTCTTCCGGCTTAAAGCATCTGCTACTACATTGGCTTTTCCTAGAGTATAGTTGATTGTAAGATCATAATCTTTGATCAACTCCAACCATCTTTTATGCCTCATGTTCAGTTCCTTCTGAGTGAAGAAATATTTGAGACTTTTGTGATCGGTGTACAATTCACACCTTGCTCCATAGAGAAAATGTCTCCAACCTTTCAAAGCAAAGACTAATGCTGCTAATTCTAAATCATGGGTTGGATAATTGACTTCATGAGGTTTGAGTTGTCTAGAACCATAAGCAATTACCTTGCGATCCTGCATTAAAACACAACCTAATCCCTCCTTGGATGCATCACAATATACCATGTAATCCTTTCATGTCTTAGGTACTACTAAGACTGGTGCTATGGTTAACCTGGTCTTCAATTCTTGAAAACTGGCTTCACACTTCTCATCCCATACGAATGGAGTATTCTTTCTTAACAATTTGGCCATTGGTCCAACTATCTTGGAGAAACCTTCAATGAATCTCCGATAGTAACCTACCATTCCTAAGAAACCTCTAATATGTTTCACATTGGTCGGTGCATTCCAGTCCAACACTGATTGAACTTTGGATGGATTGACATCAATTCCATCCCTACTGATAACATGACCAAGGAATTCAACCTTGTCCAACCAGAATTCACACTTACTGAACTTAGCATATAATTTGTGTTTTCTCAGAATTTGCAATGCTATCCTCAAATGATCAACATGCTCTTCTTTATCCCTTGAATATATCGAAATATCATTGATGAACACTATGACAAACTTGTCCAGATATGGCATAAAGATCTTGTTCATCAGATTCATAAAAATTGCTGGTGCATTAGTCAATCTAAAAGGTACGACTATATACTCATGATGTCCATACCTTGATACAAATGTTGTTTTTGGAACATCTTCCGGTTTGATTTTGATTTGATGATATCCTGATCTCATATCAATCTTGGAAAACACTCCAGCTCCCTTGACTTGATCGAATAAATCCTGAATTCTTGGTAAAGGATACTTGTTCTTGATGAAGGGTTCGCAACATAGAAAACAAAAAAATTCCTACAATGGGAACTATATGCCAAGATCTATCTTCTAGATACAAGCAACGGGTGGATATACATCCATGGAGAACTTACCCTCGAAGACAACAAAGTTTTGTTAACGAGTAGGAACTCGTGGATGATGTAGTCGTTCGCTTGCCAATCTCAAGATCGTGTGGAAGTCCTAGCGCCGCAAACCAGCAGCGCTTCCGCACTCGCACACTCGTTCAGGCCACCGAACAACCTCCGCCTCCTTGATCCAGCGACACAGCGGAAGCAACAACTCTTTCTAGACGAAATTCCACTGGTAACATGTATCTCGCTAATTCGAGACCATGGGGGAATAATACTAGAGGGGGAGAGAGATCCTTCACGAGGAGGTGTGAGGAAGAAGGGTGAGAGGGGTGGCCTTTTATAGGAGGAGGGGGTACCCCTCCCCATGGCCAGCGCCCCACGGGGGATGACCCCTCACCTCCCCTATTCATGTGGTGGTAACCCCCTCCACATAAATTTGTCCCTTAACATTCCTCTTTAAAGTCTTTACTTTAAATGCATTAAATTTCTCCAAATTTAATGCTCTCTCATTTAATAAAACTCTTTTATTAATTTTATTCAGAATTTTTTTAATTACTTTAATTAATAAACATTCACATAAAACCCCCTGCAACATTTCAATATTACATGCAGAACCAATTTCAGCAATTTCACCCGAAACAGTTTTGATGTCTATTGAAATAATTCCAGCGCTTTGCAATTCATTCGTATGAAACATATTTGCTCCAAATGGTGTTGGTGTCCCTTAAGTGTGTCACCCTATGGTTCGTGAATCATGCAGACATGATCGAGACCACTCTCAGTTCAATAATCAGAAGCGGGACCTGGAGATCCATACTGACTCCTACACATTCTACGATGACTTCTATGATCATGAGAACCTTTAATGTTAGTAACTAAATCCCTTTGTCTTGTGATATATTACATGCCCAAGATTAGATCATCGGTATCTCCATACCTAGTTTGATCTCATTATCGACATGTACTCTTTTCTCGTTCCCGTGATATAACATTCTAGTGATCTCATCACTTGCTTGCAAGCTAACCAATGTGATATCACCGAGAGGGCCCAGAGAATATCTATCCGTCATCGGGATGGAAAAATCCCACTCTTGATCCTTGAGCCTCTACATAACACTTTTGTAGTACTGAACCCACCTTTATAATCACCCTTTCATGGTGTGACGTTTGATGTTATCAAGATACTCTTCCAATGTTAGTGATTAACATGATCTCATGGTCCAAGGACTAGGATTACTTCGTTAGATGTTATAGAAATATAAACACAATGAATTTGATCGAAATGCTATACTTTGGATGAATGTTCATCACATCATTCCACTAATGTTGTGAGCTCGTTATTAACAACATCCAATGTCCATGATCAGGAAACCTTGATCATCTTGTTAATCAACGAGCTAGTTTATAAGAGAGGCATAACTAGGAACTTTCCTTTTGTTTATTAAACACACATGTATTAATGTTTCCAAATTAATAAAATTATAGCATGCAAAATAAACATCTATCATATGCTTGGAATATATATAATAACAACTTTATTATTGCATCTCAGGGCATATTCCCTTCAGTCTCCCACTTGCACTAGAGACAATAATCTAGTTACATGGTGATAAATCTAACACCCATGGAGTTCTGGTGTTGATCATGTTTTGCTCTAGGTAGAGTTTTAGTCAACGGATCTGCTGCATTGAGATCCGTATGTACTTTACAAATCTTTATATCTCCATCCTTGACATGCTCACTGATGGAGTGAAACCGACGCTTAATCTGCTTGGAATTCTTGTGAGACCTTGGTTCCTTTATGTTGGCTATGGCTCTATTGTTGTCACAATAGATCACCATTGGATCCAACGCACTAGGAACCACACCCATTTCGGTAATGAACTCCTTCATCCAAACTGCTTCCTCTACTGCTTGTGAAGCAGCAATATATTCCGCCTCCGTTGATGAACTTGTTACCACGGGTTGTTTGGAGGTCCTCCAACTAACTGATGCTCCGTTCATGAGAAATACGTATCCGGATTGAGACTTAGAGTCATCCGGATCAGTGTCAAAGCTAGCATCGACATAACAATTAGCGAACAACTCTTCTTCACCTCCGTATACAAGAAACATTTCCTTAGTTCTTCTCAAGTACTTAAGGATATTCTTGACCGCTATCCAGTGTTCCAAACCTGGATCAGATTGGTACCTACCAGTCAAACTAATAGCATGTGCCACATCCGGTCTTGTACATAGCATGGCGTATGATACGTCCAGTTTGCATCACTATTCTATATCATAATTTACTATTATTCATTGATATATTTCATATTAAGAGATGATACTTATATTATTTCATCTATTTTTTGCATGGTTGATGACTTTTGGAGGATGGAGCACTGAAGTCAGGATTCTGATGGAAAAGGCGTTGTTTGGAGGCGAAATTCGTGAAGATCAGAAAATTCCAGAAAATACATGGAAAATCGTATTTTTCCAGAAGACGAAGGATGACAGAAGGAGGAGTGGAATTGGGCCATAGGGGCCCACACCACCCCCCAGCGTGGGCCACCCTAGGCCGCACCACCAGGTGGTGTGGCCACCCTGACCCACTCCTGGCTCTCCCCTTTAGCGTACATTATCTCCATGAAACCCTAAGACTAGGGAGCGACCACAAAAGGATTTCGCCGCCTCTACGGGGTGGAAAACTGTAGAGAGAGAAAGAGCTCTTTGGCAGGCAGAAATCTGCCTGGGAAATTCCTTCCTGGAGAGGGGAGATCATCGCTATAAACACCACCATCAAGCTGGACTTCATCAGGATCATCATCATCATCTCCATCATTATCTCCACCAGCACCATCATCACCACTCCATACCGATGTAACAATTGGGTTGAATCTCGCATAGTTCTTAAGGTAAACTTTCCCGGTGTTGATTACTTGTTGTAGTTGATGCTATTGAGTGGAACCATTGAATTATCGTTCATGTTCAGATTGTTACTTATCATTATATCATCTCTGATCTTGATCCATATGATGTCTTGTGAGTAGTTTGTTTAGTTCTTGAGGACATGGGAGAAGTCATGTTGTTAGTAGTGGAATTGTGTTGAGAAAGATTCAATGGTTTGTTATTTAAGTTGTGGTGTTATTCTTCTAGTGGTGTCATGTGAACGTCGACTACATGATACTTCACCTTTATGGGCCTAGGGGAATGCATTGTGTATTTGGCTAGTAATCCTAGGGGTTGCCAGAGTGATAGAAACTTGAACCCCCGTTAGGAAACCTTTGCATAAGGGATGTAGGATCTAAGAGTTGAAAGCTGTGGTTAGGTTTTTATCTTAATTACTTTCTTGTACTTGTGGATGCTTTCAAGGGGTTTAATCACAAGTATGTATTAGTCCTAGTAAGGTCGGTACATTAGCATAGGTTCAACCACACAACACTTATCCAACTAAAGAAGATTAATCAACTATACGAAGCGAAAGCACTTGATGATATTCCCATGTGTCCTCGAGAACGTTTGGTCGTCTTAAGTAATACAACCGACTTGTCCTTTGCTAAAGAAAGGATTGGGCCACTTGCTGCATCTATTATTATTGTCTTTTATTTACTTGCACTTTATTTATCTGCATCATAAAAAACCCCTAAAAATTCGTTTCCTAAGTATTTACAGAGAATTCCTAATCCAAGCCACTCGTCAACACCTTCTGCCCCTCATTGGGTTCGACACTCTTACTTATCAAAAATACTGCGATACACCTCCTATACTTGTGGGTCATCAGCGCACATTATAGAGCCTATGGCTGAAGCATAGGGGATCTTATCCATTATATCTCTTTCTTCCACCGTAGCCGGACTTTGAGTCTTACTCAATATCTTTCCTTGCAACATAGGTAAGAACCCCTTCTTACTTTCGTCCATTTTAAACTTCTTTGAAATCTTATCAAGGAATGTACTCTGCGATAGCCCTATTAGGCGTCTCGTTCTATCTCTATAGATCTTTATTCCTAATATATATGACGCTTCACCAAGGTCCTTCATAGAAAATATGCTGTTTAGATAACTTTTAACACTGTTTAAAAGATCTATATCATTTCCAATCAATAATATGTCATCCACATATAATATCAGAAATGCCACATTGCTCCCACTCACTTTGTTGTAAATACAAGCCTCTCCATAAGTTTGGACAAATCCAAACTCTTTGATCACCTCATCAAAGCGGAGATTCCAACTCCGTGATGCTTGCTTCAGTCCATAGAATGATCGCTGAAGCTTGCACACCTTGTTAGAATCCTTAGGATCAACAAAACCCTTTGGTTGTATCATATACAACTCTTCTTCAATATTACCATTGAGGAATGCAGTTTTGACATCCACCTGCCATATTTCATAATCGAAATATGAAGCAATTGCTAACATAATCCTAACTGACTTTAGCATCGCTACGGGAGAGAATGTCTCATCGTAGTAAACTCCTTGAATTTGTCGAAACCCTTTTTCAACAATTTGAGCTTTATAGACGGTTACATTACCATCAGCATAATTTTTTCTTTTGAAAATCCATTTATTCTCAACGGCCTTTTGGTCGTGAGGTAAGTCCACCAAGGTCCAAACCTGGTTTTCGTACATGGATTCCATCTCAGATTTCATGGCTTCTAGCCATTTGTTGGAATCCAGACTCATCATCGCTTCTTCATACGTCGCAGGGTCATCTATTTCATCAACCGTGAAATTCAAAACAGGATTCCCGTACAGTTCAGGAGCTACACGTGTCCTGCTTGACCTGCGAGGTTCGGTAGTGTCCTCTTTTGGAGTTTCTTGATCATTATCATTAGTTCCTTCTTCATTTGGTGAAGTCAACTCCGGAACGACTTCCGGTGCTGCGCCACTCACCATTTCATGAAGAGAAGGTTCAATAACCTCTTCGAGTTCTACCTTTCGACTACTCACACCTTTCGCGAGAAACTCTTTCTCTAGAAAGGATCCATTATTGGCAACGAAAACCTTGCCCTCGGATCTGTGATAGAAGGAATACCCAATTGTTTCTTTAGGGTATCCTATGAAGACGCATTTTTCCGCTTTGGGTTCGATTTTATCAGGCTAAAGTTTCTTCACATAAACATCGCATCCCCAAACTTTAAGAAATGATAGCTTAGGGTTGTTTCCAAACCATAATTTATACGGTGTCGTTTCAATGGATTTAGACGGTGCCCGATTTAAAGTGAATGTAGCGGTTTCAAGTGCATAACCCCAAAATGACAGTGGCAAGTCAGTCAGAGACATCATAGATCGAACCATATCCAATAGAGTACGATTATGACGTTCCGACACACCATTACGTTGTGGTGTTCTGGCAGGCGTGAGTTGTGAAACTATTCCACAATCTCTCATGTGTGTGCTAAACTCGTAACTAAGATACTCTCCTCCATGGTCGGACTGTAGAAATTTGATCTTTCTATTACGATGATTTTCCACTTCATTCTGAAATTCCTTGAATTTTTCAAAGGTTTCAGACTTATGTTTCATCAAATAGATATACCCGTATCTACTAAAATCATCCGTGAAAGTAACAAAATAACGATATCCACCTCGCGCCGACACACTCATTGGACCACATACATCAATATGTATGATTTCTAATAAATCTGTCGCCCGTTCCATTGAACCGGAAAACGACGTTCTAGTCATATTGCCCATAAGGCATGGCTAAAATGTATCAAATGATTCAAAATCAAGTGATTCTAAGAGTCCATCGGAATGGAGTTTCTTCATGCGTTTAAGACCAATATGACCTAGAAGGTAGTGCCACATATATGGAGATATATCATCATTAAGTTTAATCCTTTTAGCATCAACATTATGGATATGCGTATGAGTACTATCGAGATTCAACAGAAATAAACCATTCATCATGGGTGCATGACCATAAAAGATATCATCCATATAAATCGAACAACCATTGTTTTATGATTTAAACGAATAACCGCTTTACAATAAACACGATCCGGATACCATGTTCATGCTCAGCGCATGCACCAAATAACAATTATTTAAGTTTATCACTAATCCCGATGGCATATGGAGAGGCAGCGTTCCGACGGCGATGACATCAACTCTTGATCCATTGCCGACACGCATCGTGACCTCATCCCTTGCTAGCTGTCGCTTGTTCCGCAACCCTTGTATCGACTTACATATATTAGCAACGGATCCGGTATCAAATACCCAGGTGCTAATGCGAGTACTAGTCAAGTACACATCAATAACATGTATATCACATATACCTTTGTTTTCCTTGTCGGCCTTCTTGTCCGCCAAATACTTGGGGCAGTTGCACTTCTAATGTCCAGTCCCCTTACAATAGTAGCACTTGGTATCAGACTTAGGACCAGGCCGGGATTTCTTTTCAGGTGCAGCAACAGATTTGCCGCCCTTCTTTCCATTCTGTTTACCCTTCTTGTCTTTCTTGAAACTAGTGGTCCTATTGATCATCAACACTTGATGTTCTTTCCTAATCTCCACTTCTGCATTCTTAAGCATTAACAGAAGCTCGGGGAGAGTCTTCTTCATGCCCTGCATGTTATAGTTCATCACGAAGCTCTTGTAGCTAGGTGACAGAGATTGGAGAAGACGATGTATGCCTAAGTCAATGGGAATCGTTATTCCCAAGGACACAAGCTTATTGGCGTACCCAGACATTTTGAGTATGTGCTCACTTACGGAGTTGTTCTCTTCCATCATGCAGCTAAAGAACTTTTCTGAAGTATTATAACTCTCTATGGTAGCATGGGTATCGAAAATCATTTTCAATTCACCCATGGTATCAAAGGCATTGCCATTTTCGAAATGCTTTCGAAGTTCTGGCTCTAGCCCATACAGTATGCCGCAATGAACTAAGTTGTGGTCCTCCTGACGAGTCACATAGACATTCTTTTCCTCGTCAGGGGCATCAGGATCTGGTGGGGGGGCTAGTGGTGCTTCTAGCACATAGTGCTTTTGTGTAGCAGAGAGGAGAATCCTCAAATTCATGGCCCAGTTGGTGAAGTTGCTACCATTCGCAGCAAGTTTCTCTTTCTCCATGAACACATTGAAATTAAAAGCAGGTGGTGCCATCTACAACAGAATTTGTAAAGTTTATTTAGACTAAGTTTATGATAGATTGAGTTCAACTAAACTCCCACTCAAAAACAACATCCCTCGTGTATTTTTGGTGATTACATGAACCAAATTCACTACACCAAGTCCGATCATCACGTGAGTCGGTGTAGCTTTAAAGGCGAGCATCTATATGGGCATCATATCAACTATATGACTCATGCTTAACCTTTCGGTCCGTGTTCCAAGGCCATGTCTGTACATGCTAGGCTCGCCAAGCAAGAACCTTAGTACTCGCGTGTGTAAAACCGTCTTTACACCCGTTGTATGAAAGGGCAGAGTCGAGTACACCCAATCATCACGTGATGTGTCGAAACACAATCCATAGAACGATGCATACTTATGGAAGAACACATTTTTATCTTGATATTTAACTGAGGGATCATCTTATAATACTACTAAAATGCCAAACAAGCAATATAAGATGCAAACATCATATGTGTAAAGTGAAATGATATGGTTCTTGCATTTGATCACTATCATATGCATCGTGGTATGATCTTTATCATTCCTTTGTGTGTAAGGCCAAGGTCTATGGAACTTATACGTTAGGTGTGTTGTAAGAGTATCAACTATACATCAACTTACAACATTACCATATCATGACACAAGCCCAACAACGATCTAAACTAAACGCCTCTAATTTATCAATTGCAAGTTTTTACGTGGCTTAGGGCTTTCAAAGATAGAAACATTCTTACCTACGAACATGGAACCACAACTATGATAACCAAATTATTAGCAACTCGTTGTAAATAAGATATTGACTATAGTAGGAGAGATAGACACCCGCTAGCCACTTATGCAAAACTAGTTGCATGTCAGTCATGGAACCGGTCTCATGTGCGATGACATGTAAGGTTGGTCCGGGCCGCTTCATCCCACTATGCCACCAATATCCAAAGTACATATAAGAAGCAATAACATGATCATCACCGCCCACATACTCTTATGTGTTCTACCCGTGCACAACACCTACGCATAGATCGGGCTCTGATACCACTGAAGGGTTCGCAACATAGAAAACAAAAAATTTCCTACGATGGGAACTATACGCCAAGATCTATCTACTAGATACAAGCAACGGGTGGATATACATCCATGGAGAACTTACCCTCAAAGACAACAAAGTTTTGTTAACGAGTAGGAATTCGTGGATGATGTAGTCGTTCGCTTGCCGATCTCAAGATCGTGTGGAAGTCCTAGCGCCGCAAACCAGCAGCGCATCCGCATTCGCACACACGTTCAAGCCACCGAACAACCTCCGCCTCCTCGCTCCAGCGATGTAGCGGAAGCAACAACTCTTTCCAAATGAAATGCCATCGGGAACATGTATCCCGCTAATCCAAGACCATGGGGGAATAATACTAGAGGGGGAGAGAGATCCTTTACGAGGAGGTCTGAGGAAGAAGGGTGAGAGGGTGACCTTTTATAGGAGGAGGGGGTACCCCTCCCCATGGCCGGCGCACTATGGGGGGTGACCTCTCACCTCCCCTATTCATGTGGTGGTAACCCCCTCCACATAAATTTGTCCCTTAACATTCCTCTTTAAAGTCTTTACTTTAACTGCATTAAATTTCTCCAAATTTAATGCTATCTCATTTAATAAAACTCTTTTATTAATTTTATTCAGAATTTTGTTAATTACTTTAATTAACAAAAATTCACATAAAACCCCCTACAACATTTCAATATTACATGCATAACCAATTTCAGCAATTTCACCCGAAACAGTTCCGGTGTCCATTGAAATAATTCCAGCACTTTGCAATTCATTCGTTTGAAACATATTTGCTCCAAATGGTGTTGGTGTCCCTTAAGTGTGTCACCCTACAGTTCGTGAATAATGCAGACATGATCGAGACCCCTCTCAGATCAATAATCAGAAGCAGGACCTGGAGATCCATACTGACTCCTACACATACTACGATGACTTCTGTGATCGTGAGAACCTTTAACGTTAGTAACTAAATACCTTTGTATCACGATATATTACATGTCCGAGATTTGATCATCGGTATCTCTATACCTTGTTTGATCTTGTTACCGACATGTACTCTTTTCTCGTTCCCGTGATATAACATTCTAGTGATCTCATCACTTGCTTGCAAGCTAACCAATGTGATATCACCGAGAGGGCCAGAGAATATCTATCCATCATCGGGATGGAAAAATCCCACTCTTGATCCATGAGCCTCTACATAACACTTTTGTAGTACTTAACCCACCTTTATAATCCCCCTTTCACGGTGTGACGTCTGATGTTATCAAGATACTCTTCCAGTGTTAGTGATTAATATGATCTCATGGTCTAAAGACTAGGATTACTTCATTAGATGTTATAGCAATATAAACACAATGACTTTCATCATAATGCTATACTTCAGATGAATGTTCCTCACATCATTCCAGTAATGTTGCGACCTCGTTATTAACAACATCCAATGTCCATGATCAGGAAACCTTGATCATCTTATTAATCAACGAGCTAGTTTATAAGAGAGGCATAACTAGGAATTTTCCTTTTGTTTATTAAACACACATGTATTAACGTTTCCAAATTAATACAATTATAGCATGCAAAAAAAAATTATCATATACTTGGAATATGTATAATAACAACTTTATTATTGTCTCTCAGGGCATATTCCCTTCACTTGATGGTGACATTGTTGAGATTTCTATAATCTCCACACACTTGTTGTTCTCCATCTCTTTTATCAACTAAAATCACTGGAGTTCCCCATGGGGATACACTTTCTTGAATTAAACCTTTGCCTACTAACTCATCAATTTGTTCTTTAGGTTCCTTTAGCTCTTTTGGACCCATCTTGTATGGTGGTTGGGAAATAGGTGTTGTCCCAGGTACCAGGTCAATAGTGAACTCCATCTCCCGATTGGGTGGCATTCCTGGTAGTTCTACTCGAAAAACATCTTGAAACTCTTTCACTACAGGAATATCCTCTAACTTAACCTCACTCATGGAGTTTAGTTGAAGATCTACCATGATATGAGTGTGTTTGTCGTCCTGATAAACTATCCTTCCTCCACTTGGAGACTTGATTGAAACAGTTTTCTCCTCACAATTTATCTGGGCTCCATGTTCAGTCATCCAATCCATTCCCAAGACTACTGCTATACCTTTCAACGGAATCACATATAGATCCGCAAAATAGGTACAACCACAAATTGAGATAACTTGATTTTTTTAATATGGCGTACAACTACGGTACCCCTGGCCGTTATTACGGGCATTGGTTTTTCTAACATTGCCCTTCTAATCCCAAATTGATCACAAAATTGCTCGGATATGAATGAAGTAGTTCCACCAGTATCAAATAAAACTTTTCCATGGTTGGTGAGAATGTTGAGCATACCTATCACTGCATGCTTTGAGTTATCCACCTCCTCCAAGGTTGCACAATTCAGCTTTCTGGTAGGTCTGCTCCGCTTGCCATTGTTGTTCTTGACATAGCTTCCACTCCTGTTAGGTTGTTCGCCAGTTCCTCTAGAACTTTCTCTCCCCTTGTCAGGCCATCCTCCTATCGGCTTCTTGGGATAATTAGGCCTTATATGTTCTTTTTCTCCACATCCATGACATATTACCAATGGTTTCCGACATTCACTACTGAAGTGCTCGGGTAACCCACAATTGTGACAGATAATATTCCTTCGGGATGCTGGTGCCCTCTAATTGGGATTATTGGAAGGTCTAACCCGGGGTTTAAATTCCAGGTTTGGTCTAGGCTTACTTGCTTGAACCCTCTTGGTTTCTTGCTTCGCCCTCTTCCTTCTATCTTCCTGAACATTTTTGTAATCATCCTCAAAGGTGATAGCGCATCTAGCAACTATTGGAAAGTCTGCTTATTGGCAAGCCTCAACTACATCTTCACAAATGGATTCTATCCCTGCATGAACCGCTTCTTTCTCTTCTCCTAAGTGCTTACCTCATCAGCAGCGTAATGAGATAAATCACTAAGCTCTCGGATGTACTTCATGGCACTGGAGTAGCCTTGCTACAGTTCTTCAGACTCTCTGTGCTTCAGCTCAATAACACTTTCCAGAACATGGTATTCACGAAATATTTGTTTGAACTCCTCCCAGGTATACTCCCTACCTAGAGGCTGCATTGCTAGCTGATTCTCCCACCAAGATGCTGCAGGTCTAATTAAAAGATATGTTGCAAACCTTAACTTCTCCTCATCATTACACCCTACAGTCTTGAGCTTCCTTTGCATATCAGCCAACCAATCCTCGACATCCATTGCTTCTAGAGCTGATGCAAAAGGTAATGGCCTTGCATTTTGGAAATCATAAAGACTCACTCCTCGACCTTCAGGTTCCCTCTGGGGTCCAGCTCGGTCCATTAACCCCTCCATAAACTTGTTCTAGGATTCTTGCTCCATCAATGGCCTCATTGGTGGCGGTAACTCGGCCTGAGTCCTGGCGTCTTCATCCGCCATTTTCTTTGCCTCGCGCTCCACGCGCTGCTGGTCAGACTCGGTTCCTACTCCCGTATCCATGACCCCTAGTCCCATAACACAAAGTGAGATCTCATAATTACATGATGCCATGCTTTCTGAGCTCAACTTCATGCCTATTACTAGTCACACAATGGAAATCAAGATCCAAATCCAAATAAAAACCAAATATGCATCACATATTATACAATACAAGCACATAGTTGGTACATTTTACATTAAAAACCCCTACGATCTCATGTGAGCACTACCTCACTTATTTAATTACATCAGGCTCTCAAATGCTATAATACGCATTACCAAAATAGGATAACTCCACCTCAAGTGGTCTCCCTCCTCAGAAGCCATGACGTTCATCGTACATTCCTAGAGTCCAACCATGCTGACGTGTGGTGCGCCGCACAGTCTATGAAGCCACTACTCTTTTGGATGTATTGTAGTCGGTATCTGAGGTATCTGGGCTCCAGTTATCACTCAGCCTAAGTGCATCAACTCCATCCAACACATCTGAAGTGTCTTCAAAAACATACCCCTCACTAATTTCTCCAAGTGTCTCCTGCATCCCGACCCTAGAGTAATCAACAGAATATTCAGCTTCCGGTGCTACCTAAGTACTCTGCTGGGTACGAGAGTTCTCAGTGATAATTGGATAGTGCACATTATCTGGGGTAGGATAATGCTCAGGTGACTCAAACACCCTTTCTTCAGGATCTTCTTCCTCCTCTTCCTCCTCTTCCTCACCATCTACACATACTACATCACTATTCTTAGTAGTATTACCTCTCTCACCCATCCAACTAGATTGTCCGACCTCCCCGTCAGGACCATCCACTGACATTTGAGTCCAACTGGATCCCATTCTCCATCCATCTGAATTCTCAATTGGAAGTTTTGAGGAAGTTGCATCCCTAAATCTTGATGGTAATGGATAACTAGTTTCTTTATTAGGATATTGGGTAGGCTGTGGTATAGGTGAATAAGGATATGGGGTGAATGACTTGGGATCTACCGGGATATCCTTAGATATTGAACTAACCTTGCCTCCTTCTTCTTTCTCCAATTGGGCTGCCAAAATCTCCCTTTTCTGAGGATTAGTGAGATCCTCAAGCATACTGTCATTGTATTCCACTATGAGACGATGAGCATTGTAGAAATACTCCATTAACAACCGATATTGATCCACGTACTTAGAAGCTAACCTTGGATGCTCCTTGACTAGCTAAAGATGATCCACAACTGAGTCTGAGTCCATGGCACAAAGTATGTGCTCCATGCAAGCAATTCAGCCTTATGCTCCCGAATAGTGGCTAGTGCATCAACTAGCGCAATATTATACGCCACTGACTAACTTCGACCTCACCATGTGGCATAACTAGACTTGGTCTAAGATTCTCAGGTAGACAAATATTGACTCAGTACTTCGCTATCAGTTGACCATCATAGTATGAGAACATTTTACTAGAATATTGGCTTCACATCCAAATACTCCCAGAAGTTCCTGAAGCTGTACCATCAACTCTCCTGATAATCATCAAGAATATCCCCCACCTTAGTTAAAGTCTGTTTAGTAAACTTATGCGCCATTCCTAGCTGTGTATAAAAGTATTTATAATTAGTACATTGCATCATAATAAAGAATTATCGCACCAAAATATATAACGAAATATTCTCAATTGAATATTCATCATAAATTTTAGGGAACCTTTTATTGTTGCTCCTAGATTCCTACAGGTATCACCCTTTACTAGGTTTCCAACCTAAGGTCAAAGAAATTTCTCTAATACCAGCTGCGGTGACCCATCATACCACTTCATGTCGTAGTATATTATAGTCATTGACATAACACTTCCGGAACACTGATACATTACAAATGTATCTATAATTTTTGATGTTCCGTGCTTGGTTTTATCTACTTTCTTATGTTTTGTTCCAACTTTGGAGTACTTTTCATACACTTCCTTGGACTAACCTATTAACAAAGAGCCACAGTGCCAGTTGCCTGTTTTCTGCTGTTTTTGGTTCCAGAAAGTCAGAAAATGAATATTCTCGGAATTGGACGGGACAAAAGACAAAGTTGATATTTTACCGGAAGACTCACGGACCCAGAATACGAGACGGAGAGGGGCCATAGGGTGGCCACACAACCCCATGGCGAGGTCCCCCCGGCCGCGCCAGGGCATGGTGTGGGCCCCCTGGCCGCCCACCGACCTTGCCTCTTTTGCCTATATATCTCCCTCGAGGCAAAAACCCTAAGTGGTCAATCGGAAATCCACGAAAAGTTCCACAGCACTGCCGCCACCGAAGGGGAGATTCGGGAGATAGAAAGTCTCTATTCCGGCACCCTGCCGGGACGGGGAATTGCCCCCGGAGCCATCGCCATCGATCTCCACCACCATCTCCATCACTGTTGCTGATTCCCATGATGATGAGGGAGTAGTTCTTCCTCGAGGCTAAGGGTTCTACCGGTAGCTAGGTGTTCATCTCTCTCTCTATGCATGATCATATTGTGATCATGAGCTTTGTAATCAAGTTGATCTACCTTGCTACTCAAGTGCTTTATTAGATCTCTGCTCTCCCCATGTGCGTGAAGTTGATAATGTGCACACCATAGTGGAACTTAGGCTAGAGATTACAAATACTTGTTATGAGCTATATATGGAGTTGGATGTCTTTATGAAATTGTGGTGTTTTTTGGAACCATCTAGTGCTCAAGGTGACAGTGTGGGGTTATCTAGATGGGAAAGGCTTACTTTGAGGTGTGCTATTATAGCCCTACCATGGATTAGAGTGTCCAACCGGAGAGTAGTTAAGAGTAGCATCATGAAGATAATATATTTATATGAGAGTGTTCACTAGTGAAAGTATGATTCCTAGGCCTTGTTTCTAAGCATTGATACACCATTTGCAACTAGATCTGTTACATGTTTGCTTGCTTCCATCTTTATTTCAGTTTGCCTTTAGTCTCTTCCACGCCATCAAAGTATTTTCTAGCACCGCTGTCTTATATTCATACCACTTGTATTTCACTATCTCTTCGCCGGACTAGTGCACCTATACACCTGACAAGTGTATTGGGTGTGTTGGGGACACAAGAGACTTCTTGTATCTTGATTGCAGGGTTGCTTGAGAGGGAATACCTTTGACCACTTCCTCCTTGAGTTTGATAAACCTTGGGTAATCCACTTATGGGAAAACTTGCTGTTGTTCTACAAACCTCTGCACTTGGAGGCCCAACAACTGTCTACAAGAATAGAAGTGCGTAGACATCAAGCTATTTTCTGGCGCCGTTGCCGGGGAGGTAAGGTAAAAGGTACTCACATCCTCTGGTGTGAGTCCTCGAAGTTATTTCCTTTAGATTCTGCAATTTTGTCTTTTTGTTTCTTGTTTTCACTAGTTAGGCTTAATGGAAAACAACAAAAAAATTAGAGAGCTTTATAGTATTTATCTTGAGTTAGGACATGAAGTGTTTGAAGAGAAAATTAAAAAACCTATGGAACTTTATTTGCATGCTAATAGCAATGTTGTTAGTTTGAATTCTTTGGACACCATTATTGCTAATGCTATGGAAAAGTCTAAGGTTGGGGAAGCTAGTTTTTATGAAAATGATCTTTTTAGTTCCTCAGCTTTGGAAGATAGCTATTCTATTGCTTATGATGATACCAAACCTCCAATATATGATGATTACAATGATGAATATGATATTTTTAGTCCACCTAATATTGAGGAGAAAATTGATTATGATTACAATATGCCTCCTATATTTGATGATTATGGTGATGAGAATAATAATGATAGCTATTTTGTTGAATTTGCTCCCACTACAATTAATAAGAATGATTATGTTTATGTGGGGAGTATTAATTCTTTTATGCATGTGGCTCATGATAAGAATGTTTCATGTGATTGTTATATTGTTAATTTTATTCATGATGCTACTGAAAGTTATTATGAGAGAGGGAAACATGGTTGTATGCATCTCAACATTATTAAGTTTCCCCTCTTTATTTGAAAGTCTTGAAGTTGTACTTGTTTTTCTTTCCTATGCTTGTTGCTTTGTGCTTTCATGACTTATTTTTTTACAAGATTATTTTTCATAGGAAGTGGGTTAGACATAAATGTGCTTTGAATTTGCTTCTTGATGCTCTCTTTTACTTCAATTCATATTTCTTATGTGAGCATCTTATCAAACTATCATGCCTAACTTAAAGGCGTTAAAGAAAAGTACTTATTGGGTGATAATCCAAAAGTTTTAGATGAGTCTTGGAAGTTATTACCTCTGTAATAACCACTCCTTATCCTTTTTATTTGCTTTTTGTGCCAAGAGTAACCTCTAATGAGAGAGAAGTAATGCTTGGGAAAGTTGTTATCCCGAAACAGATTTCTGTGCTTCACCGTAAAAATTCGTGTAAAATCTATGTACGTCCTTTTGAGGCGTGAATATTTGTGCTTCTGTAGAAGGTTGTTATCTAACTTTCGTTAGTTAAACACTTTTATATTTGAGCAACAGAAGGTCTTCGAAATTTTTTGTCTTTACCCGCTGGTCTGTTTTGACAGATTTCTGCCATTATTTGCATTTGCTTCTTGTTGGTTCCTTTTTGAGTTCTTTTAGGGAACTGAGCTTTTTGAGGGAAGTGCTACAGTAGCTTGTGTTTTAATGAAAGTTTTATTGGTATTAGAACTGAACCTAAAGACTTATTATCTTGAGTGCACTAATGTTGCTAATAAAGATTGTGTGAAGTTTTGTATGAAGGAAAAATTTCAGGTGTATAGAGGGAATGAGTAATGAGATGAAGGATGGACTAAAGCTCAAGCTTGGGGATGCCACGCGTGTGACCCCAAGAAATATCCAAGAAGTACAAGCATCAAAGCTTGGGGATGCCCAAGGCATCCCCTTCTTCATCAATAAAAATCTCAGGTTTCTTCCAAACACTTTATTTTTATTGTTTCATGCATAGTTGTGTTGTTCTTGTTGCGTCTTTGTTTTTTGTTTTTGGTTTTCGTTTGCTTGTTTTTTTTAGTTTGCTGAATAAATTGGTTGGACCCCCTCTTTCATATATTGGTTTTCAAATAGTTTGGTTTGGTTTGGAAAAGAGTAGGAAAGCTCATGCTTAAGTGGTAAAGAGAGCTTGTTTTTGACTGTGTCCTATGCTTTGTCATGCCATGCTTGATATTGTTTTGGCTTTATGCTTAGTATTCTTTGCTGTAGCATTACTTGTTATAAACAATTGAGATTTCTTAATGTGCCTTGGATGAATCATGCGTTGTTTTAGCATATTAAAGCATAGTATTGTGGTATTGTCCTTTGATGCTTTATTTGGGTTGACTTGGCGCATGCTCACACCATGTTATGACTATTCCAAGTCACCATAGCCTTTATGATCCTTTAGTTTTCAACTTGTAGTATCACTTCATGCTTTGATCAATGATGTTTTGTCGCTCTGCATGATTATGGCCATTATTGCTCTCTTAGTTTGTCGCTCCCAGTCTCCATAGTGTATCTCGTAGTCCACCCCTTCAACTCCATCGACCAGGTCTGGTTCCTCGTAGTAGACATCATCCTGACCTTTAGTAGCATACATTGGGGTATCCTCTAGCTCCTCAGAGTCTAAGCAAGTGATCAAAGGAAAGGGCGAGTAACACCGTTACCTAACAAGTTCATTATATGCAAGGTGGGATGTTTGATGATCTATCTACCACCTCAGACTATAAGTCTTTGGCACTATGCAGTTTTCGTAAACATTTCTTTAACGATTGATTTTGATATCAAAACTATGCCCATCAGCCTTCATAGGTCGACTAGAACTTCATGCAGTTCCTTTCCTGCCGTGTTCGTAGCTCCTTCCCGAAATAGGGAGTAACATGACACAATTCTTAGACTCTGCAGAGGTGCGTTGCTTTACCCATAAGAGACCAAATCCTTGTTGCACAACCACACCTACTTTCCTGTCCACAATTCCTTGATGTGGGGCCTAGTAGATGATACAAGCCAATCACTACCCTCTCCGCGACCCCGCATGCCCAATGGATTGCACATCAGACCTAGGATAAAACTTGTTTCCAATGGCAGCCTAAGGCATACAACCCTCATAGATACTAGAAGTCGTGGGACGTTGAGGGATCCTACCCATATGCTGCCAACCCTCATAGAGGAGTTGCAACCATGACCAGGTCATCTGTTGACATGCGAAAGGAATAAGATACAACTGACTTCTTCGTCCCATTCTAGATCCTATGGTTAACGCGTATTATATGGTGCTAGAATCACTGATGTCTTGGGTTATTAAGTCCTATCTATTTTGCAACTGGAATCTTAGATTCCATTGCAATTCTTAATATTTATCATCACTTAGGATGATAATAGCATTTCATTTTCTTGAGAAAATACTTCTTTTCGGTCTGTTTTAAAACATAGGTGATAACACACGATTTACAAGTACTTTTCGAAAAACTCTTCAAAGGACATGAGCAAGTGATGAACTTGCCTTGTGACTACAAGGTAGTGAAGTTGGATGCTTCCACTCGACCTTGAGCTCCTGTTTCTACAAAACACCATTATTTCCCGGTAAGGACAATATTTAAAGAAGCAATATGTTGTGCATAGTAATGTAATGCAGTAACTTATTATTTTCCTTCTTTGCATGTTTTACCAACCTTATTAAGGTTTTACATTAATTTTTATTAATAAAAGGAATGTAATAATTAAATACTCTTAAAATCATTATATTTAATATTTTTGTGATAACAAATAATATTCTAAGAGTTTAAAAATTAATTTTATTTAATTTTAGCACTTATTAATATTTTATTAAAATGATATGAAGGAAATTAGATTTTATTTTATCAAATTTAATTTACTTAACTGAAATACAAATTAGTATTTTTCAAAAATAGTATATCCATTTAGGATATTAAAAGTGAATTTTATTCAATTTTAAGTATTTTATTCATTTTTATAAAATTCTTCAAGGAATTAATACCATTTATGTAATAAATCCATATTTTATTATCTGAAATTACTATACACTATTTTTATTGAGTAGAGGATTTTTTGTGACTTCATAGATATATTATTTGTATTTTTAGGATTTTTATTTATTTTTCTAGAGCTTATTTAATTTCAGAGGTATATTTGTAATTAAATATTTATATTAGGTTTTCTTTTAAAACTTGGGCCAAGCCCACTAGGCTGGCCCAGCTTGATCCGGCCCACTAAGGTCGGTCAATACCCCCTAGGGCTATACTAGGCTGACCTCACCCAGCCCAGTACCGCCACTCTCTCCTTCCTCTCTCCTCTCTCGCGACGCGCTAATCTCTGCGACGATCTGATGCCGTTGCCACCCCCGCTCGATCCCGGCCGCTTCTGGCCACCTCGACCGCCGCCGAGGTGCTAAACGACGTGGACGACAACACAACACCCCATGTCCAGCTCGATTTGTCCCTCGCTCCTCCTGCTGGCCATGCTACACAACCGTGGTGGCTAGGGTTTGGGCTCCGCCGCGGTTTCGACGCTCTGATGCCCCCTTGATGCTGATCTGGTGCCTGTGGTGTTGTCTTCTCCCCATGACTGACACCATCGCGGCTTGGTGCGGGTTGCAGCGCTCCTCTAGGGTGCTCTGTGCTCCCCGTGCACCTCCTCGTCGACAACCTC
This sequence comes from Avena eriantha, assembly GCA_910589775.1. Classification (NCBI taxonomy): domain Eukaryota; kingdom Viridiplantae; phylum Streptophyta; class Magnoliopsida; order Poales; family Poaceae; genus Avena; species Avena eriantha. The sequence continues at coordinate 234,377,965 of OU342740.1, read as the reverse complement.
TGATTCCTGTTCAGTTACCTAGCGAGGACCTCGAGTAAGTTCATTTCTATCACCCCTCTAGCTCTCTGCTTCTCTCTGTTCCTTTCTATGCGACTGCTACAATGAATTCCCCATTAGGGTTCATCCCCTGTGGTGATGCTTAACAGTGACCCTAGGATGCATTTCCTGTGGACATCCTTTATTGGTAGTGTATGGACGATGTGCCGCTATGTGTTACTGATCGAGTTCCTGGTAATGTTTCACCATCAGGAAACAATTCTATGGTTTCCTAGTTGGTTTAGTGTGGATGCAAAGGTTATTACCTTTGATTGATATACTCCTATTAAAAATTATGGCTAGAATGCTTCACTTCTGAAGCCATGTTGTTGGTTCCTTGTTCTGATAGCTTGTTTATGAAGAACCTCTATGATTAATTGTTTTACTCAGGTTTCAATCCTGATGTTGTGCAGAAACTATGGCTAAGCATACTAATCTATTCTCTGTGTTTAACTTTTTTGATGATCTAGGAAGAAACAGATAATTCCTAGATAGTTTTAGGAAGATGATTTGCTTGTTTGATTTCAGAAAACTTGCCTACTATGACTTAATTATAAACAGAGATGTCACTTGCTGTTCTTTTTGAATGAATGATTCCTAGAATATTTAGGAAGATGATTTATATATGGTCTTGAGAAGATGTGCTTGGAATTATACTGAAGTTGGCAATGATCCATTAGATATAGAGGTGCTACCTTCTGTTGGGAATGTGCCATGTATGCTCATATGCTCTAATATGTTATTATCTAGCTTAGGCTAGATAAAATGGTCAGTGATGCTGGTTTGAGACCATGTTTACTAAGAACAACTATCCTTTACTTGCTATCCAATACCTTCTGTGTTCTGTGACCAGTATACCATGCTCTTACATGAAACAAATGTTGTAAAATGAATAATGGATAGATCTAGAGTTTTGAGAAATACCTTGATGATATATTTGATGTGGTAGCATATGGCTTGTGATACCTTCGATCTGGATTACAGATGTAGTATAGCTCTTTTCCCCTAGTAGACCTAGGTTCATCGAATCCTCGGGAAGCAAAAGCATAGTGAAGTTACTTTAAAGGACCTTCGGGAGTTTTAGAATTCCTTTTGTGTTTTTACCGGAGCAAGAGTTTGCATATTTTTTGTTGTTGTCGATGATGGGGAGAGAGAGCCTAGGGCGTTCGGTTTCACCAGCATCTGTGCAAAACATCTGATGGGAATAAAAGGTAAAAATAAAGTATGCATGTAATTGTTAGAGCAAGATAAATTATATGTGGGCAGTGCATCCAGAATTGCTATTTCCTCCGCAACCGCTTATAGCAATAACCTACTAGTCTCATCCATAGAAGAAAGAGAACTAATGATATGCATAGTGACGTCACCATTAATCCCAAGTAAATCCTAGACATATAGCCGTACTACCCCTTCTGTCACTAGGGTTCCCAACCTGCAGATTAGTCATTACTCATACTCCCTATACCTGGCTCAATCCTCGGGGTCTTGGGTACCTAATAAGTCCTTGGATTGAGGCAAGAGAGGATACAATAGTCATTATTTAAACAAACTAATACACGATCTCATCTATGATAAATAACATGCACAAAAGCTACATGGCTAGGCCGAAGCCCTTAGCCCAAGGAGAATTACTCACACATAGAGATGAGATCAATGATCATAAACATTGTAATGGAAATCATGAGATTGATAACAAATATTCTTACAATGTCGCCAATCAAAGAAGAGACCTACTATTACAAGTGGTGGAATATGGCTATGGTGGTGGAGATGGGTTTGGAGATTATATTGCTCTTCGGTGTTGTGGATGGAGATCTGGAGGCGGCTGATGGTATGGAGGCGCTCTCTTTTCTCGTCGCCTGAGGCCTCTTTATATAGGGGTCCCTTCACAAAAGTTGTTCGGTTTGACCTATATGTTTCGATGGCAACTATACGAACGGAACTATACGGCCGAGATTTTATTCCCGCCATATAGTTGGTCGTTAAAGCGTCTGTCTCTACTTCATGACTCCTGGTTTCTTCGGGTTGTTGGAAAAATATGAATGAAACGTCATTATCTACACAGGGAAAAATAGAAAGAAAGGATTACATACCCCTTTGATCATTAGGCATTAGTGGTAGGGTTCAGAGAGATATTTCATCAAAAATATGAATAATATCCAGTTTAAATACGGACGTAGATGGCTATATTTCAGAGTCATCAACCTCCCCAAGCTTAAACTTGAACATCCTCGAGCAAGAAAACACAAACCAAAAAAGAACTCAACATTTAAACTGAAATAACGAGATAATGATCTTACTCAGGATTGGTAGTCGCATGTTTCCTCTACTTTATAAATCTGAAAAACTTCAGCATAGATAGAGTAATGACAAGCATATCATACGGGTTTTTATGCATCCTCATAGCGCAGCAAAATTATTGTTAACATGGATGATTCAAATGAGTAAACTTTATTCCATGTCATGTAATCAACTCATAGGCTTGCCTTTGAACAATAAAGTATAATCATGTAAAATTGAGAGTGTGAGAGTTGTCATGAAAAGCATATATACTATAGTATCTCAATTCTCCCAAATCAATAAATCAAGACTTTTCAAGCACTACTTTTCTATTCATTGTCCTTCAAAAATTTCAGTTCTTAAGTAATTGAGAGCATGCCAAATATTTTAATTAGTTTATCGGGCTGTGATGGACGCTTGTGGCTTCACCAAGGTTTATGTTCCTTTTGTACAATGATTACTCATAACAACCAGAGGAGTGATTCCATCATGAACGCAACTATCCGGAAGTGCCAAGAATCTAACCCATTATAGCATTGTTGCTACATATGTTTAATCAACTCATAGCCAAAATCTAGGAGTTTCCTCCATGAAGATCGTTCGTAGGCTAGCGGAGTTGTTGGCATCCCATGAAGTTTGACATGCATAAAGCTATATCATTCTTATGATTCACAAGTCAAACTTTGGCATGCTCACAAAAACCACTAAACATTAATCCGATCGAACAATTCCTTTTAAAGAGAGCTATCAAGTCAATCATTATATTCCATGGTGTTGAGTGTCTCTAGAAATAAGCCTTCAAGACTAAACACTACAACACCCAAGCCTTCAATTGTGAGACTTTTTCTTATTACAATTGTTTAGCAAATTTTTAGGCAAGACTTGGTTAAATACAAGACCTGGAACAAAACGTACCCAACTAAATAACCATGCAAACAAAATTTTACTACAATACAAAGACTCACTCCACCAATATAATATCTCAACATTTACTACTAACTAGCATGGGTTTTTTAAATTTCAAAAGTGGGGACTCATAAGGCATACCTCTCATGTTTGGTTCCACTTCTCTGTTCCTTTTTGATTCGTTCCTTGGAAACTCAAAGTCAATCACTCTTCCTACAAATACATGAGAACCTCGAGGCGAAAAGAAAAGAAAGAAGAGGGAAAATAAAGATAAATGGAGAAATCTTTTTGTTGTTTTAAGAGAGGGAATTAAAGAATAGAAAATTGGCAGCAAAGCTCGGCTAGAAAATCTCGAAAGGCATTTGGAAATAACTAAAGATAAAGTGTCAGGGAAACCAAAACGAGTGCTTATAAACTCGAATTAAAAACATAACCTGGAAATAAATAAAAGCACATGAACGCCAAATAAAGATAAATGAGGAAACTTCCCCAATCTTAGGCTTTTACAAGCCCTTCAAATCATTGTGGTGGAGGGAAAAAGTCGGAACTCCAGTTCGCAAATTGAGTTGATAAATTACTAGTTGATTCTCGGAGGTTCAAAGAGAGGCTATGCATCCTCTCCATAGTCCCTCCAAGTTCTTGGAAGTCTTGGTATGTAGCGAATCGAGTTGATGGCTGCTCCTCTTGATGAGGAACTTCTTGATCCTCTTCTTGGTCCTCATCCTCGTCCGGAATCTCCTCCTCGGATTGGTGTTGCTCAACCTGCAAGTCATATAGCAAACGTCCTTCCTCGATAGAGAAAAGACAATTAGGCAAAGGAGCGGGGTAGATACGCCCAGCTCTAGCAATATGCATGTACTAAACACCACCTCTCCTAGTGAGCATTCCACAGGGTTTTAAAGTAGAGAAACCAACGCGTCGCTCACCTAGCACAGGTTGCAACTAACCTAAGTTGATGCCTAGGGTAGTGGCAAGCACGGTGATGACGCCTCCACTTGTAATTTGGTCCTTGGCCTTGGGAGGATTGGTGCTCCAGGTAGCGCACAAGGGTTGCGCCCAAGTTGAGTGACAAGTTGCAGTTGTTGAAAGCAGCCTTGGCAAGGACTAAGATGTTCTCCTCACTGAGTCTCGTGAACTCATTTCGTGCCTGCAAGGTGTTAGCAATAACATAAAACAAATAGCGAATTGCAGGGTGTTGAATATTCTTCCCCTTGCTCACTCTAGAAGTGAAGCTCATTCTATTGTAATGTTGTTCAGGGGAAGGGTCTAAGCCAGTAAAGGATGCGCGCAAGTAATTATCATTATTGTTTGGCAAATTAAAGCATGCGCACCATTCATCTAGTGATAAAGCGTAATTGTTGTTCATAAGCCGGAAAGAAATCTGGTCATCTCCATGTCATAGTTTAACGGTGCTTTGCAATGAACTTAAAAATTCAATGGTTAACCAGTGATAAGTAGGCACATCATTGAATACAAAGTTTTGTAGGCCAACCCTATTGCAAAGTAAATTGAATTCATTGGAAATACCGAGTTGGTTCAATATAATGGGGTAAGCCCACTTGGTTGCCTTCACTTCTCGGTTCTTGATCCTGTCGAAGCGATCATGTTGGAGCTCATTCTTGAATCGTATTCCCATGCGTTCTTGAGCGACAGCCCGAGAAGCGCTAGCGGCGGCATGAGCACGAGTTTGGATCCTTGTGTTCATCATCTAAAAATAACAAGGAAAAATAAAACTTTTTGATCCAACAATAATAGGCTTAACATATTCCTCATCAAAGCACACTGAAGAATCCCCTCAAAATAATAATCTAGGCAAGAGAATCATGGCAATTTGTTCATAGTAGGTCTCACTCTAGATTGATAATGATGATAGATCGAAGATGAATTTGCAAAAAGTAATTGAAGGATCAGATGAGAAACATACCGTAGATCAGTTGTGTGCGAGGAAATCAAACGAAATTGAGTAGAGATGAAGATCTCTTGAGGTTTTGAGAGAGTTTGGAGGTGGAAGAAAGAAAAAGGATTGAAGTTTTGGGGTTGGAGGTACCCCCCCTGGCGTTTTTGTGGTCGAACGCAACTATACATACAAACTATACGGCCGGAACAATGTGTTCCCGCCGTATAGTTGGCATGCTATCAAAATTTTAGGGTTTCCACCTAGTGGCGCAGCTATACGGCCAGAACTATACGGCCGGAACAATATGTTCCCGCTGTATAGTTGGTCGTCAAATTGTTTGTACCTGGAAAATAATTTGTACGGAAGCATCGATATCTATACGACCAGAGCTATACGACCGGACTTTTTATTCTCGCTGTATAGTTGGTCGTTAAACCATCAGTACTTTTGAAATAAATATTGTCCATGGCAAAAGTATCTATACGGCCAGAATATTTATTCCCGCCATATAGTTGGTCGTTAAACTCTCTGTAGCCATCAAAAAAATTTCCGTTTCTTCGAGAATTACTTCTTATTCTGAAACTTAGCGGAATACCTTGTTTTTCACAGAAAGTTGAGAATAAAAATTGTCGACCAACAACATGTATATAACAGGATTTTTAGTACTACCGAACTTCTTCTCCACAACTGGAGTTTTCTAGCACTCTTTCTTAAACATAAACTTAAACTAAAACTTAAAAAAATTACTCAAACCTTTATTTTACATGGATTGACTCCCATGGAGCGCTCTTTTATGGCCAATAGCTTGACCTTAATGTTTCTCACTTAGGCCAGATGAGTGGAACACCCACTCCAAAATAGTTGGCCTTCAAAGTGATGGCCTCCTTTTCATCATGCTTGGCTTTCTTCTTCATGGTGAAATGAATAACAAAAGGATCCCACGACGGCAATTGAAGCTTCACGTTCCCTTCATGGATATTAATCAAAGCCTTAATATTTCTTAATAAAGGATGACCTAGTATAATAGGAGTAGTAGAACCTTTAGGCATGTCAACAATAACAAAATTAATAAGAGCGGGACAACCTTTAATGTATACTAAAGTATTCTCCTTAATTCCTACAACTTGTTTGTAGGTAGAATCTACAAGATGTAGTTTTAGCTCGGTGATTTCAAAAGAGCCAAGATTTAACTTATTAAAAAGACTCTTTGGAATTGTTGAAACGCTTGCACCTATATCACAAAGTACAGCTATCTCATTGGTCCCAATTTTAATATTAATAGTAGGCTCAAATATATCATCAAGCTTAATAGGTAAATTTTCAACATTTTTCTTATATTCTTATTCAAGCTCATGTACCTTTATTGCTACCTGATTAACAAAGTGTTGATACATGGCTTCATCATTTCCTTCACTTAATGGAATCTTGATGTTGATCCTTTTTACAAGATCTTCAACGGTGTAACTTGGTGACGGAGCATTATTATAATCAAGTTCTTCAGGCTCCTCCCTTTGGATTCTCATCATCTTGATGTCTTCAGTAGGATTAGGCTTAGCTTTACCTGCAAATTTAGCTAGAATGAGAGTTTGACTCTCGGTTATCTTACCTAGCTGTGCCTCAACAATCCTCGTCATTTCTTGGAGGGCCTGCAAATAATTCCTCAAACTTACAGTTTGGTTAGATAATTTACCAAGCATAACATCATGGTTCTCCGTTATTTTAACAAGGATATTGTTTTGCAAATTTTTTGTGAGTCTATGAAAGATTTAAGTGTTTCTTGGAGACTACCATTACTTGATCCCATATTATTATTAGAGTTACATGTAGGACTAGAATAGTGTTTTTGGAAATTAGGATTATAATTCTTCTTCCAACCAGGGTTATAATCATTACGAGATATCAAGTCTACTTATTCAATATTAGTTTCAAGGATAGCTCTTACCTGGGTTTCCTTACCTTTTATGGCTAATCTGAGCTCATCCAGCTTGGCATTGAGTTCTTCATTTTCTTGTGGTGAGACGGAGTTCACCTTCGTCATGTTTGATCTATCCACATGCCATTGGGCATGGTTGTCTTGCATATTGTCTAGCAGCTGCTTTGCTTTGGTAATATGTTTACCCATAAATGTTCCTCCAGCTGCACTATCAAGCATAGACTTAGACACATGATTGAGAGCATTATAAAATAAATGGAGGATTAACCAATCTTCCATCCCATGGCTAGGACAGTTTCTTAAGCATTCTTTCATCCTCTCCCATGCAATCGCTAGTGGCTCACGCTCTTCCTGTTTAAAACTAGTAATATTAGATCTTAGTTGCATAGTCTTTGCAGGTGGAAAAAATTTAGTCATAAATAAAGAAGTACATCCCACCCATTATGTAATAGTATTTTTAGGCAAAGCTAGCAACCATTCTTTTGTTCTTCCTCTAAAAGAGAAAGGAAATAACGTAATTTGACCGCATCGGGGTCAACATCTTTTATGTGCATCATATCACATATTTTAGTGAAAGTATTCAATTGCATACCTGCGTCCTCAACATCAGAGCCTCCAAATTCATTATGTTGAACCAAACTTAAATAATGGGGCTTAATTTCATAGTCATCAGCATCAATTGCTGGCTGAGTAATAGGAGTATGCAAATAATCATTATTTGGAGATGCGAACTCCCCAAGCTTCTTTTCAATATGTTTTTGGGTTTTCTTAAAAAGAGACTTATGATAATAGTAAAAACAAGAATTTAAAGATTAATTTTTTTTTGGATTTTCAAATAAAGACTGAAAGCAAATTAACAAAATCAAAAACAATAATTAAAACTAGCAAGGTTCCTACTAAGATCACAAGGGTAGCTATTCATTCCCCGACAATGGTGCCATAAAAAGGGTTGATACCTTCGATCCGGATTACAGATGTAGTATAGCTCTTCTTCCCTAGTATACCTAGGATTATCGAATCCTCGAGAAGCAGAAGCATAGTGAAGTTACTTTAATGAACCTTTGGGAGTTTTAGAATTCCTTTTGTGTTTTTACCAGACCAAGAGTTTGTGTCTTTTTTGTTGTTGTCGATGATGGAGAGAGAGAGGGCCTAGGGTGTTCGGTTTCATCATTAGCTGTGCAAAACATCTGATGGGAATAAAAGTTAAAATTAAGTATGCATGTAATTGTTAGAGAAAGATAATATGTGGGCAGTGCATCCATAATTGCTATTGCCTCCGCAACCGCTTATAGCAATAACCTACTAGTCACATCCATAGAAGAAAGAGAACTAATGATATGCATAGTCACGTCACCATTAATACCAAGTAAATCCCACACATACAACCGTACTACCCCTTTTGTCACTGGGGTTCCCAACCTGCAGATTAGTCATTACTCATACTCCCTATACCTGGCTCAATCCTCGGGGTCTTGGGTACCTGACAAGTCCTTAGATTGAGGCAAGAGAGGATACAATAATCATCATGTCATACAAACTAATACATGATCCCATCTATGATAAATAACATGCACACAAGCTACATGGCTAGGACAAAGACCTTAGCCCAAGGAGAATTACTCACCGTAGAAATGAGATCAAAGATCATAAACATTGTAATGGAAATCATGAGATTGATAACAAATAGTCTTACAATGTCGCCAATCGAAGAAGAGATCTACTATAACAAGTGGTGGAATATGGCTATGGTGGTGGAGATGGGTTTGGAGATTAGATCTAAGTCTATTCCTCCGGCGGCTCTTCGGTGTTGTGGATGGAGATCTGGAGGCGGCTGATAGTATGGAGGCGCTCTCTTTTCTTGTCGCCCGAGGCAGGGGTCCCTTCACGAAAGTTGTTTTGTTTGACCTAGCAGTGTTGATGGCAACTATACAACCGGAACTATACAACAGGAATTTTATTCCCGCCGTAGAGTTGGTCGTTAAAGCGTCTATCTTCGCTTCACGACTCCTGGTTTCTTCGGGTTGTTGAAAATATCGTATCTTTGACTTTAATGTACTGATTCCCATCATCAAACATCATTATCTATGCAGGGAAAAATAGAAAGAAAGCATTGCACACCCCTTTGATTATTAGGCATCGTGGTAGGGTTTAGAGAGATATTTCATCAAAAATATGAATAATATCCAGTTTAAATGCGGATGTAGATGGCTATATTTCAGAGCCATCAGCTTGCTAGTGGTGTTGCCTCCTCTTCTAGTTCGAGTGGTTGATCTTATCCTTGAACTGCTATCCTGGCTTGGTATTGTTGCTCCAAGCTCCAGCTTGCCCTTGCTGTCCACCCAGACTACCCCCTCCTTTAAGTCACCATCTTGTTGGTGATCTTCTTGGATTTTCTATGGTGAAAGATGATTTGATCTAGTGGAATGTTGCAAGAACCAGTGGTGTTCTTGTGTGTGCTTGTGAAAGAAATATGGCTATACTTGGGAAGTGGTGACCAAAGTTTGCTTTGCTAAGCTCAAATGTGGTTTTATCCTTTCCTTGCTCTCACTGCTACTCGACAGCTCACTACATCTCACTGTTGAAGACTGAGAGCACTTCTAACACTAACCCCTCTCTGTTTACTTTGTTTTCTGTCTTTATTTGCATTTACAAGTCTAAGTGATGACGAATAAGAAGATTTAGGATAGGATTTAGTTTATGATTAGCCTCTTATATTCATTTGTGATCTTTTCCTTTTCCTGTTGTAAGAACAATGTAATATATATATGTGATTCAATAAATCTTTCCTTTTCCTTTATTTAAATTGTTTATCTAATGTAATTTCTCATTCATGAGCAATACTTGTATTATTGTCATTGAATAAGAAAAGAATATAAGAATAGAAGTTTCCTATTTGAATTCTTTTATTTATATTATATATCCATTTCCTTTTCCTAAATAATTTAATATAAACTCTTTAATTCATACTTTCAAACTTTAAATCTTTTTTCAAAAATAATGATCCACAGTCAGATATGAATTTATAGAAAACACTACTAAGAGCTAAACCCTAACTCAAAGTAGTGAAAGAAACTCTGATCTCCCCAGGGTTTTGTTTGGCGAAAAATTTACCCCAATTTTGCAGATGAATGCATGCAAATGCACAAATTTCTATTTTGTACCCTTCATTGGTTCCTAAACACTGGGATGGTACAATGAAGCTGATGATCAGTCGGAGGAGGAGGAGACGGAAACATAAAATAGTTTTCGCAAGGGAAAAAAGGTCAAGAAGGCCGAAGTTAAGCTCAAGGCCATGTGCTTCACTCTAAGTAAGGCGGAGGCCACATAGTTTGAAGTACCTCCTCGGAGTCAAATTTCCGAACGACTATGTGGGGAAGATAAGAAGATGGCTAAACGAGGCGAAGCAGTGCTTCAGTGGGATGAAGTCTTACGATGTCGCCATGCTGATGCTGCGGGTACTTCCGGTTGCGATTCGAGGGATAATGGACAAGCACATCCGTGAAACGCTGTTTGGCCTCTACAACTTTTTCGATGTCATATCTCGAAAGTCGATAGGCATTAAGTAGCTCACGAGGCTACAGGAGGAGATCATGGTGATAATATGCAAGCTCAAGATCTACTTCCCTTCCACATTCTTCGACATCATGCTTCATCTGCTGCTCGATATCGTGGAGATAGTCCAACTCAGGCCTCCGTTTCTGTGAAGCATGATGTCGTTCAAAAGGCTGAATGGACACATCAAGGGATTCATTCGTAACAGGTCCCATCCAGATGGAAGCATAACAAACGCCTTCCTGCCCAATGAGCACATCTCTTTCTGCTCGAACTTTCTACAAACCGAGACCCCTATTGGTCTGCCATTCAACAAGTACCTTGGGAGGCTCACTAGATGGGGTCACCACGAGGGTCAGCGTGTAAAGCATGTCGACTTCGAGGACCGAACCAAGGACTTTGAAAGATCAAATCTGGTCGCGCTACAACACCTGCATGTGGTCGATCCATATATACCTGAGCACAAAGAATTTATCAAGAAGAAGTACGGTGACCATGACCAGGTGAGGACAGAGGAAGATGTAATCAAAAAGCACAACTCTGGTTTCACACAGTGGTTTAGGAATAAGGTTCTTGCTAGTCCACCACAGGGCGAGACTTCAGAGGACGATAAAATCATATTATCCTTATCACAGAGCAGCATACGATATCAATGTATACATGTTCTACACCAAGGAAAAGGACAATAACTGTGATTACCAAAACTCAGGGGTAACGGGGATATTCTACACCGACGACGTCCCAAAAAGATACTACGGAAGGATCGAGGATATATGGAGGTCGACTATGTTACGGAGAATGTGTCGATATTCCATGTTAGGTGGGCCAAGAGCATCAAAAAAGAAGACCGGTATTTCACCACCATGGTTATACCTCCAAAGTCAAAGACCACCAACACAAACGTACCCGTGAGAAATGAGCCATGGGTTTTGGCTAGTAAATTCAACCAATGCTTCTACATTACCGACCCGTCAAATCCTAGCCGGGTTGTCGTTAGGAGAGGCAAAAGGAACATCATCAGAATGGATGTAGTCATCAATGAGCAAGACTTTGACCAGTATGGCGACCAAGCACCATACACCATAAGCCTACCTAAAAAAGGACTCCCGTTCAAGATAAAAAGTGAAGACATTCTGGACCTAACCTATTCAACCACAACAAAGAAGGGCAAGAAGATACTTGTCAATGAGAAACACTAACTGATGACCCACAAGTATAGGGGGTGTATCGTAGTATTTTCGATAACTAAGAGTGTCGAACCCAACGAGGAGCAGAAGGTGCTAGCTAGTGGTATGGATCAGGAATTCTCTGCAAATACTTAGCAAATGGATTTTTAGGAGTTTTTGATAAAGCAAGTAAACAAAATACGAGTAAATAAAAGACAATAGGAATAAATGCAGCAAGTGGCCCAATCCTTTATTCAGCAAAGGACAAGCCGGTTGTATTACTTAAGATGACTAAACGTTCTCGAGGACACATGGGAAGACTGTCAAGTGCTTTCGCTTCATATAGTTGATTAATCTTCTTTAGCTTGCTAAGTGTTGTGTGGGTGAACCTGTGCTAATGTACCGACCTTCCTAGGGCTAATACATACTTGTGATTATACCCCTTGCAAACATCCGTAAGTACAAGAAAGTAATTAAGGTAGAAACCTAACCATAGCTTTAAACTCAAAGACCCTTACGTCCCTTGTGCAATGGTTTCCTAATGGGGGTTCAGGTTTCTGTCACTACGGCAACCCCTACAATTAGTAGCCAAATACATAATGCATTCACCTAGGCCCATATAGGTGAAGTGTCATGTAGTCGACGTTCACATGACACCACTAGAAGAAGTACATCACAACTTAAATATCAAACTATTGAATCTTTCTCAACACAACTCCACTACTAACAACATGACTTCTCCCATGTCCTCAAGAACAAAACGAACTACTCACAAGACATCATATGGATCATGATCAGAGATGGAACAATGATGTATAACAATCTGAACATAAACAATAATTCAATGGTTCACTCAATAGCATTAACTACAAAGAGTAATCAACACCGGGAAAGTTTCCCCTATGAACTATGCAAGATTCAACGCAATTGTTATAGCAATATGGAGATGGTGATGAGGGTGCTGATGGTGATGATGGTGGTGATGGTGGTGGTGATGATGATGATCCCGATGAAGTCCAGCTTGATGGTGGTGTTGATGGCGACGATCTTCCATCTCTAGGAAGGAATTCCCCCGGCAGAAATCTGTCTGCCGGAGAGATCTTTCTCTCTCGGTGTTTTCCGCCCCGCAGAGGCGGCGGAATCTTTCTGTGGTTGCTCGCCGAGTCTTAGGGTTTCGGGAGGATAATATACTCTAGAGGGGAGTGCCAGGGGTGGATCAGGGTGGCCACACCACCTGGTGGCGCGGCCTAGGCTGGCCCGCGCCAGGGGGTGGTGTGGGCCCCCTGTGGCCCATCTCCAGCCCCCCTCGTAGCTTCCTTCGTCTTCTGGAAAATAGGTTTCCATTAGAATCCATATATTTTCCCGGATTTTCTGATCTTCGCGAATTTTGCCTCCAAACAGCACCTTTTCCATTAGAATCCTGACTGCAGCGGTCCATGCTCTAAAAGTCATCAACCATGCAAAAACAGATGAAATAACATAAGTATCACCTCTCAATACGAAATATATCAATGAATAACAGTGAATTATGACATAGAATAGTGATGCAAAATGGACGTATCACTAACTAGCTCCGACGAAATCACGACATGCCGTGTGCGTGTGTGTGGCATTATTATGTATCGACACATTCTTAATTATCTCTTTTGTATGACAATTGGATGAAATATTATGTATCGACACAATTATATATAATTTATATGGTAATTTGATATTTAAAGTACTAAAATATATTTTATAGTTTATATTAATGTTGGACAATGATTTAACAATTAAAATGTCTTTTTAATAAAAGATAAAAAAATGTGGACACCACAATTCGAACCTGGGTGGCCAGAGTATGGACGGAATTGGACTCAGTGGCTAGCCAATGGGCTAATGACTGTTTTGTGTTAGCATCTGCGTGGCGCTTTTTTTTGAAAAGTGGAAAAAATTATACGAGATGCATATTACCAAAATGCGCCTTGCATAAGATTATACTGGAGGAGCATCTTTCCAAAATGCACCTCGTATAAGTTTATACTAGAGGCACATCTTTCCGAAATGTGCCTCGCATAAGACTACCGTAATTTGATCGACCCAGGCTTGGCCCACCACCAGCGTGCATTCGTTCCCCTTCTCTGCGCCCGCAAGCTCTCACTCGCCTGCCTGCAACCTTTCCGCAAGCGCCCTCGCACACAGGCATCAAAGAAGGAGGCGCAGACCCTTGATCACACCCACTTGAACCGAAGAAGGAGGAAGCCTCCGCCAAAGCCAGGAGCTCCATCAAGTCACCACCAGGTTAAGAATGTCGAGCCCTAGGCGCCACCATCGTCGGTTGGCCGTGTACCCAGCTTTGGCGGTATTCCATGCTTTGAATACTATGCCACCTCGCCGCGGAAGGGCAAGAAGGCCAAGAGCGCCGAGGTAAAAGACCTAAGGGAACAAGTGGAGAAGTTTCCACGGCTGCTCCAAGATACAATGAAGGAGGCAGTAACGGCAGTCCAGACACAATTCCAATCACAAGCCGAGACACATGTCCAGACACAAGTGATCGAGAAGCCCAACACCATCCTTCCCACCTACTTCAAACAGTACGCCAAGTGGAAGAAGAGTGGTAAACGGGGGTCGCGCCCGGTTCCCAACATCGCTAGCGCCCAATCGGTCAACGTGGCACCGAAGGTGTTGGTGACTTCTCCGGCAGGGCCGGAAGGTCCGGAGCTTACCTCGTCTGGTGTGGCAAAGGAGCTGGCCCGTACCGTTCCAACAAGCAACCACTCTGCCACTTTGCACGCTCGATGTCAGCGGTGGTGCCTCGACATTGGCTGAGCTTGAAGCCCTCAAGGTAACTAATTAAAGCGAGAGTTGGGAGGCTCAACTGATGACTTCATATCCCTTCTCTCTGTTTTACTGATGACCAGCCTACATGTCTTTCACAGGAAGACACCCCTTGCACTCTACTACAGTGGGTGAAGGGCAAGTTGAAAGATGTTTCCAAAGGTTTTATCGTTCAATCGGCGAACCGCATCTTCCATAGTAAACCAATGGTAACCGACATGCTTATGGTCAAATACAATATGGTGCTTCCGGGCTACAAGGTCTTGGAACTGCTGACTCGTGTAATAACGAGCTCGTTGGGGAACCCCAAGAGGAAGGTATGATGAGCACAGTAGTAAGTTTCCCTCAGTTATGAAACCAAGGTTATCAATCCAGTCGGAGCAAGGAAACACCTCAAAGGTGTTGCTAGCTGGACTTTGGCAGGGCGCACTACCGGTGTCAGCAGCAACGTGGAGACCTCCACAACACAACTGAAGAACTCTGTCCTCAACTTACGATGAGGTTGTCAATCTCACCGGTTTTGCTGAAAACAAAGGATTAAACGTATCGAGTGGAAGAAAGTAATAGTTTAAAGAAAGTAAACAGAAAGCAGTAAACAGTTGATTATAGATTGATGGTAAAAGAAAGGACCGGGGTCCATAGTTCACTAGTGGTGGCTCTCCTTAAGATAGATGACATGTTGGGTGAACAAATTACAGTGGGGAAATTGACAAACATCGAGAAAGCAATATGCATATACTACTCATCTTGACTCCTTTGTGACTTGATTGGGCATTACAACATTATACATAGACCGCCATCCAACTGCATCTATGACTAATAATCCACCTTCAGGTTATCATCCGAACCCCCTCTAGTATTAAGTTGCAAGCAACGGATAATTGCATTACGAATTGCGTGTAAAGTAAACAATACGATTGTTCTATGAACAAAGGATTGTTGTTTTCTCCCTAGCAGCAACAACACATCTAGTACCTTAGAGATTTCTATCACTTCCCTAGATTACTAGAGGCATGAACCCACTATCGAGCATAAATACTAACTCTTGGAGTTGCTAGCATCTACTTAGCCAAGATAGCTACTAACAACAGAAAGCATGCAAGATCACAAATAACAAAGACATGATAGAATCAATAATCAATTTGAAATAGCATCTCAATATCCATCGGATCCCCGCAAACACAACATGCATAATTACAAATAGATGATCTTGATCATGAATGAAGCTCACAAGATCTAAACATGGTAGCTCAAAGGAGGAGAACCAGCTATCAAGCTACTACATGGACCCGTAGTCTAGAGATGAACTACTAACGCATCACACCGGAGGCTTGCATGGTGATGAAGAAGGCCTCCAGGGTGAATTCCCCTCTCCGGCAGGGTGCCGGGAAGAGCTTTAGATCCCTCCCGGTCTAGGGATAGAGATGACGGCGGCTATAGACTCTTTCGTGGAATTTTGATCGGGTACCTAGGGTTTCTGTATCGGAGGCAATATAGGTGAAAGGAGAGGCCGAGGGGGTGCCTGGGGCGGCCAGACCACCCCTGGCGCGGGCCAGGCTAGGCCGCGTGGCCAGGTGGTGTGGCCGGGCCCCAGCCCATCTCCATCTCGTATTCTGGCTCCTGGTGCCCCTCGGTGAAAACTGACTTTGGCTTTTATCCCGTCCAATTCCGATAATATGCATTTTTTGACTTTCCTGGAACGAAAAACAACAGAAAACAGGCAGCTGGCACTGTGGCTCTTGTTAATAGGTTAGTCCAAGAGATCATATGAAAAGTACTCCAAAGTGTGGAAAAAACATAAGAAAGTAGATAAAACCAAGCATGGAACATCAAAAATTATGGATACGCTAGCAACATATCAACATCCTCAAGCTTAACTCCTGCTCGTCCTCGAGTAGGTAAGTGATAAAAAGAAAGGATAATTTTTGAGGTGACATGCACCATCATAAACTTGATCAAAGTATTTATAAAATATTGATAGCTGGGATCATAGTACTTCAATCATAACATGAAAGACAAAGTTCTAACGATAAGACAAAGCAACTATGTTGCA
The DNA here is from genome assembly GCA_910589775.1 of Avena eriantha. NCBI lineage: Eukaryota > Viridiplantae > Streptophyta > Magnoliopsida > Poales > Poaceae > Avena > Avena eriantha. Next base: position 234,361,325 of record OU342740.1, on the reverse strand, counting down.
ACATGAAAAGGCACAAACAAAATATTCATGAATAATAATGCTTTGCAAGACGTTTGTTTGTTTCACATAAAGAAAACATAGCATAGTGGCATTCAGCTTGTCCCTCATAGAGTAGCAAACATAAATGCATAGGACACCTTCAAAGTTAATAAGAGTGACTAGATACAAATAGTTTAAAACAAGCAATATCAAAGCTATGCATCAATCAACAAGTCTTGGGACAATGCACATAGAACTAAGAATGGCCACTAAGCTCTCAAAGTAGGTGCATAAAGATAGAAGGTGGAGACTCAACATAAAAGTAAAAGAAAGGCCTTCATAGAAGGAAGTAGGGATTCAAGTTTCATAAAGAGCTTCCAAAAATTATGGTACTTATTATCTTTCAGCTCTCATTGCCCCTATCATAAGCATATTGAAGGTGATTAAGGTTAAAGTTACACAACTAAGAGGATATGCTTGACAAGTTATAAACCGAAATCTCATGCCCCTTACTTACGAAGACCGAACCTCATGCTACTCAACTTTAGTCACAAGTAAGCTCTTGTCATTGTAAGTACATATGTATCATAAAGAACCGCCAATGGGGTACCCCTTGCACATGATACAGGAGCTATCCCATAATCAAAATGACAAGGCAAGCAGACAATGAGCATCTCAACGATCTTTTTTATTTGCTATTTGCATAGGTTTTTATTGAGGATGATTCATAGAGTGCTCATTATGGTGATGCTACAAGTTTCCACCATGATTAGGCATGGCTTAGGCTAGCAGCCCAGGCGTTTCTCTAACACACATACAAACTCCATGATCTTACAAGTTCCACTTTTATTTCACACTACCGGGGTACATAAGCAAAAGAACATGATATCAACGGGGTACAAAGTACAAGTGCAATGTTGAAAGCGTTCCCCATGATACATGGTTCTGCTAACTTCAACTTATAAAGCGCAAGCATATACGCAACAAGGATGGACGCAATGGTTCAAGTTTATTAAGTGCAAGAAAGTAAAGTGTGTCATCAAGTTCATGAGAGCTTTAATCACTAATTTTCACATAACAAGTTTAATTTGGAAGGTAGATAAAAACATGAATATACTTGGAATAGCATATGCTAATAGGTAGGTATGGTGGACTCTTTGGAATAACTTGGTTTTTGGAGTTGGATGCATGAGTGGAACTCATACTTGATTACAAAGGCTAGCAAAAGATTGGGAGCGGCAAACTAAGAGAGCAAATAATGGCCATAATCATGTAGAGCAACAAAACATCATTAATCAAAGCATAAAGTGATACTACAAGTTGAAAACTAAAGGATCATAAAGGCTATGGTGACTTGGGATAGTCATAACATGGTGTGAGCATGTGCCAAGTCAACCCAAATAAAGCATCAAAGGAGAATACCACAATACTATGCTTTAATATGCTAAAACAACGCATGATTCTTCAAAGGCACATTAAGCAATCTCAATTGTTTATAACAAATCATGCTAAAACAAAGAATACTAAGCATAAAGCCAAATAAATATCAAGCATGGCATGACAAAGCATAGGCCACAGTCAAAAACAAGCTCTCTTTACCACTTAAGCATGAACTTTCCTACTATTTTCCAATCCAAACCAAACTATTTGAAAACCAATGTATGAAAGAGGGGGTCCAACCAATTTATTCCGCAAACTAAGAAAACAAAGCAAACGAAAAACCAAAACGAAAAACGAAAAAGAAGACGCTCCAAGAACAACACAACTATGCATGAAACAATAAAAATGAAGTGTTTGGAAGAAACCTGGAATTTTTATTGATGAAGAAGGGGATGCCTTGGGCATCCCCAAGCTTTGACGCTTGTACTTCTTGGATATTTCTTGGAGTGACACACGTGGCATCCCCAAGATTGAGCTTTAGTCCATCCTTCATCTCATTACTCATTCCTTCCATACACCTGAAATTGTTTCCTTCATACAAAACTTCACACAATCTTTATTAGCAACATTAGTGCACTCAAGATAATAGGTCTTTAGGTTCAGTTCCAACACCAATAAAACTTCCATTAAAACACAAGCTATTGTAGCACTTCCCTCAAAAAGCTCAATTCCCCAAAAGAACTCAAAAAGGAACCAACAAGAAGCAAATGCAAATAAAGGCAGAAATCTGTGAAAACATACCAGCAGGTAAAGACGAATTTTTTTAAAGACCTTCTGTTGCTCAAATGGAAAAGTTCTGAACTAACTAAAGTTACATAACAACCTGTGGTAGAAGCACAAAAATTCACGCCTGAAAAGGACGTACAGAGATTTTACACGAATTTTTACGGTGAAGCACAGAAATCTATTTCGGGACAACAACTTTCCCAATCATTACTTCTCTCTCATTAGAGGTTACTCTTGGCACAAAAACCAAATAAAAAGGATACGGAGCTCCAAGACTCATCTAAAACTTTTGGGTTATCTCCCAATAAGTACTTTTCTTTAACGTCTTTAAGTTAGGCATAAGAGGCAAGAAAAAGAATCAAGTGTTCTCAAATGAAGAAGCATTAAGATTAATACCAGAAATATCTTCAACAAGGCAAGGTATCTCATCCAAATAAGTTCTACAGGATCCTCTCTCAATGCTCTTGGGTTCACTATTTTCATCAAACGGGTTTTCAGGAACAATCCAATCAAGATTCTTTTCTATAGCTTCATGCATTGCTACAAGTTTAAAAGGTATTGGTATCTTAATTTCCTCCCCATTAGGTTCAGTTTTGTTCATCTTTTCCCATGTACCAACAACATCAACTTATGAGCCTAGAATATTAAAATGTTCAAACACTTTTCTAGCTTCCTTGGCAACATCATAAAATTCCTTAAGCAAACTTTCCAGAATAAAGTCTCTCTTTTCAGGGTCATGAATTTCTTTAAGTTTAAGAAATATTACTTGAATTAAGGGGTTAAGGTTAACAAAACTAGCTTCCAACATGTGGACTAAAGAAGTTGCAGCAATTTGATAATTTGGAGCAAGCTCTGCAAGGGATCTATCCTCAATATCCTCATGTTTACTAACATAATTAAAGAATTCTTCAATATTATCTTTCCCAGTTTTAGAGACACTACCTATTGAAAGGTCTTTCAGGGTGAATTTAGGGATCAACATGGTGAGCTAAGGAAGAGGAAACAACTATAGAAAGACTTAATTTTTTGTGTTTTTTTAATAAAGAAAGCAAACTAGTGAAATTAATTTTTTTTGTGTTTTTTGATAAAGAAACAAGCAAACAAAGCAAAAGGTAAACTAAGCAAAACAAAAATAACAAAGTAAAGAGATTGGTTATGAGGGACTCCCCTTGTGAAGATGTCCTTGACTTCCCGGCAACGGCGCCAGAAAATCACTTGCTGACTCGTGTAATAACGAGCTCGTTGGGGAACCCCAAGAGGAAGGTATGATGAGCGCAACAGTAAGTTTCCCTCAGTTATGAATCCAAGGTTATCAATCCAGTAGGAGCAAGGAAACACCTCAAAGGTGTTGCTAGCTGGACTTTGGCAGGGTGCACTACTGGTGTCAGCAGCAACGTGGAGACCTGCATAACACAACCACAGAACTCTGTCCCCAACTTACGATGAGGTTGTCAATCTCATCGGTTTTGCCGAAAACAAAGGATTAAACGTATCGAGTGGAAGAAAGTAATAGTTTGCAGAAAGTAAAGAGAAAGTAGTAAACGGTTGATTATAGATTGATGGTAAAAGAAAGGACCGGGGTCCATAGTTCACTAGTGGTGGCTCTCCTTAAGATATATGACATGTTGGGTAAAACAAATTACAGCGGGGCAATTGACAAACATGGAGAAAACAATATGCATATACTACTCATCTTGACTCCTTTGTGACTTGATTGGGCATTACAACATTATACATAGACCACCATCCAACTGCATCTATGACTAACAATCCACCTTCAGGTTATCATCTGAACCCTCTCTAGTATTAAGTTGCAAGCAATGGATAATTGCATTATGAATTGCATGTAAAGTAAACAATACGATTGTTCTATGAACAAAGGATTGTTGTTTTCTCCCTAGTAGCAACAACACATCTAGTACCTTAGAGATTTATGTCAGTTCCCCAGATTACCAGAGGAATGAACCCACTATCGAGCATAAATACTAACTCTTGGAGTTGCTAGCATCTACTTGGCCAAGATAGCTACTAACAATGGAAAGCATGCAAGATCACAAATAACAAAGACATGATAGAATCAATAATCAATCTGAAATAGCATCTCAATATCCATCTGATCCCCACAAACACAACATGCAGAATTACAAATAGATGATCTTGATCATGAACGGATCTCACAAGATCTAAACATGATAGCACAAAGGAGGAGAACCATCCATCTAGCAACTACATGGACTCGTAGTCCAGAGATGAACTACTCACACATCACACCGGAGGCTTGCATGGTGATGAAGAAGGCCTCCAGGGTGAATTCCCCTCTCCGGCAGGGTGCCAGGAAGAGCTTCAGATCCCTTCCGATCTAGGGATGGAGATGACGGCGGCTACAGACTCTTTCGTGGAATTTTGATTGGGTACTTAGGGTTTCTGTATCAGTGGCAATATATAGGCGAAAGGAGAGGCCGAGGGGGTGCCTGGGCGGCCAGACCACCCCCTGGCGCGGGCCAGGCTAGGTCGCGCGGCCAGGTGGTGTGGCCAGGCCCCATCCCCTCTCCGTCTCGTATTTTGGCTCCTGGTGCCCCTCGGTGGAAAACTGACTTTGGCTTTTGTCCCGTCCAATTCCGAGAATATGCATTTTCTGACTTTCCTGGAACCAAAAATAGCAGAAAACAGGTAGCTGGAACTGTGGCTCTTGTTAATAGGTTAGTCCAAGAAATCATATGAAAAGTACTCCGAAGTGTGGACAAAACATAAGAAAGTAGATAAACCAAGCATGGAACATCAAAAATTATGGATACATTAGCAACATATCAGGAACCTCCCTCTCAACCTCATGGATGGGATAGTGATGAGCCGGAAGTCCTCACTACCAGCTTCGGCTACATGTTCCTATGGCTGAAGAGCCAGATCCATTTGGGGATGGAGGGACGGGGCACCACCCCAGAGGCAGCACAACCAGCACATGAAGACATCGAGATGACACAGAATCCTACTGACGATGATGAAATTGATGGAAACTTTGGCGGCCAGTTCTTGAACATAAGGTTTGGTGATGACTGTCAGCAATAGGGAGGCTAGCTGTTCACGCAAAATGTTGTCGAGCCCCAACCAGCACTTGGACCCTCAGCGAAACCTAGTTTCCAAGTGTGTCTCTTTCCATCTAGTTAGGAGACGCTGCCACCCGCCTCCTTCACCGAGCCGCAGATGCCAGCTCGTCCTATGATCAGCCCCAGCACCCTCCATAAGGCTGCTGGTGAGGTGATAGCGGCGGCCAATGAAGCCGTAAAGGGCCAGAAGCTTCACAAAAGGAGGACTAAGGGTGCGAGCCAGAATCCAAAGCCTGCTTTGCGGGCTCAGGATGGCCCTGCAGCAAATCCCAGGAAGCGGGTGCATGAGGCAGGTACACTGATGCTCACTGAATCGATGCTCACGGTTGCAAGCTCGGATATGCGTAGTATTCATCATGGTGGTTTGTTTGTTGAGGAGCACCGAATTCGAGAGGGCGATCAGTCGTACCTGGTTTACAAGGCTAAGGTGCCAAATGTGACGGGCTTCGTCGCAATAGCCCCCGGGGATATTTTCTACATGCGGCATACTTACCTCTTCGACATGTTGCAAGGATTCCGGCTGCACGATACCCTGGTCTGGCTGTTCTCGCTTAATATGGCCATGCGGATCATTAGAGATGGGACCCCGGGCATCGTGATAGTGGATCCCTACTTCATGCGTTACGCCGTCTTGATAACACATGAGGGTTTCCTAATGGCGACCGACTACCTCTCATGCTTCTTGCAAACAAACTTGGCAAGGATGTGATTCTCATTCCCTACCACCCAGAGTCAGAGAGTGGTCACCAAGGCTACGTGATCATATCCTTGAATGTGCAATGCTCAAATTCCTTGTATCTCAACTCGGGTATTGCAATGAGGAAAGACTACTCCATTATCAAGAGAGTTCTTGATGATGCTCTCAACGGCTACATCATAGCGGGAGGCACCATCCCTAGTAGGACAGTTCAGAGGCACGGCATGCACATGTTCGGCCACACAACGGAGTTCCCTTGCGTCAAGTAGACGCTTGACAGCGGGAATGATGCCTTCTACGCCCTACACCACATGAAGGCGTTCATACGGGACCAACATTACAACACGCTGCCATCTAACCTCCGAAGGTGGGCTAAGGATCTTGAACCTATATAGTATCACAACCTCAGGATGGATTTCTTCGATATCTAGGAGGAGATCTCGACAATCGTGCACCAACAAGTCATAAAATCTAGGGGGCTCTTCTACAGCGGCAATCCGCCGTGCAACAACAAGGAGATAGATGAACACTTAGCAAAGCACAGCGGGATGTTCATGATGTTAGCGAAAGGAGCTAAATGGGGCTTCATCAATATCCCCGAGCCGACTTATCAGCCGAAGAAGTCTTGATGTTTGCCTAGCTACCTATTAGTTCCGAACTTGTGTTGTAAACTTTATCCCTATGTTAACTTGCCTAGCAACCTCTAGAGTATGTTTCGTAAACCATTGAACTTGATTATGAGTGATGCTAGTTATTTGTGTTATGAACTATTTTAGTGCTTGGTCATATGTTGCTTTCATTCGTTATTGCCGCCCTACTTCTTGGTTTGCTTTCCATCTTTCTTCGAAATGCCGATGATTAAAACGTGTTGTGGCACTATGTGTGTGACTATACCGCTACTGGATCTGGTGTGCCAAGTATACTTGTAATTTGTGCATCCTCTACTTGCCACACCGGATCCTTTAGCGACATTGTTATGTCCATGCCCAACCTAAGTATGAGGCACTAATCCAAGTCATTATTGGATTGCTTTTTTTGTCTTTCTTCGAAATGCCGATGATTAAAATGTGTTGTGGCACTATATATGTGTGTGAAGGGAATATGCCTTGAGAGGCAATAATAAAGTTATTATTATACATATTCCAAGTATTTGATAGATGTTTATTTTACATGCTATAATTGTATTAATTTGGAAACTTTAATACATGTGTGTTTAATAAACAAAAGGAAAGTTCCTAGTTATGCCTCTCTTATAAACTAGCTCGTTTATTAACAAGATGATCAAGGTTTCCTGATCATGGACATTGGATGTTGTTAATAACGAGGTCACAACATTAGTGGAATGATGTGATGAACATTCATCCAAAGTATAGCATTATGGTCAGAGTCATTGTGTTTATATTGCTATAACATCTAACAAAGTAATCCTAGTCCTTAGACCATGAGATCATGTTAATCACTAACACTAGAAGAGTATCTTTATAACATCAAACATCACACTGTGAAAGGGTGATTATAAAGGTGGGTTCAGTGCTACGAATATGTTATGTAGAGGCTCATGGATCAAGAGTGGGATTTGTCCATCCTGATGACGGATAGATATACTCTGGGCCCTCTCGGTGATATCGCATCGGTTAGCTTGCAAGCAAGTGATAAGATCACTAGAATGTTATATCACGGGAACGAGAAAAGAGTACATGTCGGTAACGAGATCAAACTAGGTATGGAGATACCAATGATCGAATCTCGGACATGTAATATATCGCGAGACAAAGGGATTTAGTTACTAGCGTTAAAGGTTCTCACGATCACAAAAGTCATCGTAGAATGTGTAGGAGTCAGTATGGATCTCCGTGTCCCGTTTCTGATTATTGATTTGAGAGGGGTCTCGATCATGTCTGCATTATTGACGAACCATAGGGTGACACACTTAAGGGACACCAACACCATTTGGAGCAAATATGTTTCATACGAATGAATTGCAAAGTGCTGGAATTATTTCAATAGATACCGAAACTGTTTCGGGTGAAATTGCAGAAATTGGTTCTGCATGTAATATTGAAATGTTACAGGGGGTTTTATGTGAATGTTTTTTAATTAAAGTAATTAACAAAAATCTGAATAAATTTAATAAAAGAATTTTATTAAATGAGAGAGCATAAATTTGGAGAAATTTAATGCATTTAAAGTAAAGACTTTAAAGAGGAATTTTAAGGGTCACTTTTATGTGGAGGGGGTTACCACCACATGAATGGGGGAGGTGAGGGGTCACCCCCCATGGGGCTCCGGCCATGGGGAGGGGTACCCCCTCCTCCTAGAAAAGGCCACCCCTCTCACCCTTCTTCCTTACACCTCCTCGTGAAGGATCTCTCTCCCCCTCTAGAATTATTCCCCCATGGTCTCAAATTAGCGAGATACATGTTCCCGGTGGCATTTCGTCTGGAAGGAGTTACTGATTCTGCTGCATCACTGGAGCGAGGAGGTGGAGGTTGTTCAGTGGCCTGAACGTGTGTGCGAGTGCGGATGCGCTGCTGGTTTGTGGCGCTAGGACTTCCACACGATCTTGAGATTGGCAAGCGAATGACTACATCATCCACGAGTTCCTACTCATTAACAAAACTTTGTTGTCTTCGAGGGTAAGTTCTCTATGGATGTATATCCACCCGTTGCTTGTATCTAGTTGATAGATCTTGGCGTATAGTTCCCATCGTAGGATTTTTTTTTGTTTTCTATGCTGCAAACCCTTCAGTGTGTGACTATACCACTACTAGATCTAGTGTGCCAAGTAGACTTGTTATTTGAGCTTCCTCTACTTGCCACACCAGATCCATCAGCGACATTGTTATTTCCGTGCCCAACCTAAGTATGAGGCACCCATATATATAGGCATGATCTTATCTTGTGAACTACTATTGCTTTCCACTGACATAGCTAATATTATCTATCTTGTGTATAGGAGATGGTGAAGAAGTGCTATGTCGTGTACGTCGGTAGGGTTCCAGGTGTGTACGAGGAGTGGGAAGACTACCAGAAGCAAGCGAGCAACTTCTCAGGAAACAGTTATAAAGGCTACAATAGTGGAGAGGTGGCGGAAGATAAGTGGAGGGAGCACGGGAGGAAGAAGTGGAGGAACTTCGTCATGATCACCACCTTGCTCTTCATGGTAGGTTGTGTGCTCTACTTCACCTAGATATCTCCATCATGTAGTTGTAATGTGATTGTGAAATTGTACTCGGTCCCCGAGAGATGTGAACTTGGTGTTGTGTGTGATTTACTAGTTGGTTGATGTGTGAACTTTCGTATGTTGCGGATTAATTCAAGTTGATGTATGATGTACTTGTATTCGTGTTGGTTCTACTATGTTTTGGCCAATTGCAACTTTGTGGAAATTCTGTGTTGTTTATACTGTATTTTGGACTGTATAATACCTATGTATTGTGTATTCTGGACAATACTATGGTTCTATAAAATTTAAAATTCGAAAATGCTATTTAAGGGGCATATGTAAAGCTATTAGAGGCTCATATGTGAGACATACTCGAGGCACATCTTTCAGAAATAGTCGAGGCACATCTGATATGCGCCTTGTATACCCTAGGTATACCCTAGATATGTGAGGCACATATCGATATGCGCCTCGCACATCTAGGGTATACAAGGCGCATGTCAGATGCGCCTCGGGTAAAAAAATACTAGCAGCGTGGGCCTCGAGGCGCATCCCATATGCGCCTCGAATGACTTTTATGGTGCGCCTGGAGTAGGCTTTTCCCTAGTAGCGTTGAACGCCCAAACACTAAGGTCATGATACTAAATGGAAATGGAGAACATGAACAAATGAGTGAAGGAGAGTATGAAGCTTTGAAACGAGTTCACCTCCAACAACAATACTCACGTGAGGATGATGAACTCTACTACGACCATGACACAAATCCAACACTCGTAGTCACAAGAGTATGGACCACCAATCTCCAAGTTGAACAAGACCAAAGGTGCAATATCTTCCAAACTAGAGCCGGAGTGAATGGAAAATTTATCAAAGTGATTATAGATTGTGGAAGTTGTCATAATTTGGCAAGTGAAGAATTTTGCAACAAACTCAAGTTGGAGTATATGAACCATCCTCATCCATATCATGTCCAATGGATTAGTGACAACGGAACATTCAAGATAAAGTACAAAGTCGATGTCATTTTGAAGATTGGCCCCTATGAAGATACTAATGAATGTGACATAGTGCCAATGGTGGTTTGTCACATGCTTCTTGGGAGACCATGTTAATTTGATAGAGAAGTTATACATGACGGTCGCACCAACCACTATTCCTTCAAGTGGCACAACGACACCTTTGTACTCTGACCCATGATGCCAAGCCAAATCATTGCCACAAATGCAAGAAGCCTACCCAAGATACAACAAGAGAAGGATCCTTGTGAGATGAGGTGGTAGGAGAGTGAACCACACCACGTGAGTGAGAGCCAAATGCCAAAGTTGAGTAAAAAACAAAAAGTGCCACATCGAATGCGACCAAAAGTGAGATGAATGATTGGACTGTGACCCATGCTAACAAACTATCGCACAATTCTCTCTTTGTTGTCGGTTTCGCAAGGTATTCAAGATATGAAACTGACACTACACGAGAAAAGATATTTAGTGACAAACAACTTTTGTCATCTAATATGCCATATCCATCACCTATTACACCCCGGTGACAAAAAGGTCCTGTCATGAGGTCCATCATGGAATCTCCATCATAGATTCTTATACAGTGACAAAATGCAATTTTTGTCACTGTTAATGTATCTTCGGTGATATTCCTTAATCTTTCATTTAAGATGGGTTATCCTTGACGGACGTTTTCTGTCACCGTATAGACAAAAATATGTCATTGTCTAGCATATTAGATGACAAGTGTGTTGTTACTATCAAGTAGTAGGTCCAGTCACTATTGATTACGTGGCTACTGACATGTGCGTCCCATGTTGCTGACGTGGCTGCTAGTAGGTGGGGCCAACGATGATGATGTGGCAGCTTACATGTGGGACGGTGAGCCAGATAGATATTACTTGATTCTCACGGAGGTGGTTCATCCGCATAGCATCTGCCACCTTATTACTCTTATAGCCTTTGTAGCTATTGCCCGAGAAATCGTTCACTTGCTTGAGACAGTGGTTCTACTTGTCGTAGATGCCTAGAACATGATCTTTGTAAACCATGTACCACTTCTTCGCCATCTCTGTAGACAAGACAAATCATATTAGATAAGGGAAAGCTAGAGTTCACATATATAGTGTGCCATGGCACTTTAATCATCGACATTATCGAAAAAGGACCAAAGTAAGCAAAAACATGTAAAGTCTCATTTAAATATACACTTATCAAAAATGGCCAACTCAAAAAGCATGCCTCATATATACTTAGGCTTGTCTGGACACAGGAACATGATCCGATAGAATTGTGAGCCAAGTAGGATGCAGAAGACTTGGACTTGTGCATAGCACAAGGCTCACAATCCCATCGCAACACATTTAAATAGATAGTGTGCCACGCCATTTTAATCATCGACACTCTCGAAAAAGGACCAAAGTAAGCAAAAAAGGACTAAAATGTAAGAAAAAGAACTAAGCACTGATTAATAACCCTAATAAGTAGCATTGATCACAATTAAGTTCAACAACCATTGAAACTATATAGAGCTAGACACAAGTTAATGTGGGGATACAAGTTTACATCACACAAGCTGATCGATAGTTCAGAACTACAACTACTAGGCAAACATTAAGACTTCTGACTCATCTTAGGGAACATGAGTACGCCTTTTTTCGTCATGGACGGCCTAAAGTCACCATGCATCTATATGTGATCTTCTATGTCACAGTTAGGTGGTATTATGCCTCCATAGAAGATCCCCTCGCGCTCATGACATCATGAAAGATGATTGTGGAAAACTAATGCTGGATGCGATAGAACTCTTGTCTAATATATGAATATTGGACCTTTGCCTTGCCTTGGGCCCACTGTTGGAGATAAGCTGGCAGTGTAGAGTTCTGTTGGTACAGTAGGAAAGCCCGCATGTGATGGAGCATAGTATGATTCCTTCCGACTGCCAGCAGCCTGCTTCACGTAGGGGACCTCCATTATGTGGGTTAACACATGCTTTCTGAACTTGACCTTTTTGTTCATGAAGTTGGTGCCTTCCATTGAGGTATAGCAACTGAGAGCATTATCCAGAACATCCTTGATTTTGTCGTAGTTTTTTCTTCTTTTATGCACTCCCGAAGTCGAAATACGTGGCTTGCGAATGTTTCAGTGATAAGGCGATGAGTGTGCAGTCTTCATCTCTGTGCAAAACCATTCAAACGGAATGTTGTTGGAAAAGAAATGATGGAAGTCTAAAAAAGCATGTTATGGCGACGAGCGAATGACTTACTAAGGAAATTAAGGCACGAGACTATATTCCTTCATCTTGTTCCCCACCATGACGCCTTGGAGGTACTCTGCCACAAATAATCGTTCAATGGAGCTTGCCAAGTAGAAGTCATGCATGTAAAAGGGGTCCACTATCATGATGCCTAGGGTGTTCTCTCTAATGATCTGCATTGCCATGTTGAGCGAAAATAGGCGGACCATGGTATAGTGCAGCGGGTTCAGGTGGAACACATCGACGACATTGTCAAACCACACGGTTAAGATATCCCCGGGGGCATCATCGATGAAGCCCAAGTAATTTGGCACCTTAGCCACAAAAACTGGGTACGCTGGATCTTTCTATCAAAGAAGGCGTTCCTTGACTATCAACACACTGTCATGCACACTCTTCATATCCCAACTTGCGACCTTGTAAAATTTCTGAGTTAGCATCGGCTTACCCACCACATGTATCCTCCACATAATATCCCAGGGTCTTGGTGGCTCGTCCTGAGCCCATATCACATTCAGAGCCGATGCCACCACCAGATGGCTAGCTGGCTTGCTAGATTTTTTGTCCCTTCTTAACTATTGGAGAGAAAGGAGGGACCGCAATATCCTCAGTGGCCACCCTATGGAGTGTGGGGCTTAAAATAAATGGTCATTTGGATGTATTAGGCTCGATGAAGGCACCAGCTAGAGGCGTCTCCTGGGAACCGAACAAACGCTTGTTGTAAGCGGGTTTCTCTGCGAGGCCACCAGCTAGGCCGCGAGCCTCTGTTTCATGGCAGGGTTCTTCGTTGCTACCAGGACCATTGATGGCTCTGAAATATATCCATCTAACGTCTACATTTAAACTGGATATTAGTCATACTTTTTTATGAAATATCTCTCTAAACCCTGCCACTAATGCTAATATTTAGAGGGGTATGCAATCCTTTATTCTTGTATTTTTCCTGCGCGGATAATGTCGTTTAAAGGAGGGAATCACTACATTAAAGTCAAAGATATGATATTTCCTTCGACCAGAAGAAACCAGGAGCCGTCAAGTGAAGGAAGACGCCATAACGACCAACTATACAGCCGGAGAAAAAATTCCGACCGTATAGCTCCGGTCATATAGTTGGCACCGCCACCGTTAGGTCAAACAGAACAAATTTCGTGAAGGGACCCCTATATAAAGAAGCCTCATGCGACGGGAAAAGCTCGTGCGCATCCTACAGTTCCTCCACCATCTCTCGCTCTGCTAAAAAATCGCCTCAGATCTCCAAACCGTTCTCCATCTCCATAGCCATACTTCACCACTTGTAATAGTAGATCTCTTCTACGATTGGCGACATTGTAAGACTATTGCTATCAATCTCATTATTTTCATTACAATATTTGTGATTGTTGATCTCATCTCTATGTGTGAGTAGTTCTCCTTGGGCTAAGGGCTTCGGCCTAGCCATGTAGCAATTGTGCATGTGAATTATCGTAGATGGGATTTTGTATTAGTTTGTATGACATGATGATTATTGTATCCTCTCTTGCCTCAATCCAAGGACTTGTCAGGTACCCAAGACCCCGAGGGTTGAGCCAGGTATAGGGAGTATGAGTGATGACTGATCTGCAGGTTGGGGACCCTAGTGAAAGAAGGGGTAGTACGGTTGTATGTGAGGGATTTGCTTGGGATTAACGGTGACATCACGATGCATATCATTAGTTCTCTTTCTTCTATGGATGAGACTAGTAGGTTATTGCTATAAGCGGTTGTAGAGGCAATAGCAATTATGGATGCACTTCCCACATATAATTTATCTTGCTCTAACAAGTACACGCATGCTTTATTTCTATCTTTTATTTCCATCAGATGTTTTGCACAGCTACAGGTGAAACCGAACGCCGTAGGCCCTTTCCCTCCATCATCAACAACAACCAAAAGACGCAAACTACTGGTCCCATGAAAATACAAAATGAATTCTTAAACTCCTGAAGGTCCGTTAAAGTAACTTCACTACGCATTCGCTTCCCGAGGATTCGATAACCTAGGTCTACTAGGGAAAAAGAAGCTATACTACATCCATAATCCGGATCGAAGGTATAAATCCTTTTTCTGGCGCCATTGCCGGGGAAGCAATAGCTGTCCTGGTGAGGTTATTAGGAATCTTGCTAGTTTTAATTCTTGTTTTAAATTTTGTTAGTTTGCTTTCAGTCTTCATTTGATAAACCAAAAAAATTAGTTAGTCTTTAAATTCTTGTTTTTATTGTTATAATTTTTAATCTAAGAAAACCCAAAAACATAGGAAGTATGGCTGAAAAGAAGCTTGGGAGTTTGCTACTCCCAATAATGATTATTTGCGTACTCCTATTACTCAGCCAATAATTGCTACTGATGATTATGAAATTAAGCCCCATTATTTAAGTTTGGTTCAACAGAATCAATTTGGAGGCTCTGTTGTTGAAGACGCAGGTATGCACTTAAATACTTTCACTGAAATATGTGATATGATGCGTATAAAATACGTTGACCCTGATGCGGTCAAATTACGTGTATTTTCTTTCTCTCTAAGAGGAAGATCTAAACAATGGTTGCTATCTTTGCCTAAAAATACTATTACATCATGGGTGGGATGTACTTCTTTATTTATGACTAAATTTTTCCCACCTACAAAGACTATGCAACTCCGATCTAATATTACTGGTTTTAGACAGGAAGAGCATGAGCCACTAGCGCTTGCATGGGAGAGGATGAAAGAATGCCTAAGAAACTATCCTAGTCATGGGATGGAAGATTGGTTAATCCTCCATTTATTTTACAATGCTCTTAATCTTGTATCTAGGTCTATGCTTGATACTGCAGCTGGAGGAACATTTATGGGTAAACATATTACCGAAGCCAAGCAGCTGCTAGACAATATGCAAGACAACCATGCCCAATGGCATGTGGAAAGATCAAACACGAAGAAGGTGAACTCTATCTCACCACAATAGAAGATCTCAATGCTAAGTTGTATGAGCTCATACTAGCCGTAAAAGGTAAGGAAACTCAGGTAAGAGCCACCCTCAAGACAAATATTGAAGAAATAGACTTTGTAGCTCGTAATGATTACAATCCTGCTTGGAAAAAGAGTTACAATCCTAACTTTCAGAAACACTATGCTAGTCCTGCAGGAAACTCTAATAATAATATGGGAAATAGTGATGGTAGTCTCCAGGAAACACTGAAGTCTTTCATAGACTCACAAAACGAACAAAATAATATTTTAGTTAAAATTACAGAGAACCTTGATGCCATGCTTGGTAAACAATCTAACCAAGCTGTTAGTTTGAGGAATGATTTACAGGCCCTTCAAGAAAGAACAAGGATCGTTGAGGCACAGCTAGGTAGGATAACCGAGAGTCAAACTCTCATTCTAGCTAAGTTTGCAGGAAAAGCTGAGCCCAATCCTATTGAGGAACTCAAAATGATGAGGATCCAAAGAGAGGAGCCTGAAGAACTTGATTATAGTAATGCCCCTTCACCAAGCTACACCATCGAAGATCTCGTAAAAAGGATCAACGTCAAAATTCCGGTAAGTGAAGGTAATGATGAAGCCATGTATCAACACTTTGTTGATCAAGTAGCAATAAAGGTACGTGAGCTTGAAGAGGAATACGAGAAAATTGCTGAAAAGTTACCTGTTAAACTAGATGACATATTTGAGCCTACTATTAAGATAAAGATCGTAACCAATGAGATAACTGCACTTGTGATCTAGGTGCAGGCGTCTCAACAATTCCAAAGAGTCTTTTTAACAAGTTAAATCTTGGCTCCTTTGAAATTACTGAGTTAAAATTGCATCTAGCAGATTCTACCCACAAACAAGCTGTAGGGATTAAGGAGAATACTTTAGTTTATATCAAAGGCTATCCTACTTTAATTGATTTTGTTATTGTTGACATGCCTGAGGATACAGTTGCTCCTATAATTATAGGCCGTCCTTTCTTAAGAACTATTAAGGCTTTGATTAATCTGCATGAAGGGAACGTGAAGTTGCAATTGCCTTCACGGGATCCTTTTGTTATTCATTTCCCCGGGAAGAAGAAAGCCAAGCATGACGAAAAGGAGGCCATGACTTTGAAGGCCAATTACTTTGGAGTGGGTGCTCCACTCATCTGGCCGAAGTGAGTACCATCAAGGTCAAGCTATTGACCGTAAAAGAGCGCTCCATGGGAGGCAACCCATGTTAAATAAAGGTTTGAGTTAAATTTTTAGTTTTTGTTAAAGTTTTGTTTAATAAAGAGACCTAGAAAACTCCATTTGAGGAGAAGAAATTTGGTAGTACTTGAAATTCTACTTTATTCATGCTATTGTTGGTCGACAATATTTACTGTCAATTTTGTGTAAAAAACAAGGTATATCACTAAGTTACAGGAAACGAAATAGTTTAGAAAGAAACATAAATTTTTTGACACATACACAGAGAGTTTAACAACCAACTATATGGCGGGGAATAAAAATTCCGGCCGTATAGTTATCTTTGCCATCGAAAAAATTTCTGCAATATGTACTGAGAGTTTAACGACCAACTATACATCAGGAATAAAAATTTCGGCCGTATAGCTGCGGTCATATAGATATCAATGCCTCCGTACATTTTCTTTTCATATATACTGAGATTTTAACGACCAACTATATGGTGGGAATAAAAAAATTCTGGCCGTATAGCTCCGATCGTATAGATATCTATGCCTTTGCAAATTTACTTTCACAGGGATAGCCAGTTTAACGACCAACTATACGGCCGGAACATTTTGTTCCACCCATATAGTTGCGGTCGTATAGCTGTGCCACCAGGAGGAAGACCTAATATTTTGTCAGAACGCCAAGTATACGGCCGGACTGCATGTTCCACCCGTATAGTTGCGCCCTTATAGTTGCGTCCGACCACAAAATCGCACGGGAAGGTACTACCAACTCCAAAACTTCAATCCTTTTACTTTCTTCTACCTCCAAACTCTCTCAAAACCTCAAGGGATCTTTATCTCTACTCAATTTCGTTCGATTTCCTCACACACAAGTGATCTACGGTATGTTTCTCCTCCGATACTCCAATTACTTTTTGCAAATCCATCTTCAATCTATTGTGATTATCAATCTAGGGTGAGACCTACTATGAACCAATTGCAATGCTTTTCTTACCTATATTATTATCTTGAGGAGATTCTTTAGTGTGTTTAGATGAGGAATATATTATACTTACTGTTGCTGGATCAAAAGTTTTATTTTTGCCTTTCTTCAATGTTTTTAGAAGATGAACACAAGGAGCCAAACTCGTGCTCATGCCACATCTAGCGCTTCTCAGGCTGTCGCTCGGGAACGCAAGGGGATATGGTTCAGGAATGAGGCCCATCGCGAACGCTTCAACAAGATCAAGAACCGCGAAGTGAAGGCCACCAAGTGGGCTTGCCCCCTTATATTGAACCAACTCGGTATTTCTAATGATTTCAATTTACTTTGCAATAGAGCCATACTGCAAAACATTGTGTACAATGATGCACTTACTTATCGCTGCTTAACCATTGAATTCCTAAGCTCATTGCAAAGCACCGGTAAACAATGGAAGGAGAGGATACTATATCCTTTTGACTGTCGAAAAACAACTACACTCTAACATTGGATGAATGGTGTGCATGCTTTAATTTTACAAATAATGATATTAATGCTATATGCGCATCCTTTACTGGCCTAATTCCTTCCCCCGATCAATACTATAATGGAATGAGTTTCACTAGTAGAGTGAACAAGGGGAAGAATATTCAACATCCTATGAATCGCTATTTATTCTATGTTATTGCTAACACCTTGCAGGCACGTAATGAGTTCACGAGACTCAACGAAGAGGACATCTTAGTCCTTGCAAAGGCTGCTTACATCAACTGCAGCTTGTCACTCAACTTGGGCGCCATCCTTGTGCACTACCTGGAGAACCAAGCCTCCCAAAGCCAAGGGACAATCACTGGAGGAGGCGTCATCACTGTGCTTGCCACTGCCCTAGGCCTCAACCTAGGTGAGTTGCAACCCGTACTTGGTGAGACACATGTTGTCTTCTCCACCTTGAGAGCTAGTGGATTGCTCCCTAGGGGAGGTGGTGTTTATTACCTGCATATTACTGTAGCTGGGCGTATCTACCCTGCTCCTTTGCATAATGGTCTTTTCTCTATCGAGGAAGGATGTTTGCTATATGATGTGCAGGTTGAGTAGTACCAACCTGAGGAGGAGATTCTTGAAGAGGATTAGGACGAAGAGGAGGAGCAAGAGGTTCCTTATCAAGAGGAGGAGCAAGAGGTTCCTTATCAAGAGGAGCAGCCACAAACCCGGTTCGCCACATACCAAGATTTCCAAGGACTTGGAAGGACTGTGTAGAGGATGCACAACCTCTCTCTGAACCTCCGAGAATCAAAAAATAACCTCTCCACTCAATTCGTGAACTGGAGTAACGACTTTTTCCCACCACCACAATGATTTGAAGGGCTTGCAAAAGCCTAAGCTTGGGGAAGTTTCCTCATGTATCTTTATTTGGTGTTTATTTGCTTTTATTTTTTGAGGTTACGTTTTATTTGAGTTTATAAGCACTCATGTTGGTTTCCCCAACACTTTATCTTTAGTTCTTTTTATTTTCTTTCAAAATTTTCTAGCCAAGCTTTGCCGCCAATTTTCTATTCTTTATTTCCCCCTCTTAAAAATCACAAAAAGATTTCTCCATTTTTCCTTGTTTTCCCTCTTTCTTTTCTTTCCGCCTCGAGGTCTTCGTATGTTTGCAGGAGAGTGATCGACTTCGAGTTTCCAAGAAACAAATAAAAAAGGGAGAGAGAAGTGGAACCAAACATGAGAGGTATGCCTTATGACTCCCAACTTTTGAAGTTTGAGAAACCCATGCTAGTTAGTAGTAAATTTTGAGATATTAAATTGGTGGAGTGAGTCTTTGTATTGTCGTAAGATTGTCATTTGCATGGGTATTTAATTGGGCTCCTTTTGTTCCAGCTCTCGTAGTTAACCAAGTCTTGCCTAAAAATTGCTAAACAATTGTAATAAGAAAAAGTCTCACAATTGAAGGCTTGGGTGTTGTAGTGCTTATTCTTAAAGGCTTATTTCTAGAGACACTCGACACCACTGAAAATATTGATTAACTTGATAGCTCTCTTTGAAAGGATTTGTTCGATTGAATAAATGTTTGGCGGTTTTTTTGAGCATGCCAAACTTTGACTTGTTAATCATAAGAATGATATAGCTTTATGCATGTCAAACTTCATGGGATGCCAACAACTCCGCTGGCCTACGAACGATATTCATGGAGGAAACTCCTAGATTTCGGCTATGAGTTGATTAAATACCTGTAGCAACAATGCTATAGTGGGTAAGATTCTTGGCAGTCTCGGGTCGCTGTAAACAAGATGGAATCACTCCTCTTGCCGTTGTGAGAAATCATTATGCAAAAGGAACACAATCCTTAGTGAAGCCACGAGTGTCCATCACAGCCCGATAAACTAAATATTTTTTTTGGCATGCTCTCAATTAGTTAAAACCTGAAATTCTTGAAGGACAATGAATAGAAAATTAGTGGTTGCAAAGTCTTGATTTATTGATGTGGTGGAATTGAGATACTCTAGTATATATGCTTTTCATGACAGCTCTCACACTCTTAATTTACATGATCATACTTTACTGTTCAAAGGCAAGCCTATGAGTTGATTACTTGACATGGAATAAAATTTACTCATTTGGATCATCCATACTTACAATAATTTTGCTATGCTATAAGGATGCATGAAACCAGTATGATATGCTTGACATTACTCTATCTATGCTAAAAAATAGATTTACAAATTGATGGAAATATGAGACTACTAATCATGAGTATGATCACCATCTCGTTATTTTAGTTTAAATGCTGAGTTCCTTTTTGATTTTGGTTTTCTCGCTCAGGACGATCAAGTTTAAGCTTGGGGAGGTTGATGGCTCTGAAATATAGCCATCTAACATCTATATTTAAACTTGATATTAGTCATATTTTTGATGAAATATCTCTCTAAACCCTGCCACTAATGCTAATATTCAGAGGGCTATGCAATCCTTTGTTCTTGTATTTTTCCTACGCAGATAATGTGTTTTAAAGTAGGGAATCACTACATTAAAGTCAAAGATACGATATTTCCTTCAACCAGAAGAAACCAGGAGCCGCCCAGCAAAGGCAGACGCCGTAACTACCAACTATACGACCGAAGAAAAAAATCTGACCGTATAGCTCTGGTCGTATAGTTGGCGCCACCACCGTTAGGTCAGACAGAACAACTTTTGTGAAGGGACCCCTATATAAAGAAGCCTCAGGCGACGGGAAAAGCTCGCGCGCGTCCTCCAATTCCTCCACCATCTCTCGCTCCACCAAAAAGCTGCCTCAGATCTCCAAACCCTTCTTCATCTCGATAGCCATACTTCACCACTTATAACAGTAGATCTCTTCTCTGATTGGCGACATTTTAAGACTATTGCTATCAATCTCATGATTTTCATTACAATGTTTGTGATTGTTGATCTCATCTCTATGTGTGAGTAATTCTCCTTGGGCTAAGGGCTTCGGCCTAGCCATGTAGCAATTGTGCATGTGAATTATCATAGAAGGGATCGTGTATTAGTTTGTATTACATGATGATTATTGTATCCTCTCTTGCCTCAATCCAAGGACTTGTCAGGTACCCAAGACCCCGAGGGTTGAGCCAGTTATAGGGAGTATGAGTGATGACTGATCTGCAGGTTGGGAACCCCAGTGATAGAAGGGGTAGTACGGCTGTATATGAGGGATTTGCTTGGGGTTAATAGTGACATCACGATGCATATCATTAGTTCTCTTTCTTCTATGTATGAGACTAGTCGGTTATTGCTATAAGTGGTTGCGGAGGCAATAGCAATTATGGGTGCACTGCCCACATATAATTTATCTTGCTCTAACAAGTACACGCATGCTTTATTTCTATCTTTTATTTCCATCAGATGTTTTGCACAGCTACAGGTGAAACCAAATGCCCTAGGCCCTTTCTATCCATCATCAACAACAACCAAAAGACGCAAACTACTGGTCCGGTGAAAACACAAAAGGAATTCTTAAACTCCCGAAGGTCTGTTAAAGTAACTTCACTACGCGTTCGCTTCCCGAGGATTCGATATCCTAGGTCTACTAGGGAAAAAGAAGCTATACTACATCCGTAATCTGGATCGAAGGTATCAACCATGCAACCATGTCGAGTGTTGATTTAATGATCGATATTGTCATCATCGTCCTTGTTGTCTGGATCCTATGCCATAGGCATGTCAATATTATCCGACACGTCGCGTGGAGGTGACGCCACTGGCACGACTAGTGGTGTTGTCTGTGGGGGGTGCCCCCGTCCCCAAACGAATCAGGCTCTTCATTTAGAACATGAAAAGGCTGTAGCAATTTCTAAGGACAAATGGCTTGTCTTAATCAGCTCCCAGGGGTTGAATGCGAGGTTCCATGTCGTCCTAGCCACATAACACCAAAATAATTTGAATCCTATGCACGGTAGCTGGCATCGGCTTTGAGTGGAACACGCGGTTTAACAATTGAATGATAGAGCCCTTGGAAACATCCCTCAACTTGTTGTTCACGTAGCTTAGGAGAGTGCATTGAACATCGGCCTATGGAAAACATGTACAGCGTTAGAGATGTGATGAGGGGTTAACTCATCAATACCCATCGCAGATGGACTTAGGTTCGAGGAAGTGGGGAGTGCTGGAGGCATAGATCGGCTAGCAAACAAGAACATAGGGGACACGAGGTTTACCCAGGTTCAGGCCTTGTAGAGGACCCTACTCCTGCTTGTCTACTCTTGGAATTATCGAGGAGTCAAAAGTTACAGGGGTGCGCAGATGCAATCAGGCGATGGTGTGGAAACTAGGGTTGCAGATATCCTCCTTGCCACCCCTCCTAGCCTTTATATAGATAGGCTAGGTCTCGGGATAGCAGGCCGAGTCAGTTACACATTAGGGTTTCCCTTCAAATTACTATCTTATGTTTGCCGTGTTCTGCAAGGAGTCAAAGTCTCCCAGGTCACCCGGATCTTGACTGGACCTTAGCAACATCGTGGGCTTCTTCTGGGCTGGACCGTATATGCTGATCTCGAGTACCTGTAAGGTATGCCCATGTCAGTATCCCCCGAGTGTCTAGTCGAATCGCAGATTCGAGTGGAGACTTATGAAGCTTTTGAGTGTATAGTCGAGCATGTTTTCGAGTGTTCTAGTTTATGTCATCGGGATCGTCGATATACGTGTCTGATTCATTTGATGAATCGGGACCAGTTAACTGCCATAGGGCAAAATGACGCAATCTAGTCAAATTCGAGTCCCCGGACGCGAATTCAGAAAGTGCTGGCGTAATTCGACTCATGCTGCGGAGGTCTTATAGAATTCAAATTCAAGTATGTAAGTGTGAGCACTCGACGCGTCCGTCAAGGCTTATTTCATCGTACCTGTAGGAACAGATTATTTCTAGCAGAGCACAACAGGTGCATTGCCAGGCCTTCTTCAGGTCTTATCTTCACGCTGTGAGCATGACATCCGAGTTTTTGTCATCACGGAGATGATTCGGGTGGCCCATGAGATGCAGTCTCTTTGCAGGGAAAATATGAGGTGGAGTCGCCAATGCTTTCGAGTGTGGATGTAGGCAACACACAAATGAAAGAAAATCATAGGGTGCACGGCCAGCGCTCCCTATGTGAGTAGCCCCCGAGTGCCTATTCGAATTGAAGACTCGAGTGGGGACTATGAATTGTTTTGACTGTTGTCATCTTTTGCTTGTTTTAGTCAAATATGCTTCCAGCGCTCCCTATGGGAGTAACCCCGAGTCCACAATCGAATCGTTGATTCGAGTGAGGGGTCTGTTAAGTATAGTTACTTTGTCGAAAAAGTTTCTATGTCCATGTAGATGTTCGGGTGCGCGTCCAGTGCTCCTGTTAGGAGTAGCCCCCGAGTGCTTGGTCGAGTCGAAGACTCGAGTAAGGACTAGATTAGTCAGAAGATGCTCTTGCTGGAGTGAATGACATCAGTGCTAACAATGAGATGACCTCATTTGTCCGCGTGAGCAGTTTTGATGGGACGTGACGAAAGTGGGGCCCCATTTCTGATTTGGATTTGACTAGGCATGTGTAATCTTTGGTTTTAACTGCGTCTCCTTGATTCTCGCGCGTAATGGGAAAAGTGGGGCGACGGTTCACCGCCTGCCTCACCACGTGTCCATCTTGATGTGCGCCACACATATGATTACTGCGCTTCTGGCCATTGGATTGCATCTACGCTGAGGTTAAGTAGGGGACTTTTGTGCGGTAATTTTCCCACAACTCATCTTCTTCCTCGCGCTCTGCCTCCATTGCTGATATTTGCTGCTTCATTGCTCGCGCCCCCGTTGCTGCGCTGGACAGCCTCAAGACCTTCCCGAGCTACTTTCTGTGCTCGCACCGCACTCACAAGATGGGGAAGAAGAAAGGCGCCTCTGTCGCTGGATCTGCGGCCGCCACCATTGCGGCCAAGAAGAAGGGCGCCGCTGCCACGGGCACGGTACTACTACCGCAGCTGCCAAGAAGAAAGGTGCGGGCACGGGCGTCACGAATGGATCATGGTGATAGACCGCCATCAAGGAGACGGAGCTCTTCAACTGGTGCCAAGATGGCGCTCTCCCTGCTACCGAGGATGACTGTCAGATTCCCGGTGATGAGGTAATCCCCAATCCCCTCACCGGATTTCGGGTGATGTTCCTCGCATTTGTCATTCACGGTCTTTCTCTCCCCTCCACAAGTTTGTGAGGGGGTTACTCTGCTTCTACGTGCTCCAGCTCCATCAGCTGACCCCCAATTCCATTCTTCATATTGCTTGCTACATCACCCTTTGCGAGTGCTGGCTCGGAATCGAGCCACACTTTGGCCTTTTCAAAAAACTCTTCAAACTGAAGCGCTAGTCGGGCTCTGGGTCGATAGTCTACGATATAGGAGGCTGCGGCATCCATGTAGACCCCAATGTCAAATATTTCTCCATCAACTTCAATGCATCTATGCAAGGGTGGAGAGAGAAGTTGTTCTATATCTGTGACCAGAAGGTTGATGAGGAACACTTCGGACTCACGCCTTTTGATTCAAAGGAAGAATGCAAAAGGAGGAGATCATGGAAGAACACGGTGATGCCCGACGAAGCCAAAGAAACTGAGGCTCTGTACAAGCGTGTCTGCGACCTTGAACTCCACATGGGCAGCGCAGACCTCATTTGCATCTAGATGCATTGTCGAGTGCAGCCGCCGCAGGCTAGGGCGCATCCTATGTTCTGCTGGACTAGTGTTGACGACATCACTCGCGTCTCTCGATAGAATATTTCTTTGGGTGAAGTAGACAGGAGGTTTCGACTTCTGACCAAGTACATAGCCAAGGAGAAACTCCCTGGTGACTTAGCCATGCCTCCATTCTGCACGAGTCACCCTCCTCCTGAGGTGGCTTTCTCGTTAGCTCTTCTTAGTTTTCGATTTCCTGCTAGGGTTTCCCTTATACTGACGCTGCCTCTCGTTCTAGGACTAGAAGGTGACCACTGTGTTGGCTCCTCAGCCGAAGGGAGTGGTCCCTCGCGAAGCGGAAGAGGAGGACGAGTCGGGCTCCACCGACCCCATTGAGGAAGAGCAGGAAGCCCCCGAGTCCAGCGAGAACGGGACTCGCAAGCGCTCCTGAAGCAAGGATTCGGGTGCATCTTTGCTGACAATGCCGGAGGGTCCTTTGACTACGGTAGAGGAGCCAATTCCCGTTGTGCCTGTGAGCGACGTGGATCCTCCTCCACGGAAGAAGCTGAGGATACCGAAGGAGGTGTCTGAGGACTTATTTGACCTCGATGACTTTGACTAGTAAGTTTTGTGCCTCTGATGATTTGTCTTTGTGTCCTAAAATCTTTTCCTCTGAAGTTGCTTTAGTATGCTTATGTTGTAGCAAAACCGCGTCATCATCATCTGATGACTACCGCTTTGTGAAGGAGTCTGGAGTCGCGGACTCCAAGGAAAAGGATGTGGCGGTGCAGTCGCATCCTCCCCAGGTGGCGGCCAACTCCGGTGCCAATTCTTCGAGTTCCCCCTATGCTGGGGGCACCAGATAGTTGCCATGACGCCTATGCAGAAAGAAGCTTTGGATTCCCTGGAGGAGCATGTAAGTTCTCTTGACTATGTCGATCGAAATTAGGTTGATGATGATGCATTTCTTCTTGTAGCCTGTCGTGAAAGAATCTATTCGCCTCGCCGAACGGATTGCATTGATGGGCTATCAACATGCCTTGCTGGAGACCCAGCATCGCGCATTCGAGGGCGAGCTTGCGCTTTGTATAGCTATGTTGTTGGTGCAAGAAATTGCCAATATTAAGTTTTTGCTACCATTCTTTGCAGGTGAGAACAATGATCTCCTCCATAGCGTCAGCTCCCTCGAGAAGGGTCTTGCCCCAACGGAGAAGAAACGTGATGAGGTGCTCGAAGCTCTTGAGGAGTCGAAGAAGCGCGAGGAAGACTTGCGTTCCACTACAACTGATAGAGAGAAAGTGTTTGTGGAACAACTTTTCTCTGTTGTTAAGGCACTCTTGGGTACGATGCTGCATCATTTTGTTTGTTATGCACTTTGCTTGTATGTGGTTATGGTCATATGTATCTTCTGCAGATGCTGTTGGCGTTGACTTTGACGCTCAGGCTTAGGCCCGCCCAGATGCCTTGGCCGATGTTGTGGCTGCAGTCGAAGACCACAACTTATCCATCAAGGACTCACTCGAGAAGGCCAAGGGTGTGCTTGGGCGTCTTCGAGAGGAGATGGTCCCCAAGGCCAAGCTGATAGAAGATCTTGATGGCTTGGTGGAGTCCTTTGCTGGAGGTGTGCCCATGGACTTCAAGAATGCTTAGAGGAGGATTGGAGCAACAATGGGACTCATGATGGCGCAAGCTCATGGTGTTGATCTAAACCCCACCAAGGTCTCCTCGGTGATGCCAGTCACTTCGGATGGTCAACAGGTAGTGTTTGCTCCCTTTGCCACTAGTTGTCATAAATATGGGCCTCAGCTCATTGAGACACTCGCAAAGTATTCGACGGAGCTGAGGCGGCTGAAGACGGTGAAAACTACAGCATTAGAGGCTGTAACCGAGAAGGTGGCGGCATCGGAGGCTGCCACTGACTTGAGGAAGCCCCCGATTGCTAATGCATAGATGTATGTTGTCCCTCTGTTGACCTTTTGTAATATTCTAGCTTCTCCAGACGTCTTTTTGATTTGCGTTGTGTCTGTTGGGGTACTCCCTTTGCAAACTTGTTGAAATCGATGTTTTTATTATTGGTACTGTTTTGAGTGGTTGGTATTATCCATCCGTTCCTCTGCTTGGATAGGGTCCTTAGAGTGATCCATCTGACACACTTCCCACCGATGAACCTGTGGCGCAACCACGTTCAAAGGTGGAGGTGTTGTCGATGCTGTCTCGATTGCGTGATCGCATAAAACACTTGGAGCGTGAGATGCCCATGATCCGTCGTAGTGCTGACGTGTGGAAGTCGAAGGCTGAAAAAGCCAGTGAACGAGAGAAGTATCTTCTGGGCGAGGTGGCTTAGTTGAATGGGCAATTGGAGTGTTAGTTTCCTTAGCTTCTTCTTTCTTAGCCAGCTGTGGCGACAATTCGCTCTTATGCTTTTTGCTGCCCTTTGTAGTTGTTAGTGCTCGCCGTCCATAGGAGGAGAGGGACAGAGTCTCCATTCGGTTAAACAACTTGACCCAGGAGCAACTGGAAGCTAGCGGATACTTTTGGGTTGATCGGGGTCACACACTCACGTTGGCAACATTGCAGGATCGTGTGTCGTGGGTGCTGATGTACTTGAAGAAGGTGCAGTCATGCCTAAAGCAATGTTTTCGGGCAATGTTTCCCTTGGACGCGGTACCTTTAAGCTTGTTAGCTTTATTGAATAAGTTCCAGGATGCCTGCGCAGTTCGCGAGTGCGTGCGTCAGTAGTTAGTCGCAGGTGTCAAGGCTGCACTAACACTTTTTTGCCTGCATCGACCTGATCTAGATCTTGCAGCTATTGCCACTGGACCGCCACCCCTGCTAGAAGGGATGGCGTGGAAGATGGTGCCATATTATCAGGCGGTTGATCAGCCAGCCGAAGATATCATCAAGTTGTTCGAAGAACGTACCAATGTTCTCCTTTTATGGCAGTAGAGTAGTTTTGAACCTGCACAGAGATGTATAGGTATTGTAAAGTTCGTATAAGTGAGTCAGGTGTTTTTGTTACCCGTTTATATGTAAAAGCTTGCTAGCTTGTATATTTTTCGAGTAGCTTGTACTCTGCAGTTCCTTTTTGTTAGCCTGATGCATACTTATCTTAGCACCTTGTCAACCTGTCAGGTGCGTTGTAGCTGGGTTGGTTTTACCAAGGGTTCGATTAATAGTACGTCGGCTACTAAGGCTACTGCGTTATTTGTGTAACGAGGTGGAAAGGGTGGCACAGCCCCCGAGTGATGTAATTCCAAGTAAAAATAGAAATACAAAGTTGGAGGCACTTAGCTTTATTTATTCGCAGAATATCAGGAGATAGAGTGTATGGCTAAGTAGCCTGGCTGAATAGCACTAACTGTAAAGTAAAATATCGAAAGGTAGAAACGACGCAACTGCGTGACTTTCTAGGGGTTGGAGTATGTGACTCCACTTTCTACATCTTTAAGGCGGTAGGCACCACCTGGGATTACTTTGGTAACCACGTAAGGTCCCTCTCAAGGGGACTCGAGCTTGAGGTCCCTTGCTGCTTCATTCACAGGACCAGGTCTCCTTCGACGAAGGACCTTGGGCGTAGCCTTATGATGTGGTAGTTGCGGAGGTTTTGCTGGTAGATCGTAGATCGCTCCGCTGCTATCTTGTGTGCTTCGTTGAGGAGGTCGACAGAGCCTTCGAGTGCGAGAGTTGATTCTGCTTCACTGTATGCTACGACCCATGGGGCTTTGTAGCGTACTTCTGCAGGTAGTACTGCTTCGGTGCCATGTACCATGAAGAATGGAGTATAGCATGTGGCGCTGTTTGGAGTTGTGCGCAGGCTCCATAGTACTGACTGTAGCTCCTCGGGCTAGCACCAGCAGCTCTTTCAAGTGGCTTGAGGAGACTTTTCTTGATGCCACGGTAGACAAGGCCATTGGCCTTTTTGACTTGACCGTTGGTCTGAGGGTGCACCACCGAGGTGTAGCTGATGTTGATTCCCAGGTTTTCACAGGAATCCTGGAACTCGAGGTGAAGTTCGTTCCATTGTCCATGATGATGCTGTGCGGCACCCCAAACCGAAAGACGATGGACTCAAAGAATTTAATAGCTGTGGCCCCTGATTAGTTGTCACCGGCATGGCCTCAATCCACTTGGTGAATTTGTCGACTGTGATGAGGAGGTAGATGTACCCTCTAGGTGAAGATTTTTGCAGCTTTCCGACCATGTCGAGTCCCCATTCCACGAAGGGCCAGTCCACGGGTATTGTCCTGAGCTCTGTTCCAGGTGTGTGTGGTTTGTTCGCAAATCGTTGGCAAGTGTTGCATCTCTAGACAATGTCCTTAGCATTGTGCATTGCCGTTGGCCAGTAGAATCCAGCTCGCAGAGCTTGGCAACGAGGGCGCAACTACCGGCGTGATGACCACAAGTGCCTTCGTGTATCTCGAGGAGGATGGCTCTTCTGTCTCTGTTGGAGATGCATCGTTGAAGGACTCTTGTGATGTTGCGCTTGTACAGTTCATCGTTGATGAGGATGAAAGCCTTGGATCGTCGCGCTATATGACGCGCATCTGTCGGGTCATCCGACAACCTTTTGCTGAGCAGGTATGTGATGTATGGTTGTGTCCAGGATGGCTCGATCTGTTGGAAATATGCCCTAGAGACAAATAGTTATAAGGACTATTATCATATTTCATATAGTTTATGATTAAGTTTTATATCATGCTATAACTATATTGAGTGGAAACATCAATACATGTGTGATATACAAACAACCAGGGGTTCCCAGTGAAACTCTAGTCACTGGTTCATTGGTCAACAGATGATCAAGTTTCCTGATCATGTGGCATTTATGCCAGTTGGAAATGGAGTCAACTCATTCTGAGAATGAGATGATGAACCAATACCCAACATAAACATCGTGACCCGATCATGTCACGAAGTTCAAGTTACAATGATTGGAAATGGATCCTCATAGACTATTCCTTAGACCGTGAGGCTATATCAATCACTGTCTCCCGAGAGTGCTTATGTAACATCCCAAAACTTTAATCCAAGGTTATTAAGATCCAAATCACCAAAATTGGGGTTAACAAAAACTTTTCCATTTCAAAATATGAAAGCATTCATGTGTATGTGCATTTAGAATAGGAGTTGATTTGAATTGCCATGATTAAGTGATCCACTACTTGTAAAATGATTCTTATTTGAAATAAACATCATATAAATCATTCCCAAGCTTTTCCCAAAGAAAAACAAATCAAAATGAACAAAAGAATCAAATGGTCATTTGTGCCAAATTAACTACCATGCCTACTTTGGCTATTCCTGGTCCTCAAAACCTAGCAGAAACAATTGTGGATCTTTGCACCCCCTTGTTAGTACACATAATGAGGTACCAAGGCCCACTTTGTGATCTGCTAAAAACATTCAAACACTAATTTTAAATGGCAGTTTAAAATTGAATCTATTTCATATGGGAAAGTCCCACTATTTCAAAAACCACTCAAACAAGCTCAATTTTCAAAACCCAAGCACCCACAGAGTCTCAAGCTTAGTACTAGCAAACCCACCAAAAATCTTTTCAAAATTCAAAAGTAAAGTTCATGCGGCCATTTCATCAAACACCTTGTGGACAGATTTCAAACAAAACCAAATTCACTATTTTGAATAGTGTTCTGGCCAAACTTGTCTCCCATTTGACCCCCATTTGCTCCCACTGTCTCCAAATGATCTAACCAAGGCTTAACTACCCATCCCCTACCCCCTAGTGGCATGGCCATGCCAAGCCGAGCACCAACTCACCGGCCGACCATGCTATCACCCCAGCAGACCACCTCCCCCTCTCTCGCCATGTCTACTAGCTAGCCAGCACCTCACCGCCGCCCACTGTCCCCTCCTCGAGCCAGGCCAAGCCGTGGACCACCGAGAAACCCCCGCGCCCAATGCGACTGTGCCATGCCGAGCACGCGCCAGAGCGCCGCGCCCAACATGCGTGCACAAGCCGCCGCTCGACCGCAGCCCGCGCCCACCGTGTTGGCATGACCCAGGGAGCATGCCAGACACCTCCATTCGCCATCCAACGCATCACAGCCACCGCTCGCCGCCGAAGCCGCCGTCTCTGCCGCTCAGAGCACCAGCTCCGCCCGACCGCATACCACCGCCCCTAAGCCCGCATTAAAGCCCTAGAGCACCGCCAGGAGAGCATGCGTCAATCGCCACCCGCAGCCATGCCACTACCAGCCTGTAGCCATGTCGCCACTGTCGCCTGGCCATGCCGCGCTGTCACGTCGTTGAGCCTATAAAAGGAGGGCACCCCTAGCCATTTGCAGCACACCATTCACCTCCCCTCACCTCACTGATCGTCCCACACCTCTAGCCGGAGCAAGGGGAGCAGCTGTTCACCAGAATTGCACCGGAGCAGGCCGCCTCTGGAGGAGAAGGGCGCCGCTGATTGCGACCACCCCAGGAGCTGCCTCGACCGTCCTTGAGCTCGCCGTCGTCTACCAGTCCGTTTGCCCGCCTCGTCGTCGTTGCTGGAGCCCTGGTACGCCCCCTATGCACCCCCACCGAGCCTCTAGGGTTAGAGCTCGCCGGCGACAGGTCCGTCGTCGACGACGATCCCCAGCCATTGATCCCCACTCTAATCCAACGACCCACATCGCCCCATACCGCTTCGCGCGTTATGAGCCGCTGACTGGTGGACCCCCCTGTCAGCTGAGCCCCGCGATGCGGAGTGACACTGGGCCGTCCCGTTAAGCTTTACCGTGCAACCTAGTTAGTTTGAATTAGGATTTTTCTTTTTAGTTTGAATCTAGTTCTGTCTCTAAGTTTGAATTTCAATTCAGAGAGATTTACAAATCCAAATGGAGTGATTCAAATTTTGCTAGAAAGCTACTGAGAAGATCTACCCAAGCCTGTTGGATTTAATCCAATCAGAGTTAGAGATCTCTCCTAGTAAAAATAATAAGACAGAAGCATTTGCACCTTGCAACATTTTTATAAAATCAACCAAGATAGCTTTTGAGTTGATTCCAACTCTCAAAAATCACATTTCACTATATCTATCTGAATATGTAATAATATTAAGGTTTACATGCAGTGACTTTGGACTAGTACCAAAATAATGCTATATAGGCATTTCTAGTCACTTTAAATCATTAAATAATGAACTTAAACCAAAGTAATTTTGATCCAACCCTTAAACCACGTTCCCACATGTTTGAATATGTGGTGATGACATGTGTCCACATGATCCTATATTTGAAGTGGTGAATATTAAATCTTAGTTAATGTTTTTTTAATTAGTAGAAATTACTTTTCTAAAATAAAAAGGATGAAACTATTGAATTAAACTTGTGATACTTGTGATGATAATAGATCATCAACTATATGCCTTAGAGTGCTAATTGGACTAGTTAAGTATTGTTTGGTGATTGTGCATTCCGTATGTATTTATAGACGAAAGTACCAACCAAGTCTACGAGGAGGAGGAGTTCTACAAGAAGAAGAAGAAAACTTCAACCACTGCACTAAGCAAGGCAAGCCACCATTCACAATCCAAGCTAACACTTGCAAGTATAAGGCTTAGTAAGCTAGGACTAAACTAGATGGTTTAGCAAAGATGCTTTAGGCATGCTTTGGTCACACTACTTTGACTAGCATTTACCCCAAGTCTTGTTTTCAAGCGTTATTTCCTTTACCTTACCCAAAGTTCTTTACTTGTTTAGAAGGTAGCATAAAGAGTATAAAACTTGGCCTATATAGAATCGTTTAGATGTCATTCTATGGCATGAGATTGATCCCACCTTTTCCACCTTAGTGAACACTCTTCACTTAGTAGATTAAAGCTAGATCAAAACTTGAGTCACTGTAGATGGGAACAGTTGGTGAAAATGAATTATGAAAACCTTAGAATGATGAGTCATTCTATTGAGATGTTTTGACATGTGTTGAGAAACACAAATAGCTTTAACCCTTTTATAAAACTGATGGTTGGATTCGGATGTGATACCATTCCAAATTTATCGTAGAACCACATTACCTGAATTGGGTAAGGCTTAGCCGGAAGTTTATATGCATTAGTATTAGTTCCCTCATGGGAGAGGTTTGAGATGAGGCTACCTCTCAATGTTGTCCACCTATGAAGTGCCCAAGATGACAGATGGTCATGGTTGGGAGGCCATGCTCATAGGAGAGGTGCTTATACTAGGGTGTGTAAAGGAAAGGTTATGTTTGATTATCTGCATACTAAGTATGATGATTCAGGGTTATCCCTGACAGATGTATCGAATCTTGTGGTGAAAGTGTACCATCTCTGCAAAGGGTCAAACTATTCGAATAGCCGCGTCCGCGGTTATGGACAGTTGGAATGGCCATACTGTTTCGTTGTCAGATGTTTTCCAAAACGACTTCTGAAATGATGAACCTTGACTTGACCACAACAGGGTTGTGTTTATGACACTAGCTTTCCAACTTAAGTGATTCTAGAACTTTATTTTATCTTTCTTTGCTTCTGAACTCAGCTTAGGTTTCAAACTTAACTTTATAGTTAAACATAGAGTTAGCACTTTAACTTAGGATGATACTACTTGTTAGTGGTAGTTTGCGAGTACCTAAAGAGTACTCATGGCTTTTGTCCCTGGCTATTCTCATGGCCAGACTATGAAGGAGACTATCAACATGATGGCCAGCAGGATGGCTATGATAACTAGGACTATTGCCTTCGTCAGCATTGCCTGTGCCCCTGAAGATGGACCCCACCGCTACGCTTATCTTTTATTTCCGCTTCTTCTTGTATTAAGACTGGATCGTGAGATCCTTATTTGTGTAAGACCTTATGTATGGTTTGTAATGGATGATGTACTGTGATATCCAATAAATTATGTCTCGCAAAAATGGTAATCCTGGGATTGCGAGGTATGGCATAACGGACATCTAGATTAAAAATCCGGGTGTTGACAACTTTGATAGCATCAAGCGCCACTTGGTAATATAGTGGTTATAAAGGTGTGTTCAGGTACTCGGAGGAAAACGTAGAGGCAATATATGTCAAGAGCGGGATTTGTCCGTCCATGTGACAGAAAGATACTCAAGGGCCCACTCGGAGAAGTTATATCCAATAGCTGCGCAGCGTGTGATTTGATCACAGGGATATCACTTGTTGGAACGAGTCAAGTAGCATTGTTCGGTAACGAGATTGAACACGACATGGTGATGTCATTGATCAGATCTCGAGCAATGCAAGTATCGAGAGACAAAGGGAATAAGACACGACTATCCTGGTTCAAATGACGAAAGATCTTCGTGGAACGCACAGGGGTCACATGGCCATCCAGGTCCCTCTGTCGATCATTGGTGCGGCAGTGTCCCGACCATGTCTGGAGTGTTCCCGAACCGTGGGGTATCACGCTTAAGGGTTTGATGATGCTTAGAGAGTGTTTATAGGATCGGTAGAAGAATAGTAGAGAGAAAACCGGAAAGGTTGCGGTAAGTCATTTGTGAATCATTTGTCATGAATCATTTGTATAGTGAGAGATTATAGTGAAATACCTACGAACTATGAGAAACTATAGTGAGAGTTTATAGTGAGAGATTATACAAGATATCACATATCTTGTATGGAAACATTTGTGAATCATTTGTCATGATTCTTAGAATATGACATACCTACGAACTACTAAGGAAATAATGGTAAACTAGAATTATGAGAAATCCTAGAAGAAAAATTCCCTTGAGGTTGGAAAGCAATTCGGTGCTGAATCTCACAAGTAAAAGGGGTTACTTGAATTTTCCCAAATGACTGCAAAGCCATAGTGGAAAAGGGGGTGAATGACAAAAGCACAATTTGTCAAGTATTGGACGAATTCAAATGAATTTGATTCATGTGTGCTTAATGTCTAGTGGATTTAAAACTAGTAAAAGTACTAATATCTCATAGTAAATCTCTCACTTTGATATTTGATCAAAGGATTTGAAGTTGTTCAAAATAGTGAGTAGATATGCAGTTTGCATAAAATTGAGTGGGAGCTATAAAAGTCTTCCTAAAACAATATGTGAATGATATATTTTTGAGTGGGAGCAATATAAGTCTCAAATTCAAATATGTAGGAACATAGTTTGAGTAAGAGTACCGAATCATACCCAAATATGTAGGAACATATTTTGAGTGGGAGCTTATAGAGTGACTCTTAAGTGTGTTAAGAATAAAAGCGCAAGTGCTAATAAATAATGACTTATGAGGTGTAGAAGTTGATAATGAGTGTATTATGATATTATGTAGTATTCCTTAAGGGATTCTAAAAAGGGTTTCAGAATAGAAGTTAATTAAGGAACTGGTCCTTAATAACTCAAATTAGGAATAATATTAAGTTTAACGTCAATGGTTGAAAGAAAGAAAAGGATGATCATCATTCACTATGTTGAGACATAGGTTCTATCTTAGAAAACCATGATCATAACTTAACATAATATATGATCCAATAAGGAACGTTAAAAGTGATTAAGTTTGAATCGCAGAATGTTGAGCTAAGTTTGTCCGTAGTGTCTAATAGAGAACTGCAGACACATTTTCCATATCCATAAAGGATGACATATCTTAAAACATAAAGGGTTATGTTATAAGGGAATATGTTGAAAACTCTCGTAATACCGATTAGAGTCAAGTAGGAAGCGAGGTGAACAAAAACATCGAAAGTTGCACAGAGTACACTAGTGTTTGATGATTACATTTATAATAATAGATAAGGGTACCATCTAAAGTGTCGTATAATGTTATGGCGGGTCTAGTTCGCTTGTAACATAGAATGATATGTCCCAGGGCACAGTGCCCATGAGAAAGCCCTTGAGGTTGATCTAAAGTCACTATAGGCTCCTGGAATCGGGCCTCGTTCTGCTGCCATAGCGACGATGCATACACACAGATGTTATCATGTGATGATAAAGTATTAATGTCAATCAAGGTGACATTAGTAAGTTGCAAAGGATTTGTGACTGTAAAGTACATGCCCAAGACTCAACCTCTTCCATAAGCAAACATGTTCAGGGTACCGGATATGGTGTCAATGATTAAGAACAAATGCAGCTAGTGTATTTGTACTCTAGTGCAAGTGGGAGACTATTGGAAATATGCCCTAGAGACAAATAGTTATAAGGAATATTATCATATTTCATATAGTTTATGATTAAGATTTATATCATGCTATAACTATATTGAGTGGAAACATCAATACACGTGTGATATACAAACAACCAGGGGTTCCTAGTCAAACTCTAGTCACTGGTTCATTGGTCAACAGATGATCAAGTTTCCTGATCATGTGGCATTTATGTCTGTTGGAAATGGACTCAATTCATTCTGTGAATGAGATGATGAAGCAATACCCAACCTAAACATCATGACCCGATCATGTCATGAAGTTCAAGTTACGATGATTAGAAATGGATCCTCGTAGACTATTCTTTAGACTGTGAGGCTATATCAATCACTATCTCCCGAGAGTGCTTAGATAACATCAAGAGCCACTTGGTAATACAGTGGTTATAAAGGTTTGTTAAGGTACTCAGAGGAAACCGTAGAGGCAATATATGTCAAGAGCGGGATTTGTCCATCCATGTGACGAAAAGATACTCAAGGGCCCACTCGGAGAAGTTATATCCAATAGCTGCACAGCGTGTGATTTGATCACAGGGATATCACTTGTCGGAACGAGTCAAGTAGCATTGTTCGTTAACGAGATTGAACATGACATGGTGATGTCATTGATCAGATCTCGGGAAATGCAAGTATCAAGGGACAAAGGGAATAGGACACGACTGTCCCGGTTCAAACGACGAAAGATCTTCGTGGAACGCACAGGGGTCACATGGGCATCCAGGTCCCTCTATCGATCATTGGTGCGGGAATGTCCCGACCATGTCTGGAGTGTTCCCGAACTGTGGGGTATCATGCTTAAGGGTTTGATGATTCTTAGAGAATGTTTATAGGATCGGTAGAATCACCGAAGAATAGTATAGATTAAACCGGAAGGGTTTCGGTAAGTCTGGAGGATGTCCGGAGTGGAGGTGGAAGGTGTTCCATAGCCACGAAGGTTGAATAATATTCGAATGGATGTTAAATATTGATTTAATTATTTATTCATAATTATTTAATAAAAGAGAAAATCAATTTAAATGGTCAAAGGCTTAATGGGCCGATTCTGGAGGGAAGAAGGCCCATTAGGGAAACGAGAGAGAGGGAGAAGGGGAAAAGGGGGTGGCCGGCTGGGCTAAGCCCCCTGCGTGGGGCCAACTAGGTTCGGCCGGTGGCTGCCCCTCCCCCTCCTCTCCTTTAGTCCCACCCCGGGACTTTGAGGGAGGTAGTACCTCCCCCCTATATATAGTGGGGGTATTTGGCCAAATAAATACACAGAATATTCAATAAAGGTGTTCTCACTTTTGGAAGACCTCCAATTGATATTCTCTCTCTCTCTCTCTCTTTTTCTCTCTCGTGACCGTGGTCCCAAGTTCGGACTACGGAATGAGAGACATCTTCACCACGGAGCACCGTCGCACTGCGGGATTCGGATCTAGGAGCTCTACTTCCACAACTGCTGCTGGATCAGGGAAGCGAGAGTCATCGTCAGGCACCGGATGTGTGTAACTCCCCGCGAGGTGTCACACTTGAGGCACTCAAGTCGTTGGAGCCACAGGAGCTCAAGGACTTCATCACGACCTTGAGGTCGGCTTCGGCTTGTCTACATCAACCATGCTCTCCTGAGCATTGACAATGCTTTTCGGTCTTCAAGGGTAAGTTCGCGAAAAGCCCCTCCCATTACTGTATTACTAATAGATAGGTCCTGGCAACATCAGGGGTTCAGGGGCGTAGGGTAAAAATTTATTGTTTTCATACGCAGAACCCAACACGATCATCATAACCTCCATGGGGCCTTCGAGTCCTATCTCCTTCTCCATGTCCTCGAGCATCTTCAGTTCGTCGGGTGGCATAGCCCCCGAGTCCTTTGACGTGCTAGCTTTCTGCTCTAGAGCCTTTGGCTTGATGGAGCATTCATATATTTTCTCTAGGAATACTCTAGGTGGCACCGGGGCACAGGTGGAGCCAATGTTGGCGAGTGTATCCGCCTCCTCGTTGCTTTCATGGCCAATGTGTCGCAGTTCGCAGTCATCGAAGGCCCCTTCGAGTGCGTCATATAGGTCACGGTAGGTGATCATGTTGTCACTCAGAGCATCACACTAGTTCATGGTTTGATTTGCTACCAGTTTAGAGTCGCTGTAGATGACGAGTTGCATTGCGCCACAAGCCTTGGCCATCCACATCCCATGGAGCTGGGCTCGTATTCAGCTTTGTTGTTGGAGGCACGGAACTGCATTCACAGAACATACCTCATCTTGTCACCTTGTGGCGATGTCAGGATGACACCCGTGCCAGCTCCTTCTCGATGTTTTGATCCGTCAAAGTGCATTGTCCAAAGGCAGGACATGTCTGGCGTGTCGGGGAGCTAGTTCTCCATCCAGTGGACGAGGAAGTCCGAGAGTACTTGCGACTTGATCAGATATCGCTTCTCGTATGTGATCTCTCGTGGAGACAACTCTATCTCCCAAAGAGCGACTCGTCCGGTGGCGTCGGGGTTGTTGAGGATGTGCCATAGTGGAGCATCGTTCACTACAATGATGGGGTGTTCCTAGAAGTAGTGGCGCAGTCGCCGGGCTGTCATGAAGACGATGTATGCTAGCTTTTGATAATGCGGGTACCGCTATTTTGTCGGCATGAGCACCTCGTTCAGGTAGTAGACTGGGCGTTGTACCTTGTGGACCTTGTTTTCTTCGGCTCGTTCCACTACGAGCACAATACTAACCACCTGGTTGGTGGCGGAGATGTATAACAACAGGGGCTCCTTATCTTGAGGTGTTACCACACCGACGAAATGGATAGTAGACGCTTGAGGTCTTCGAATGCTTCTTGTGCTTCTTCTCTCCACTCGAATTTTTCAGCCTTGTGAAGGAGATGGTAGAAAGGCATCACCTTTTTGCCCATTCGACTAATGAATCGACTGAGCACCGCGATTCGCCCAGCTAGCTGCTAGACACATTTTACGTTCTTCAGCTTATCCATGTCTAGTATGTCCTTGATTTTCTTCGGGTTGGCCTCGATCCCTCTCGCGGAGATGAGGTACCCGAGCAGTTGCCTAGATGGTACACCGAAGGAGTATTTGTCCGGATTCAGCTTGATCTGGTAGCGGTCGAGGTTATCGAAGGTCTCGCAGAGACCATCGAGTAATGAGCTCCTTAGTTTTGATGACGATGTCATCGATGTAGACTTGAATGTTACGACCGAGCTGGCTCTTGAGGCAGGCCTGCATACACCACTAATAGGTGGCCCTTGCGTTTTTCAGCCCGAAGGGGATCGTTGCGTCGCAGAAGACGCCAAAGGGAGTGATGAAGGCCGTTTTCTCCTAGTCCTCCTCCTTCGTTTGAATCTGGTGGTAGCCTGAGTAGGCGTCGGGGATGTAGAGGCGCTCGCATCCCGTGGTGGAGTCGATTATCTGGTCGATCCGCGGCAATGGGAAATGATCCTTTGGGAAATCTTTGTTCAAGGAGGTGAAGTCCATGCACATCCACAGGATATCCGTGTCCTTTTTAGGAATGAGCACGGGGTTTGCTACCCAGGTGCATTCCTTGATCTCGCATATGAAGTTAGCTTCGAGGAGTCTATTGACTTCCCAACCCACTTCTTTTACCCTTGGCTCAGATAGTAGATGTATCGTCTGCTTCACTGGTCTTGCTTCAGGATTTACATTGAGTGAGTTCTCGGCGAATTCCCTGGGAACCCCTGGCATGTCTGCTGGACACCAGGCGAAGATTTCCCAGCGCTCACGAAGGAATTCGACAAGCGCGAGTTCCTATGTGGGACTCAAGTTGTTGGCGATGAGGGTCAACTTGGTCGGGTCCGTTGGGTAGACCTGGATCGCCTTGGTGTGGACCGTGAGTCGAAGGATTGGTCGGGTGAGCTTGGCTTACTCG
This sequence comes from Avena eriantha, assembly GCA_910589775.1. NCBI lineage: Eukaryota > Viridiplantae > Streptophyta > Magnoliopsida > Poales > Poaceae > Avena > Avena eriantha. The sequence goes on along the minus strand of OU342740.1, from coordinate 234,321,693 downwards.
GAGGAGGTAGACTATTGTCTGTTGACTCCTTCAACCTTGCTAGCTCCTCCTACATGCCGAAAGACTAGGAGATTCTGTTGAATTCCCTGTCGCAGCTGTCTGACCTCTCGAAGCTTCAGTTGACGGTGATAATGCTGTTGGGGCCCGACATCTTCATCTGCAGGTAGGCGTAGTGTGGCACCACCATGAACCTCGCGAACGCGACACGTCCGAGGATGCAGTGGTATTAGGAGGGCCAGTCGACCACTTCGAATTCGATGCATTCTCGCTGGAAGTTTGCTGGCATTCCGAAGATGACATCCAAGCTGATCTTGCCCAGGGGGTATACGCCCTTCCCTAGGATGATGCCATGGAATGTTGTGTCTGAGGTTTCCAGACATGACAGGGGATTCGCATAGCGCACAAGGTGCTTGCAAACATGAGGTTGATGCCGCTGCCACCGTCCATGAAGACACAACTCATCTCAAAGCCTCCAGTTTGTGCCTCGAGCACCAAGGGACAGTGACCTGGGCGAGGTACTTTACGGGGGTGATCGCGTTTGTCGAAGGTAATGCAGAACTCGCTCCCGCTGAGGTACTCAGTGGTGGAGGGTGGAGAGTTCATCGCCAGGTTAACTTGGCGAGTGATTGATTTTTGCACCCGATTTGATGGGCGTCCTTTTTGGATCATTCCCATGTTTCCCACTAATCGCAGGTAGTGCTCGCCTCCGTTGTTTTGGACTGGTGTAGCTGTAGGTGGGGGTGGCCCAGGTGGCGGTGGTGGCGCTCCGTGAGCCATGGCACCGGGGGCAGCTCTGTAGCCTTGCTTTATCGTGTCGCGATTCATCTAGGTCAGGCCTTCGTGGAGCCTGAGGAACTCACGGTAGTCCTTCAGAAGGTGACTGTATTTTTTCTTGCCATCATACTTGTCTATGTAGAAGTGTACGTTGCACGGTCCGAACAATTTATCCTAGATAGATGTTCTAGGAGCTTCATCTCGAGTGCGGCATTGCCACACTTGTGTGGTTTTCCCGCTGTTGCGGTATCCACCACTGCGGTATCCGCTATTGCGATTGATGCATAGCCAGCCACGACCATGTCGACTTCCTCGCGGTCCTTGTAACCGTGCATCCGTCATTTTCCTCAGTGATCGCATCTGCAACCGAGGTCATCATCATCGTCTGAGTTGACGCGGTTTTTCACTGAGTCCTCTCCATCAGCCCACCTGTTCGTGATCTCCATCAGGTGGTCGATTGTTTTGGGCTTCGAGCGGCCCAACTCCTCCCTGAGCTCTCTGTGGCGTATACCGCTGTTGAATGCATCGATTGCACGGTCCTCGGAGATGTCCTCTGTGGAGTTTTTTATGATGGACCATCTCTGGATGTATGAGCGTAGTGACTCGCCGGTCTTTTGGTAGCAACCTCTTAATTCTTCGATTGATGCGAGACTCTTATAAGGTCCCTTGAAGTTTGGCATGAAGCTATAGACCAGCTCGTCCCAAGTATGGATCGATCCGCGCGGGAGGTTGTTGAGCCACACACGGGCAGTGCCTTGTAGCTACAGCTGGAGGCATTGCATGGTTGTGCTCGTGGTTCCGCCATGCATCCTGATGGAGGAAATATGGTCCTCCAGCCAGATCTTTGGGTCTTGGAGGCCGTCGAATTTTGGGTTCTCCGATGGGAGTTTAAACCCTTTTGGCATTCGCTTTTTCCGTATGGCTCCGCTGAAGCAGCTGGTGCCGCAGAGCTCTATCCCGTCATCTTCTGAGTCAGTCGAATGGGCGCACCTCACGTGCATCTTGTCGACTTTGCGCTGTGTGATGTCATCATGCACGTCGTAGTCATAGTCGTGTCGCCGTGAGCGGCGTTGCCACGACAGATCATGGTTGTCGTTGCTGGAGGAGGAGGAAGAGTAGTGTTTGGCCAGATCCTTGCTTTTCTTCGGCTTTGACGTTGGATCCTTGATGGGGGTAGCTTCGACTAATTCCACGCTAGCGATCGTAGATCGGTGCGTGGCGGATCGTGGATCCCCAGCCGGTGGCTACTTGTTGAGCAGGTACATGGTGGCCGCTGTTACCGCTGCCTGCGGTGTTTTTGGGAGCAAATTGCCCCGCGTATCCACCATCATAGATGAGAAGTCGAGGACTCGTGCGACCTCTTCTCTCTCCTTATCAGTGAGATGAGCCAGTCGAGAGCGTCTTCTGGCGGCTGTATGATTATTGCCTTTGGAGGAGGATCCTCCGAGGAAAGAGAGTGAGCTCATTAAAGGCTCGACTCGTCCGCTGCCCTCCTGCGCTCTTCGAGCTGGGAGATTACTTGCTGCTGGCGCTTGAACTCCTCCTTGAGCAGCCAGTGATAACCCATCAACATGTCTTGCAATGAGTTGGGTGGTAGGGGATTGCCCCATAGGGCCTCCCTATAGCGGGCCCACTCAGCATCGTTGAGCTTGATCAGCACGCGCTCTCAGGTTTGCTCATTCGCCGAGAGGTTCGGTTGATCCTCTGGGATGGATCCTTCTGGTCCGTTGTTAGTGAGGCACGCCGTTGGAGGTGTCGCCGTTCATGACTAGGATACCACCGCTGGTACCGGTGTTGTCCTAAGTGCCACCATTGCCGCCCATGTTGATGACGGTGCACATGTAATGGCTAGGGAAGTTGTTGCTCCCGCAGCTTTCAGATCTAGAGCCATAGGCTCCATCTTCTGTTGCCAGATCGCCTAGATCGGATTCGCAACTACTGTCGCTGTCCGTATTCTCGACTAATGTCGAGGCATTGAGTTTGCTCACGGTGCCGATCGGCGGTGGAAACCATGATGCAGGAGCAATCACGGGAATCTTCGGCTGATCAGGGAGGCGAAGTGTGCCCAGCTGACCAACTTGGAAGCGCAAGCTTCCGATCGCCAGGCCGATTCCATTGCCCACGGACTCGAAATCCTCTTTAGTGCCTTAGACTTCACCGTCCACACACCAGCCACTCGCCCGGATTTCTTTAAAAAAAAGAAATCCAGGCGAGTGGCCGGTGTGTGGACGGTGCAGTCTAAGGCACTGAAGAGGAGGCGAGTCTCCGCTGCTGCGGAGTCATAGATCGCGGTTGATGGGGCCGAGAAAAACGCAACATCAACACTCCCGTTTCCCACAGACGGCGTCAATTGACGAGGGGTTAACTAATCAATTCCCATCACATATGGACTTAGGTTTGAGGAAGTGGGGAGCGCTGGAGGCATCGATCGGCTAGCAAAGAAGCACACAGGGGACATGAGGTTCACCCAGGTTCAGGCCTTGTAGTGGACCCTACTCCTGCTTATCTGCTCTTGGAATTATCGAGGAGTCGAAAGTTACTGGGGTGCGCAGATGCAATCTGGCGATGGTGTGGAAAATAGGGTTGCAGATATCCTCCTCGCCGCCCCCTCATAGCCTTTATATAGATAGGCTAGGTCTCGGGATAGCAGGCCGAGTCGGTTACACATTAGGGTTTCCCTTCAATTTTCTATCTTATGTTTGTCGTGTTCTGCAAGGAGTCGAAGTCTCCCAGGTCACCCGAATCTTGACTGGGCCTCAGCAACATCGTGGGCTTCTTCTGGGCTGGACCGTATATGCTGATCTCGAGTACCTGTAAGGTATGCCCATGTCAAGATGCCTTCAGAGTAAAAGGAAAGGACGTGAAGTCATTGGCTAAGCCTCCGATGCTTAGTAGTTACCGTGATGGTGTCAAGCTTGGCTAATGTCAAGACACCGACGACAGAGGGCGTGCAAGTGATGGAGGGGATGCTTGATGGCATGGTGCCAGTGGCCAGCATATTCTACTTGTTGGGTGCATTAAGCTCCACAGTGATGGTGGGCAGAGTCACCTACACGTCAGGCGCCGCGGTGATCGCGGGCAGAGTCACCAATGCGTTCGGTGCCGCGGTGCTAGCGGGTGGAGTCATGAACACGTAATTCACCGGAATTCGCACCATGTTGTTCGAGTTGCTGCAGACCATGCTGGGAATCAGACACGGCCCTTGTCGACCACCCACATTCTAATTCGCTATCGACTTTAGCAAGGTAGGAATGATGGAGGTGAGGTAAATTTCCATGTTGTATTGGACCAACTGTGGAATCCATGCCACTTGTGCCTTGAGTTCTTGAACCTCGCATTGTTCTTCCTCGCTCCTTCCCATCACGCGCGTCTTCAACTCTGGTGGACCATAATGATCCACCCATTTCTTAGCCCCTAAGCTGATGACATGGCCAGCTGATGACGCCTTTTGTGTAACCGGTGTGATTTACTTAGCCTGGTTCATCGCCTAGTTAAAAGGTGTGTTCCACTGGGTGGCCACCGTCGACCCCTGGGATGAGGAGCTTCGGGATGCCTCACTAGTGATTTCCTCCTCCTACAGAAGGAGGAATGTGAAATATTTAGAAATTCGACTTCATCAATTAGAGTGCAATCTACTAGATCCATATTAATTAAACTCCTTACCACAAGAACCTCGAAATCATTCACCCTCTTTTCTATGGTGAATTCTTTGGTTTTTGGGTCCACATGGTACTGGGCCCTGACACAGTTTCGAAGCTGCCTATTTTCGAATTTGGAAAACGGGTTAGTTTGCCCCTTAGCTCTATACTCGTCGCCCTCCTTTTGCCATTTGGGTCCCGCAACTCTGTAACTGCCATATCAGAGATGGTGGTTACCTATATTCATCTCCCGTAACTCCTTCCCTCACTTACTCGTGGGCTTGGCTACTTCAGATTGGTACCTGGCCTTGAACTCTAGGACCTGAGCTTTGGTCATCATCGGATTGGTCTTTTGGATCTCCTCGAGACTTTTACCTTCCTTAAAAATCTTCGTCTTCATCTAGGTTCTCCAGCCGGCGAGGGCGATGCTCATCTTTGTGAGGGCGGATTTGTATACTTCATTCCCATTGTAATTTGTGTTCTGGTACTCAATTGGGAACTCATGTTGTGCATGCAGCTTCTCGAAGAGGAGTGTACAAAAATGGCTATTTGATGGATGTCGGATATTCTTGGTGTTGATCAAGACAGTGGTCCGGGTGATAGCCACCAGTTCTGCACCGTACCCTCTAATGACTTATTCAGGTGCCAGAGGAACCCCTTTCAGGCTCACTTTGGTAATTTTGTCTCTGATGGTGCCGGCTGTGTTCAGGCGCCATTCCTTCTTGTTCTTCTTATTCGGTACAAGTGTTAAAATGCTTTTAAATGTTAAAAAAAGCCCCAAAAATATATAAACTATAAAAAAGTGATTTCTATTTTCGTGCCCTCGGTTCGTTAGTTGTACTCAGCTTTCCCCGGCCGCTTAGTTTTTCCTCACTTTTGCCCATCTCCTTGTACGAAACTCTCACATGGTCTGAAACTCGCCGTCCGTCAGCCTTGCCGATACGTGCTGACAAGTGGGGCCACATTCAGTCGGGTCCCGTAGTGGACCCTCGCTGTTACGTGCTGACGAGTAAGAACGTGTTCTGTCGGGTCCCGTAGTGTACCCTTGCGATTACATGCTGACAAGTGGGTCCACGTTCAGTCGATTCCCGTAGAGGACACCTCTCTCAACTTATCCAGATCAGCATCGGACCCACAGCTTATCCACGTGAGCACCGGACCCACAGCTTACCCAGGTTGGTGTTGCAGGATGGGACCCCAAGCCAGCCCCGCGCCCGTGCCCGTGCTGTTGCTTCATTTTCATATAGTGAAATGTAATGCATATACGGAAAATATACGAAAGTTATACACCTTTAAACTCTTTTAGATCGCACTTACGACATGATAATGTTGTTCTAATAAAATCCTAATCATTTATCATTTCCATGGAGTGAAAATATAATGCATAAACTTGTGTATACAAAAATTATACACCTTTGAACTCTTTGAAATCGCACTTAATACGTGATAATGTCGTGCTAAGAAAATCTTGAGAGATTATTATTTTCTCCCCTATTTTCGTAGAGTGGAATGTAATGCATAAACTTGCATATACGAAGTTTATACACCGTTGAACTCTTTGAAATCGCATTTAATACATGATAATGTTGTGCTAAGAAAATCTTGAGAGATTACCATTTCCATGGAGTGAAATAAAATGCATAAACTTGCATATACGAAGTTTATACACCTTTGAAGTCTTTGAAATCGCACTTAATACGTGATGATGTTGTGCTAAAAAAATCTTGAGAGATTACCATTTCCATGGAGTGAAATATAATGCATAAACTTGCGTATACAAAAGTTATACACCTTTGAACTCTTTGAAATCGCACTTAGGTCGTGATAATGTTGTGCTAAGAAAATCTTGAGAGATTACCATTTCCATGGAGTGAAATATAATGCATAAACTTGTGTACACAAAAATTATACACCTTTGAACTCTTTGAAATCGCACTTAGGTTGTGATAATGTTGTGCTAAGAAAATCCTGATCATTTATCATTTCCATGGAGTGAAATATAATGCATAAACTTGTGTATACAAAAATTATACACCTTTGAACTCTTTGAAATTGCACGTAATACGTGAAAATATTGTGCTAAGAAAATCTTGAGCCATTACCATTTCCATGGAGTGAAATATAATGCATAAACAAAAATTATACACCTTTGAACTCTTTGAAATCGCACTTAATACTTGATAATTTTGTGCTAAGAAAATCTTGAGACATTATGATGCAGCCCATCCTGCGGACGCTACTACATCTACAACGCCAAGTCTCCAAGATCGCCCCCTAGTCACCCAAGAAGCTGGACAAGGAGAAGCCACCTCCAAAACTGGAGTCTCCGGCCCTGACGCCCGGAGTCTCCGGCCTCCAACACTGGAGTCTCTGTCCCTGACTCCGGACTCACCCCTGGAGTGTTCAGTACACCCCTCCGGAGACAAGCCCGGAGAGCGAAGTCCATCGTGGAGTCTCCGGACTCCAACCCCAGAGTCTCTGCCCCTGGACTCCGGCCAAGACTCTGGACTGCCACCTGGAAGTCTCTGCATGCCACCCCGAAGTCTGCCCCGAAGACCATGCTCCGCCTCGAAGTCTCCGGCCCACCCCGAAGTCTCCGACCCTGCACCCCAGAGTCTCCGGTGTAAGTAGAATGGGCATGCGTGCCTTGAGATGGGCCTTGGCCCATGTACCCCTCTAATCCACCCCAAACCCTAGAATTATGCCCAAACTACCCTTTTTAAGTGGTTGGCCTATATATAGTTCCCCCACCCCCTCATGTATCCCTTAGGCGTAGATGATAGACTAAAGATAACCCCCTTTATGGAATCTCTAGTTTTTCCTCATCCCCTTCTACCAAAGGGGATCGACTATCGTCACCACCTTGTTGGAGTTTGCATCGTGCCTCCCTCGTTGTACAAGGCCTACATTTGCGAGTGTGTGAGCATAGTTGTCAAGGCCCTCTCCAAGGTGTTCTTCCCCCTCTGCTTGGGATTGAGGGAGCACGTTAACCGATCTTTCCTTGCGAGGATTCTATCGGACCGGTGGGCACCGGTGAGAGCAATCGGCCTTGTATCGTGTGAGTTTTGCGTGTGTTCGTGTTCTTCGCGAGGTGTGAGTTCGCTTCCGCTACCTTCTCCCTTTCCCTCGCTTTCCCATCGATTTGACAATGAGATCCGTGAAGATCGGGCCACCCACGGGGTTACCCCTTAACATCTGGTATCAGCAGCTTTTAGTTGCCACAGATTCCTCATCGATTTGGTCTTTTCCCCATAAAATTCGAAAATTCCACCAAAAATAGCCCCAATTCGTGTTTTGGATCGATCTATGATTTGAGTGTGTTTTCGTAGGGTTTGATCTGTGGATTACTTGCTAAACTTGTTGATCTACCTTCCCCTATGTTCCCATGGCCTAATTCCTTAATTTTCCCCACCAATTTGAGGTTTTGGTTCAAGTTTTCAGCCTAAAATTGTGCCATGGACCTATTCTGGACGTTCTAGAAGTCCTAGATCGGAGTCTCCGGGGTTAGTGAGTTCATGTAAGATCTCACCATAATAAGGTAAGATCCCTGTGATTGCAGTGCTTGTCCCTGGATCGAAATGCTAGCACCCACAGTTTAAGATGAAGTACACATAAACAAAGGTCATTATTACATCGCATATCCAGGAATATAATGGTTCTTACAACTCATTTAGCCCAAGGCTAACGTTACTCAAGGTTCACATTACATAGTATAATAATAGAGTCTTTTGTCTTCATGCACCACAGAAAAACATGTCGAGTGTAGACCCGCAACCCTACTCATCATCAGAGTATCCTACAACATAATAAGTTACAGCCACAAGGGTCAATACATTTGGAATTGTATTGGCAAGTGATACCATAGATACTTAGTATAATCCAACAACTACATGAATATATGGCTAAGTGTGGTTTTGGCTGTCTTTGCTAAAAGCAAGTTTTATCTCATAGTTTTTGAAGAGTAAGTTTTCTCTTTCAAAACACTAAGGTACAATTGATAGACATCAATGAACCTCTACCCTTGTTCACCCACAAGTTTTTAACTTAGAGAAATTTGGATGAGGAGATTATTGAACTAATTCACTGTCTTGACGCTCAAAATTTTTCCATAACCGGGGACACGACTAAGTACTTAGTTTTACCCTCTCGAGAGGTGGTGCACTTTCCCCACAAGACTCGACTTGCATCGAGACGAGAATTTTTAGAAGCAATCCCTCAGACCACCATAGACGCGTTCCATCCTATCATATCTACCACCCTCTGTCCGTCTAGCTGAGTTCTTGCAACTTAGTCGGTCAAGGCAGAGCCCATATGCCAAGTGGCTACACTAGAAGCTTCGTGCCAAGAATGTTTCCAATCTCTTTGTTCCTGGCTAGCTGTCCACAAGTACGATACAGCAGCTGACCATAGACATGGCCCCTGTGTAACCACTCAACATAATCCAAGCAAGTCCCATTCCACCCAAGTGTTTCATTAACATTAGTTGTTTTCTTAATCAAACAAAATAACTTTCCATACTATCTTGATATGAATTTCCACCCACGAATTCTAATAGCATGGCTAAGCACTCTAGCATACGAAGTCTTTCAACTAGGAAATACTACCAAGATATAATCTATAGGATAGCATAGCATAGCAACATATAAATAATCCTTCCATGCTAAGATCTACCAAAATAACACTAGTGCAATAGTGAAAATAATAGGACATAAGATGAAATATCACTTGCCTTGTTAGCTAGGGGAATAGGTACAATCCTCACATCAACAAACTTCAGAATCCACACAATCTACACACAAAACAATACAACAACAATAATTCAATCAATATAGCATCACAAAAACATGAATGCATGAAAATGCAATGATATGAAAAAAGCTCTAAAACTTCCAGAGTCTACAGTACAGAGGTTAAAATATCCTATCTAAAGGCATAAGAAAATCCTAAAAACAATTTATGGAATAATTTTTATGAGCAAAATACTCCTAAAAAGGTTCTGCCTATAAATCCAATTTTTCTGAATCAAAAGTGTGAAACAAGGCCTCAACAATAAAGGTCTCATTTTTGTGAATCAATAGACACCAAATTTGCATTTTTCTGATTTGTGGATCAAAAGTTATTGAATTTCTAAGTTTAATATATATTCTGTCTATTTTTCTAATTAAACAGATGCCCTAGCCAACATGGCGCTTTCTTATTGGTCTGTACCGGTTTGGTCGGATCGATCGCTGCGGGCCAGTTTTTTATAAGTGGCAACGGATGGACCAGATGATCCCGTACCCTTTCGATTAGTGATCTAATTTGAGCCGCTAGCGACAGATCCAACGGCTCCTAGGGCTCGGCCGGAACGGGTTGCGCTGACCTACCGCACGCGGCGGCGGCGCGTTGGGCGGCGGTGCTGGCGGTTCTAAAGGGGCAGGGGGTCCGTGGACTCTTACCAGAGGTCGAGGCGGTCGAGGTCATGTCGGTAATGGTCACAGTGGAGGGAGAGGTGCTCTGCTTCGCTCCAGATTCCTCGCCAGAGTTCTGTCGACGGTGGAGATCGTGTCTCTGCATCCGTGACATTGATCTGGGGCTCGAGCAGGCAAAGGAAAGCATCAACAACGTGTACCAGGTCCAGCGCAAGCTAGTGGTGGTCACAGAAAGGCGGCGGGAACCCTAGACTCACTGGAAAAATAGACGGACAGCGGCGGTAGAGGGGAGTTTGCCGGCGATGATCATGTCGTCGACTTGGGGCAAGAAAAAGCACGTGGCTAGGGTTAATGGATGCGCCAGAACCTAGTGAAGATGATAGAGCAGAGAGGAGGGCGCGTCACGGTCGAGCCTCACCGGAATCGTCGCCGGAGTTGCGTCGGACAGCGGCGGTTCGAGCTCGCAATTGGGGAGCCTGGGGGCTCTCTGGGGTAGTGACTGAGGGGAAACGGAAGAGTAGTGAGAGGGGATTAAGAAGGAGTGATCGCGGTGGAGGTTTAATGCGAGAAACACTCGAATTCGAGCCAATTCGAAATGGCAGAGGAGGGGAGAGGTGAGTTCGTCCCGTGGTGGAAGAGGATGAGGTGGAGGCTGATGTGGGAGTGGGGCCAAGGGGTAAGTGAGAGGGGGCGTGCAGGGGGACGGTGAGAAAAAGAAGGAGGGGGAGAGGTGGCCCGGATGGGCTTGCTAGGCTGGATTGGGCCGAATAGGCCAGAACTGTTGCTACTGCATTTTTCTCTCCCTTTTCTTTTTCTTTTTAGTTTTTCTATTTCTAGGTTTTGAATTTAGAAAAAGGGTTCCAAATTGTCTCAAATCTTCACCAAAATTTTGGAGGACAAACTATATGCAATGCAACACATGCCATGATGATATTAGTGCAATGATGCTGGTTTTCAGATGAATTTTTTTTTGGGATGTTACAAATCTAACCCCCTTAAGATGAATCTCGCCCTCAAGATTCGGGTTGGCTAGAAAATAGGTGAGGGTGATCTCTTCGAAGTTCATCCTCTCGTTCCCACGTTGCTTCTGATTTAGTGTGATGGTTCCACTGCACTTTGCAGAATTTGATTGTCTTGGTACGGGTAATTCTTTCTGCTGTCTCGAGAATCTTAATAGGTTTCTCATCATAAGTGAGATCATTCTCTAGCTGAACCTCCTCTAATAGTATAGTGTCTTTCAACAAGGTTTCCTCCATCTCTGGGTGACACTTTTTCAGCTGACTGACATGAAATACATTATTAACTGCTGACAGAGATTCTGGTAATTCTATCTCATATGCCACTTCTCCTTTGCGGCTCAAAATCTTGAAGGGTCCTACATAGCGTGGTGCTAATTTTCCTTTGATTCCAAATCTCTTCACACCGCGCAGTGGTGATACCCTGAGATAAGCTCTATCACCAACCTCATAGGTGACCTCTCTACGTTTTGGATCTGCATAACTCTTTTGTCGAGATTGGGCTACCTTTAGCCTATCCCTCACCATCTTGACTTTCTCTTCGGCCTCCTTGATTAAGTCTGGTCCGAACAAATTTCTTTCCCCCACTACATTCCACAATAATGGTGTAGTACACTTCCTTCCATAAAAGAATTCAAACGGAGCCATTTCTATGCTTGATTGATAGCTATTGTTGTAGGAAAATTCCGCATATGGTAGACTTTCATCCCAACTAGATCCATAGTCTAATGCACAAGCTCTTAACATATCTTCCAATATTTGATTGGTCCTTTCTGTCTGCCCATCAGTCTGTGGATGAAACGCAGTGCTGAATTCTAGTTGAGTTCCCAATGACTCGTGAAGTTGTCGCCAAAAGTGCAAAGTGAACTGAGTCCCTCTATCTGACACGATACTCTTAGGCACCCCATGCAAACATACAATTCTATCCATGTATATCTTAGCTAGCTTGGCACTTGTGTAAGTGGTCTTCACTGGTATGAAATGAGCCACTTTTGTCAAGCGATCAACAATAACCCATATAGAATCGTATCCAGATTTAGTCCTTGGCAGTCCGCTGATAAAATCCATACCGATTTTATCCCATTTCCAATCAGGTATTGGCAGTGGTTGTAATAATCCCGCTGGTTTCTGATGTTCCGCCTTTACACGACTACACACGTCGCACAAGGCATTGTGCTCGGCTATATCCTTCTTTAAATTATTCCACCAGAATCTTTCCTTAACATCCATATACATCTTGGTGTTGCCAGGATGAATTGAATATGGTGAGTTGTGAGCTTCTTGTAAGATCAGCTTCTTAAGCTCAAGATCCTGTGGAATACAGATACGTTTTTCATACCATAAGGTTCCTTGTTCGTCTACATGAAATCCTTTTGCCTTGCCTTCACTAATTTTACTTTTGATTTCTTCTATTTCTTTGTCCATCTTTTGAGCTTCTTGGATTCTGTTCATCAGTGTGGGCTGCACTTCCAAGGATGCAAGGTATCCTTCAGGCACTATCTCTAATCTGAACTCCCTAAATTGGGCACATAACTCTTCCGGCAATTCTCCTTTATTGAGGCCATTTACATAAACCTTGCGGCTTAATGCATCGGCTACGACATTTGCCTTTCCAGGATGGTATTGCAAACTTAAGTCGTAGTCCTTGATAAGTTCTAGCCATCTTCTTTGTCTCATGTTGAGTTCCTTCTGTGTAAAAATGTATTTTAGACTCTTGTGATCGGTGAACATTTCACAACGCTTTCCCATAAGATAATGCCTCCATGTTTTTAAGACATGCACAACTGATGCCAACTCTAGGTCATGAGTAGGATAGTTCACTTCATGATTTCTGAGTTGCCTTGACGCATAAGCTACAACTCTAGCTTCCTGCATTAGTACACCTCCTAGTCCTTGGTGAGATGCATCACAATAGACTTGAAAGTCTTTCTCAAGATCTGACAAACATAACACTGGTGCTGACACTAATCTCTTCTTCAACTCCTGAAAGCTGGTTTCACATGCTTCTGTCTAGTTAAACTTCTTCTCTTTCTTTAGCAGATCAGTCATAGGCTTTGTTATCTTTGAAAAAAATTCAATGAACCTCCGATAGTATCCTGCTAGGCCTAGGAAACTACGGATTTCTTTAACCGACTTAGGAGGTTCCCATTCTGTCACAGCTGCCATTTTTGCTGGGTCAACAGCTATACCACTTCCAGATACTATATGCCCAAGAAAACCCACTTCATTCAGCCAAAATTCACATTTACTGAACTTGGCATATAGTTTGTGTTCCATGAGTTTCTCTAGAATTAGGCGTAGATGTTCTTCATGTTCTTTGTTGCTCTTGGAATATACCAATATGTCATCGATGAATACCACTACAAACTTGTCAAGAAATTCCATGAATACCTTATTCATCATGTTCATGAAATAGGCCGGTGCATTGGTCAACCCAAACGGCATCACTGTATATTCATACAATCCATATCTAGTGGTAAATGCAGTCTTTGGTATATCATGTTCTCTAATCTTCAGTTGGAAGTATCCTGATCGAAGATCGATTTTTCACAACACACATGCTCCGTCTAGCTAATCAAAAAGATCATTTATTCTAGGTAGGGGATATTTATTCTTTATCGTCACTTCATTAAGTGATCGATAGTCTATGCATAGCCTTTGACTTCGGTCCTTCTTCTCAACAAACAAAACTGGTGCTCCCCAAGACGAAGAACTTGGTTGGATAAATCCCTTTTCAACTGTTCTCCCAGCTGTTTCTTGAGTTCTTTTAACTCGTCCACCGACATTTTGTAAGGTCTCTTTGCTATAGGTCCAGTTCCTGGCAGTAGGTTGATACATTGCAAATGTATCTATAATTTTTGATGTTCCATGCTTAGTTTTATCCACTTTCTTATGTTTTGTTCCAACTTTGGAGTACTTTTCATATGATTTCTTGGACTAACCTATTAACAAGAGCCACAGTGCCAGCTGCCTGTTTTCTGCTGTTTTTGGTTCCAGGAAAGTCAGAAAATGAATATTCACGGAATTGGACGGGACAAAAGCCAAAGTGCCTATTTTTCCGGAAGTCATCAAGTGCTAGAATACGAGACGGAGAAGGGCCAGAGGCCGTCCACACCACCTGGCCGCGCGGCCAGGCTGGGCCCGTGCCAGGGGGTGGTGTGGCTGCTCCCGGCACCCCCCCTCGGCCTCCCCTTCCGACTATAAGATGCCCTTGGGACAAAAACCCTAAGGGCCCGATCAAAAATCCAAGAAAGAGTCTGTAGCCGCCGTCATCTCCATCCCTAGATCGGGAGGGATCTGAAGCTCTTCCCAGCACCCTGCCGGAGAGGGGAATTCACCCTAGAGGCCTTCTTCATCACCATGCAAGCCTCCGATGTGATGCGTGAGTAGTTCATCCTTGGACTACGGATCCATGTAGTAGCTAGATGGCTGGTTCTCCTCCTTTGTGCTTTCCTGTCTAGATCCTGTGAGCTCCATTCATGATCAAAATCATCTATTTGTAATTCTGCATGTTGTGTTTGCGGGGATCCGATGGATATTGAGATGCTATTTCAGATCGATTATTGATTCTATCATGTCTTTGTTATTTGTGATCTTGCATGCTTTCCGTTGTTAGTAGCTATCTGGGCCAAGTAGATGCTAGCAACTCCAAGAGTGAGTATTTATGCTCAATAGTGGGTTCATGCCTCTAGTAATCTGGGGAAGTGACAGAAATCTCTAAGGTACTAGATGTGTTGTTGCTACTAGGGAGAAAACAACAATCCTTTGTTCATATAACAATCATATTGTTTACTTTACACGCAGTTCGTAAAGCAATAATCTGTTGCTTGTAACTTAATACTGGAGGGGGTTCGGATGATAACCTGAAGGTGGATTATTAGTCATAGATGCAGTTGGATGGCGGTCTATGTATAATGTTGTAATGCCCAATTGAATCTCAAAGGAGTCAAGATGATTAGTATATGCATGTATTGCTTTCTCGATGTTTGTCAATTGCCCCACTGTAATTTTTTCACCCAGCATGTTATCTATCTTAAGGAGAGCCACCTCGTGAACTATGGATCCCGGTCCTTGTCTTTTACATTCAATCTACAAACTGTTTACTTCTTTGTGTTTACTTTCTGCAAACTTTTACTTTTTTCCATTCGATACGTTTAATCCTTTGTTTTCCGCAAAACACGGTGAGATTGACAACCTCATCGCAAGTTGGGGACAAATTTCTGTGGTTGTGTTGTGCAGGTCTCCACGTTGCTGCTGGCACTGGTAGTGCGCCCTGCCAAGGCTCAGCTAGTAACACCTTTGGGGTGTTTCCTTGCTCCTACTGGTTCGATTAAACCTTGGTTTCATAACTGAGGGAAACTTGCTGCTGTGCTCATCATACCTTCCTCTTGGTGTTCCCAACGAGCTCTACATCAACCACGCACCAGCACTTTTCTGGGTGCCGTGCATTGAGCCATCATAGGTCTATCAGAAACTCCACATCCCTATCTGGTGGCATGCGAGGTAATTCTTCTGGGAACACATCCGGGTACTCCTTCACTATTGGTACTCTGTCTAGGCTAACCCACTTAAGAGAATTAACCTTGCTCCCCTTGGGTTCAAAGTTAGACTTGAACCTGATCCATTTCTTTTCTGGGTGGTGAGCATAATAGTTCGTTTGGCACAATCAATCACTCCCTTATAACGTGTCAACTAGTACATCCCTAATATTACATCTAATTCTTGGGACTCTAGGATTATTAAATTAACTAGAAACTTGTTCTTTCCAATCTCTAGGGTTATCTATCGGCACCCAGAATTTACTATCATTTCTCCACCCGGGGAGCTTACCTTAATGGGACATCCGATGGTTTCAGTGGAGAGTTTGTTTTTGACTACAAATGCTCTTGAAATGAATGGATGCGATGCGCCGGTATCGAAAAGGATAAGTGTAGGAAAGGAATTAATCTTGAACTTACCGATCATGGCATCAGACCCTTCTTGAATTTCCTCCACATTGATGTGATTTACATGACCCTTTTGAAAAGGGTTCAGCTTAGCCCCATCAGTTTTCTTCTTTGGGAATTCATTAGCATAGTGTCCTGTCTTTTTGCACTTGAAACATTCCACCCAACTGATGTCTTTCTTTGCTGGCTGATTGTGATGATTCTGACTATTTTGATTCCCATGGCCATGACCATTATGGTTGTTCCTGTGCCCACCTTTATTGTGTCCATGATGATTGTTTCCATCATGGTGGTGGTTATTGTTACGATGGTTGTTATGTTTCCCATTCTTGTGGAATCTAGAACTCTCGCTTCCTTCACCATGGGAACGCTTGTGGGGTGATCCTGATCCAAACTTATCAAAATGGTGCTTCCTCTTTCTACCTTCCACTTGCTTCATCTTGTTTTCTAGGATGGTAGCTTTATCACACAGAGATTGATAGGTTGGAACATAAGCAACAGATAGTTGCATAGATTTCATCATTCAACCCATCAAGGAACTTCTCCTTTCTCTTTGCGTCAGTGTCAACATCATCTGGTGCATAACGTGACAGATTGTTGAACTCTTCGATGTACTCATAAATACTGCGGGTGGCGTAGATTGAGGTTGTGAAACTCCTTTTTCTTCAACCCCATTATTCCAGAAGAGATGTGAGTGGTACGAAATCCATCCTCAAACATTGCCCAAGTTACTTCCTCAGTAGGGCGAGTAACTTGGAAATTGTCCCGCCAAGTAGCTGCATGACCTTCCAGTAAGTGTGCTGCGAATCTGAATTTTCTACATCAGCACATCCAACTATGACTAAGTCCTTATTCACAGAGTATAGCCAGTCATTTGCTACCATGGGATCAGTAGTACCAGAGAACTTAGCAGGTCTCGGCCTTAGAAATCTTGCGAGCATATCCAGAGGTGGTGGATTGTTCTGGTTGTTGTTATTGTTATTGTTGTTGTTCTGATTCTGGTTCGCCATGAATTGAGTCATCATTTGCATCAATTGTGTCTGTGCAGCCATCATTTGCTGCATTCCATTGTCATTGTCGTTGTTGTCCTCATTGTTGCGACGAGGAGGCATCTGTGGGTTTAATAAGGGTAAGTAATGATAGATAACCCAAATAAAATAACAACAATCAAACAAACAAGCACATGCAGGTTCAACATCATGACAATAATAGAGTTTGCGAAAATAAACATACTACAATAGTCACCCACAAGTCGGTATGATCTATGCGACTCGATAATAAAACGATAGATATATGGATAGATATCACTACTACTCCATGTCGAACTTCCTCCTCCACTAATGCAAGTCCTGCTGCGGCGAATCCTGCCTTGTATTCCTCCAAGATGGTAGACAAAGCATCGATCTTTGCCTGCAATTCTCTATTTTGTGTGTGTAGCCTTTCTATCACCTCGTGATCCGCTTCCAGCTCAATGTCCTCAAGCTCTAACTCGGTCTCCAAGTCTCTGATCTTCTTGTTCTTCTCCTGAACCCTCTTCTCTTGGCTCTTGAATTTATTCTCCTGGTCTTCAAACTTCTTCTCCATTTCCTTGATTCGATTCTCCTGTTCCTGGAAGGCCTTGTCCTTCTCCTTAAGTTGGACTCGTAGTTCATCGTTGCTAACCATCACATTAGTCCTATCAGTATCAAGGTGTCTGATAAGGCTCTCTAAGTCCTGGAGGTGGTGACGCACGGGCTTGATAGTATCCTTAGTGGCCTCGTCCAACACAATAGGCTCTCTATCCTCGTCGGGCCTCCCAAAGAAGTGGAAGTAGTGGCTCCTGATCTCAAAAGAGTGACGTCCACATAGGCGTCCCAACAGCTCCTGCATAGCGACGTGGAGGCCCCTCTCCATTCATCATGGAGTATCTTGAAGGCAATCTCCCTAGTTTGGGGCTCTGTCTCACGTCCTGGCTGGGTAACTCTGAATCCCCATAAGTCCTTCCTCTGAAACTTCCTCAGCTAAAGTCCCTGAATGGTAGGGATTTCAAGAGAGAGCACATGGACGAGCTCCAACATACGAGTCCCGAAGCAAGTTCCCTTGAAATCCTCGGTCGTGCTGTAGACAAAATTCGGCATCTTTTGCATAGTATGGAGAAAATTAGTAATAACACAAGTCTAGAGAAAGAAAACACAAGTCACAAAATAAGCAAAGATAAAAATCAACCAACAAAACATTCCTCATACCAAGTAGCAATACATTATTCAACTCAAGCAGTCAAGGTTCCAAACATAACTTATTTTTCCATACCACATAGGTCGGTATGATCAAAATACTAATGTGATAAAATGCCAAGCGTGGTGGTCCAACTAGTATCTCACTCCTTATTAACCAAGGTAGCAATCTGGGCGTCCTTGGCAGCAATCTGCTTGTCTTGGTCGCATAACTCCAATGCCAAATCTATGATATCCTTACTTAGTCGTTTTACATGACGTTTCTCCTCCTTGAGATCCTCCTGAGTATTGAGCATTCTATACTTGAGTCTTTCCCCAAGTTTCTCAATGGCTTTCCACACAGCATTCCTTGCCGAGTCAAAGAATGACGTGTGCATTTCAGAGTTGGTGAACATGCAAAATCCCATACTCTTTGGATCATCTTCCTTGTTCTTATATAAATAGAGTTGCACCCACCAATACTCTTGTCCTTCGTCTATCACAGGAAATCCCTTGTACACGGCTTCACCATCCATTCCCAAGCCGATCATGAGGTTCTTGAGAGTGCCTTGGGAAATTCTGTCTCACACTCGAGTGTCATAGTCATCAGTGGTCCCTTCTTAATAGATTCATTGATGGTGGACATCTACAAAAACTAGATGACAAAGAATGATCAGGAAAAGTTTTTACGAGATGAAAAGACAAGTGTAAAGTTTGAATATAAAGTTATTTTTCCTAAGGGTTTTCCTTAGTCTAATCCAATCTAGGGTCACGAACCAACAGGAAACATAGTGCTCTGATACCATCTGTAAGATCTCACCATAATAAGGTAAGATCCCCGTGATTACAGTGCTAGTCCCTAGATCGAAATGCTAGCACCCACAGTTTAAGATGAAGTACACAGAAACAAAGGTCATTATTACATCGCATATCCAGGAATATAATGGTTCTTACAACTCATTTAGCCCAAGGCTAACATTACTCAAGGTTCACATTACATAGTATACTAATAGAATCTTTTGTCTTCATGCGCCACAGGCAAACATGTCGAGTGTAGACCCGCAACCCTACTCATCATCAGAGTATCCCGCAACATATAAGTTACAGCCACAAGGGTCAATACATTTGGAGTTGTATTGGCAAGTGATACCATAGATACTTAGTATAATCCAACAACTACATGAATATATGGCTAAGTGTGGTTTTGGCTGTCTTTGCTAAAAGCAAGTTTTATCTCATAGTTTTTGAAGAGTAAGTTTTCTCTTTCAAAACACTAAGGTACCATTGATAGACATCAATGAACCTCTACCCTTGTTCACCCACAAGTTTTTAACTTAGAGAAATTTGGATGAGGAGATTATTGAACTGCTTCACTGTCTTGATGCTCAGAATTTGTCCATAACCGGGGACACGGCTAAGTACTTAGTTTTACCCTCTCGAGAGGTGGTGCACTTTCCCCACAAGAATCGACATGCATCCAGACGAGACTTTTCAGAAGCAATCCCACAGACCACCACAGACGCGTTCCATCCTATCATATCTACCACCCTCTGTCCGTCTGGCCGAGTTCTTGCAACTTAGTCGGTCAAGGCAGAGCCCATATGCGAAGTGGCTGCACTGGAAGCTTCGCGACAAGAAAGTTTCCAATCTCTTTGTTCCTGGGTGGCTGTCCACAAGTGTGATACACCAGCTGACCATAGACATGGCCCCTGAGTAACCACTCAACATAATCCAAGCAAGTCCCATTCCACCCAAGTGTTTCATTAACATTAGTTGTTTTCTTAATCAAACAAAATAATATCGGTCCATACTATCTTGATATGAATTTCCACCCACGAATTCTAATAGCATGGCTAAGCACTCTAGCATACGAAGTCTTTCAACTAGGAAATACTACCAAGATATAATCTATAGGATAGCATAGCATAGCAACATATAAATAATCCTTCCATGCTAAGATCTACCAAAATAACACTAGTGCAATAGTGAAAATAATAGGACATAAGATGAAATATCACTTGCCTTGGTAGCTAGGGGAGTAGGTACAATCCTCACAGCAACAAACTTCACAATCCACACAATCTACACAAAGAACAATACAACAATAATAATTCAATCAATATAGCATCACAAAAACATGAATGCATGCAAATGCAATGATATGAACAAAGCTCTAAAACTTGCAGAGTCTATAGTACAGAGGTTAAAATATCCTATCTAAAGGCATAAGAAAACCTAAAAACAATTTATGGAATAATTTTTATGAGCAAAATACTCCTAAAAATATTCTGCCTATAAATCCAATTTTTTAGAATCAAAAGTGTGAAGCACGGCCTCAACAATAAAGGCCTCATTTTTATAAATCCATAGACACCAAATTTGCATTTTTCTGATTTGTGGATCAAAAGTTATTGAATTTCTATGTTTAATATATATTCTGTCTATTTTTCTAATTAAATAGATGCCCTAGCCGACGTGGCGCTTTCTTATTGGTCCGTACCGGTTCGGTGGGATCGATCGCTGCGGGCCGTTGGATTATAAGTGGCAACGGATGGACCAGATCAGCCCGTACCCTTTCAATTAGTGATCTAATCTGAGCCGCTGGCGACAGATCCAACGGCTCCTAGGGCTCGGCCGGGAACAGGCGGCGCTGACCTACCGTGCGCGGCGACGGTGTGTCAGGCGGTGGTGTTCCGGTGGTTCTAAAGGGACAGGGGGTCCGTGGACTCTTACCAGAGGTCGAGGCGGTCGAGGTGGTGTCGGTGATGGTCACGGTGGAGGGAGAGGTGCTCTGCTTCGCTCCAGATTCCTCGCCGGAGTTCTGTCAACGGCGGAGCTCGTGTCTCTATGTCGGTGACATTGATCTGGGGCTCGAGCAGGCAAAGGAAAGCGTCAGCGACGTGTACCAGGTCCAGCGCAAGCTAGTGGTGGTCACAGAGAGGCGCCGGGAACCCTAGACTCACCGGAAAAATCGACGGACAGCGGCGGCAGAGGGGAGTTCACCGGCGATGATCGTGTCGTCGACCTGGGGCAAGAAAAAGCACGTGGCCAGGGTTAATGGATGCGCAAGAACCTAGTGAAGATGATAGAGCAGAGAGGAGGGTGCGTGACGGTCGAGGCTCATCGGAATCGTCGCCGGAGTTGCGTTGGACAGCGGCGGTTCAAGCTCACAATTGGGGAGCCTGGGGGCTCTCTGGGGGTAGTGACTTAGGGGAAACTAAAGAGGAGTGAGAGGGGATTAAGAAGGAGTGATCATGGTGGAGGTTTAATGCGAGAAACCCTCGAATTCGAGCTGATTCGAAACGGCAGAGGAGGGGAGAGGTGAGTTCGTCCCGTGGTGGAAGAGGATGAGGTGGAGGCTGACGTGGGAGTGGGGCCAGGGGTAAGTGAGAGGGGGCGTGCAGGGGGGCGGTGAGAAAAATAAGGAGGGGGAGAGGTGGCCCGGGTGGGCTTGCTAGGCTGGATTGGGCCGAATAGGCCAGAACTGCTGCTGCATTTTTTCTCTCCCTTTTCTTTTTCTTTTTAGTTTTTCTATTCCTAGGTTTTGAATTTAGCAAAAGGGTTCCAAATTGTCTCAAATCTTCACCAAAATTTTGGAGGACAAACTATATGCAATGCAACACATGCCATGACGATATGAGTGCAATGATGCTGGTTTTCAGATGAATTTTTTTTGGGATGTTACAGTTCAGACCGGAGTCTCCGGCCCCCAAGACCGGAGTCTCCGGCCCCCAAGACCGGAGTCTCCGCCCCCTGCAGATAGAAAAATTGTTCCACCGTTTTGAGCATAACTTTTGCATATGAACTTGGATTTTGGTGTTCTTTAGCTCGTTTCGAACAGGAGAAGGAGCTATACATCATCATCTCTGTGGTTCATGCTATCTACTCTATCCAAATTCCGTGAGCAAGGTGGAATCCACCAATAAAGGGTGGAGATCGGTGACGAAAGGTATAAATATTCTGCGACTTCTCCCCACTTGCTTTCCTTTGTGAGCTACACTATGGTTGCGTTTAACAAACACCTATTGAGAATAGTTCCTCCTATGATTGCTTGGGCTATGCATATTTGATACCTTGTAGAATTCCGAGCAAAAGTTGTGAGCACGCTATCTCATATAGTTATCTTGTATAGTTGTTGGCAAAAGGAAGAGGCAAGTGAAAAATAAAATAAAAAGAGAAAAAAATAGAAAAAGAAAAAGAAGAAAAAGAAAGAAACAAACAAGTGCCTCATAGAATAGGAAGCGCAAGCTCTATGAACATCAAATAGGTGGTACTTATTGTGCATATCTTGTAGCCCACCAATTTTATTGCAATCAAACTAGCGTCTCTCCTTGAACTTGTGCGAGACGAGCTTATAGTCTTCACTAGGTAATTATTTGGTTCTTAGATCACTTTCTTCGTCACACAAGTCCCATTTATCTCACTGTGTGTGTTTCCTTATACATAATTCCTATCTTGTGGATTGACTTGTTTTACTTTGTGATCATCGTGGTTCTTTACTTGCCATTACAATATCTTGATTTCGGATTGTTCTTGGACACACTACCTTCCATACCTATCCACCATAAGAGATTTGTGTGTGTGTGTGTGTGTTTTTAGTGGTTAGTTGGTTTTGTGTTCCGCGTGAACTTCACTTTTCTTGTTTTGATTGCTCTCAAGTGTTGCCACTTGCATGGTACTATCTTCCAAGGTAAAGTAAGGTTTGGCGTTGCATCCCTAACCCCCTACCACTTCCATATACACCACTTGGTCTTGTGAATAATGTCTAGGGACTCCGGAACCGAGGATGATTTCTATGAAGAATCCATGATGAGCCACCATGCATATGCCTCCACAAGCATGGATGACATGATGGAGTACTACACCGACATTGGCTCCACATGCTTGGGTGATATGGAGTTCTACAACAACAAATACTCCCCAAGCATGGACAAGTTCAAGAACGACACCGACAAGCTCCTCAAGTCATGTCGACCAAGACAGAGCCCCCACCTCGAGAGCACCAAGGTCCACCATAAAATGGACAACTTCAAGCGCGACATGGACAACAACTTCGCCAAAACCATGAGCATGATGGCCAAGACAAATGATGCTTTGCGCTCATTACAACGCCTCACGAAGAAGAGTGCCAAGGACAAGAAGCATCGTCGTGAGCATCATGCGGATGATCAAGTGCGCCATCTAAATCAACCTTTGCCAAGGCACGCCAATGACCTCCGTCGACACTATCAAAAGGCGCCTTCCATTATTCGTGCCACCACCAAAATGGCACCAAGAGCAAGCTCTCCTCCACGCCATCAAGCTTCAACGCCCAAACTTGATGTCCTAGATGACGCATGCAACTTCATGGATGAGGAGGACGAAGACCTCTACTTCGCCAAGTTAGACGAGTACATCAAGAGGACTAAACAAGCCAAGGTGGTCCTGGTGAAGGATGAGCAAGATCCAAGCCAAGAGCCTACCCTACAAGATGGCGACAACAAGGTCAAGAATGGTGAGCATGATATTTTCCCTTCACCAAAGGAGGCACATGGAATTGAGAGAACCGAGCCTACCCCTACATGCTTGAGTGATGATGTGGTACCAATCCCATGTGAATATGATAGCCACTTAGCCCACTTGAGTGAAAGCAAGAGTGATATGAGTGACTCCACCATAGATGAGATTGAGTGCTTCCACTTGGAGGGCATGAGTGATACACCGAGTGAATTGAGACTGGTAGTTGATAGGTCATGTGAGACCACTTTGACTTCTAACGACTTACCCTCTACCTCTAGTGTGTTATCTCATGATGTGCTAGGTTCAATGGATCAAAAAGCGCCAAGCTTGGAGATGATGATGCCTCTGATCGAGAAGATGTACATGGTGGATGAAGATGATGCCACATCCATATTGTATGAAGAAGGCGCCCAAATGGAGGCCAATGCTACCACAACACCCACTTCATATGAGAGGTATGAACAAGGTAAAAATAAGGGTCTTGATGATGCCATGATCCCACTAGTGGACATGATAACTTGTGATGATTGGCATGCTATGGATAATGTTTGTGATATCACATATGCTTCATTAATATTTCCATGTGATACTTTGCCTTTGCATAATGTTGAGCATGTGAAATTATTTGATTGTGATGATGTTGCCATAGACATGCCATGCTCTAAACATTATGTTGATGATATCATTGCTTGCACTTTGTTGAACAATTGCTCTTTTCAATGTTTTGCTTGCAATGATGTTAACAATGGTATACCTTGGACAATGTTTGTCATGGTTGTTTTACAATTTCTCCTGTTGCTCGCAATAATATGGATGATGGCTCTTTCACTTGTTTTGCTTGCAACAATAATTCTCATATGGTTTCTATTGAGATGCCCCCCATAGCTTTCTCAAAATTTGGAGATTTTGATGATTGCCACGATAAGCATGTTCCCCACTTGCATACTCGGCAAATCTATTTCATACTCGATTGACACTAATGGTGATGTGCACAAGAATATATACATCATGATGGATGATGTGTTTCTCTACCATGCACACACATTCTTCCTTTTGTGTATGATGTGTGTAGGTACCCGCACAAGAATGTCAACCTCAGTTGAGCACTAGTTGATAAAAAGAGCTCTAGAGAGCATCCCCCAAGTGAGTTCAAGATCGAACCCAACTCTGATACCTTTTGCATGCTTTGCATCTTTCATGTTGAAAAATTGCTCTTTCCTATGGTTTGCTTGCAAGCATGTTGATGGTATTCCCTCACCTTGTGATACTCATGTTTTGTTGCTATTGGATATTGATGCTTTGTGTGTTGCCACAAAAATGTTGAACAATTTCTCTTTCCGATGTTTTGTGTGCAACCATAATGCCATTATGAGCATGTATTGTCATGAGAGCTTCCAAGTCTCTCGTATTGTTGTTGCAACAAACATAAGGACCACTTGATCTTTCATATGGTTTGTTTGCAAACATGTTGTTCTTGCTTCCGCTTGCGATACGCATACCCCCGTGATTTTGGCTTTTGATGATTTGTGTGTGGCATCCAACATATCGAACAAGTTCTCTTTCCAATGGTTGGTTTGCACACATAATGATGTTGTTTTGGATATCTTTCCTCATGTGTTTTTGCTGAATTCTCCTATCCTTGCATCAAAGATGTTGGTCAATACTTTAGTCAATTGCTTTGAGTGCCACACTAAGATGTTATATGGAGTTTTTGAGTTCCCACATTTGGATGATGTTCAAACGAGTTCCATGCAATTTGACCTTGCATATGTATTCCGTTTGCTATACTTGAGTTGTGCTAATAGTGTTGTGAATAAGAATGGACATGCCACAAATGACATGCTACTCTATCACACACGAACATATTTTGCTGGGTCTTTGTTGTGTGAAGGTATAATTGCTTCCGCGTGAATCTCTATGGACAAAGAGTTGACAAGACGAATCAAAGAGAGTTACCTATGGCTGCCCTTCAATAAACTATCTCTACACCATAAGGTGACCTCCTTCTACTTGAGGACTCAGGCTATAATCTTCATGAATTGGCTACTCTTTGAGTTTTGCTTCGCTTTTGTTGTGATCTTTGTAGGCTTCATGGAAGGTGAAGGAACATTGAAGAGTTGCCACATCAAGCTTCTCAAGGACGGGTTACCCCTTAACATCTGGTATCTCGACATCATCTTCTTAGTGATGAGCATGAAGAGTCAAGGACGACTCTTTTTGAAGGGGAGATGATGTAGCCCGTCCTGCGGACGCTACTACATCTATAACGCTGAGTCTCCAAGATCGTCCCCTAGTCATCCAAGAGCTGGACAAGGAGAAGCCACCTCCAAAATGGGAGTCTCCGGCCCTGACGCCTGGAGTCTCCGGCCTCCAACACCGGAGTCTCTGGCCCTGACTTCAGACTTTCCCCAAGAGCGCTTAGTACACCCCTCCGGAGACAAGCCTGGAGAGCGAAGTCCACCGCGGAATCTCCGGCCATACCGGAGTCTCCGAACCTCAAGCCCGGAGTCTCCGGACTCCAACCCCGGAGTCTTCACCCCTAGACTCCGGCCAAGACTCCGGACTGCCGCCTGGAAGTCTCTGCATGCCACCCCGGAGTCTGCCCCGGAGACCATGCTCCGCCCCAGAATCTTCGGCCCTGCACCCCGGAGTCTCTGGTGTAAGTGGAGTGGGCATGCGTGCCTTGAGCTGGGCCTTGGCCCATGTACCCCTCTAATCCGCCCCAAACCCTAGAATTATGCCCAAACTACTCTTGTTAAGTGGCTGGCCTATATATAGTGTCCCCACCCCCTCATGTATCCCTTAGGCATAGATGATAGACTAAAGACAACCCCCTTTGTGGAATCTGTAGTTTTGCCTCATCCCCTTCTACCAAATGGGATCGACTATCGTCACCACCTCGTTGGAGTTTGCATCGCGCCTCCCTCGTTGTATAAGGCCTACGTTTGCGAGTGCGTGAGCGTAGTTGTCAAGACCCTCTCCAAGGTGTTCTTCCCCCTCTACTTGGGATTGAGGGAGCACGTTGACCGATCTTTCCTTGCGAGGATTCTATCGGACCGGTGGCCACCGGTGAGAGCAATCGGCCTTGTATCGTGTGAGTTTTGCGTGTGTTCATCGTGTTCTTCGCGAGGTGTGAGTCCGCTTCCGCTGCCTTCTCCCTTTCCCCTCGCTTTCCCATCAATTTGACCACGAGATCTATGAAGATCGGGCCACCCACGGGGTTACCCCTTAACATATTACCATTTCCATTGAGTGAAATATAATGCATAAATTATACACCTTCAAACACGTTCACTTCAAATTATATTCAAGTTCATTTGTTTATGGAGTTAAAGTACATGTGGCATACTTGTTATTTTGCACGGATAGGGGGGGGGGCGACAGATATAGGGGTTATCATGTGCTGTAGATCACAGAGGATCAACGGTTAGTGGGTATGATCTGTGTGATAACTTTCTCGACCAATCAGAGCGTAGCAGCAAAGATGAGCACAGGTGCGAGAGATGGATACAAAGAGAGGGGAAAACTAAGTAGCACTTAAGAACCAAGGGTGAAACTGAGTAGAACTTAAAAACCAAGGGCAAGACTGACAAAGGGATTCAAATAGAAAATAGAAAAAATATTTAAAAAATAGAAAATGCGTCTTTTATACAATAAAATACATCTTGGCATACATCAAACTATTTGCAATTCAAATATACACCAGTTTGACAATTATTGCCTCATTCAGACAAACTATGTTTTGTGGAGGGATGTTTTGGGAAGAGGCTTGAGTAGAAAGCCATGAACCTTCATAGATAGTATGTGATTTAAGAAGTGGTGATTTAGGTTAAAACTTGGTTTATATACATTTCTTATGGTGGCAGGTCAAATAATAAGACTCCATGGGTAGATGCCACTATGTTTTGCTCTTTTTGAATTTGTTGTGCATAAAGTGACTCAATTATCTAGCTAAAACCTATCCGTTGACTCTCTGTTGACCAGCCACCGGAGTGTAAAACTGAGTGTATTGCACACGGTAGTGTTAGTACTTGAGGGCAAAACTGAGTAGAACCAAACTACTAGTATTACACTCGAGGGCAAAACTGAGTACAACTGAGTCACTGGGGTTAGACACGAGGGAAAAAATGTGACTCACGGCACGCGTGTGTGGTGCACGGGGCAGTTGCGGACACGTGTGGCCGTGCACGGTGCAGTAGTGTACGCGGTTACACAGTGCACGGTAGTGCAACGAAACGTCGCTTCCCTTCTCCTTTAATAGAGGCCTCCCCACTCTCACTCATCACTCACTCACTCACTCAACCGTCTCCACTGTCCCATCACCTTCTGCAAACCCCCAAGAAAACCCCAACCATGTCGGCGATGGAGAAGAACGGCGGGGTGACCATCGGCGCCTCCAAGGCAGGCGGTGAGGAGGCCCCCGTCCCCGTCCACGCATCC
This sequence comes from Avena eriantha, assembly GCA_910589775.1. Lineage (NCBI taxonomy): Eukaryota > Viridiplantae > Streptophyta > Magnoliopsida > Poales > Poaceae > Avena > Avena eriantha. The sequence goes on along the minus strand of OU342740.1, from coordinate 234,293,777 downwards.
GCCGTAGCCGCCGGCGAGGAGGCCCCCGCCGGTCTCAGGCAGATCCCGCTCGGATGGAACCCCTACGAGGAGGTTGTTTACATAAGGCCGTAGAACCCCTACGACACCAGCATCGCTGACCTATGGTTGAAGGTAACCAGGGTTTTCTCCCCTTCCCTTGTTCTTCCCCTGTTCCCGTCGTTGGATGCTTGATCATATGTTATTAGGGACCGGCTATTCATATTTTTATAGTAGCTAATCATCTTGTGTTTGATCTTGTATTTCGATGAACCCCCCTTTTCGTATTTGAACCCCCCTTTTCGTAGTTGGGATCAATATTCCATTTGGTTTGAGATTGGGGAATAATTAGGAGATGTCCTTATTGCAAATAATCTATCCCGATAATAAAAGTATCTCAATCATGTCCTTATTGCACTCTACTTTTTTCCAATAGGAGGATAGCAACGACGTCCATAGCGACGACGAGTCCAAGGACACCAAGACTTTTCATGTGCTGAGGAGGCTGAAGTCCGGCCAGTACAACAACTTCTTTGCCGGCAACGTGTACAAGTGCCCCTTCTGCCCCACTAGGAGGCTCCGCGCCATGGACTTCAACTCCCTCGTGAAGCATGCGGAGGACATGAGGACCTGCGGCGAGTCCGTGAACGTCCACGGCTTCATAGCCAAGCACCAGGCGCTCGGTCTTCACCTCTGCAACCTCCAGAAGGTAGCTCTCAAGGAGGGTCGCATGCCCTCGATCAAGCCCAAGGCGCCCAAGGTCAAGGGACTAGGCAACAACAAGTGGAGGAGGCGTTAGAGGGAGGAGGCGGAGGCCCTCCTGGAAGAGGCTATGAGAGACCACTGATCTACTGCTGATGTAAAGCAGCTTGTTTTGTCGTGTCTGTCTTGAACTTGTCCGCTACTGCTGCTGAGCAGCCTAATTGTCGAACCTCATTAAGTATTGTACTATATAACCTATATTAGCTGCTTTATCTACATCTGCTCTGTTTACTGAATTTATTTATGGTGCTGGTTAGTTTTGCTGCACTAGATTTGCTACCAGATTGGAGAAAAACAAGGGCAAAAGGAACAATGAATGAAGAGAGAACCTGCTCTAGATTCGATACCTTTTTGGGCAAAAAAACACAACTGTTCGCGAGAGAGAGGCGGAAAAGGCGCTCTTAAAAAGGTCAATCATAAAATAACAAAAAAGAAAACTTCCAATTCAGGCTACAGGGTGCACGTAACCACCAAACGCGCCCCACATGGTCCCACACCACGTCCCCCATAATCAGCGAGAGATGGATGGCTAGTCCGCTGTGTATCCTGGCCCCACTTGTCAGTATGTAACGGTCGAGGCGACGTAACGTAATGCTCAATGCACGACCCGCCCAACACGGTCCCACCGGTCAGCATCTAACGGTCAAGCCTTTGACCTGACGGCATCCTTCTATCCGAGCGCATGTGAGGGTTTCGGAAATGAGGGAGGGCAAAAGTGAGGAAAAACTAAGCGGCTAGGGAAAACTGAGTACAACTAACGAACCGAGGGAACAAAAATAGAAATCCCTAAAATATATGTTATATGTTAGGAGTAAATAATAGCCCCAAATGTTAAAAGTGGTACATATCAGGAGTAAATAATAGCGCTAGATTTTTCATCTCAAACTGCTCTCCACATCGTCTTGATTCTTTTTGGTCGTGGGGTGGAGGCCGAGAAGGACACGCGGTGACATCACAACGAAGCTCTACTATCGTGTGAGGTGAACACGCTGCAGACCAGGACGAAAGATTGTAGACCGGGTAAGGGTGTACCACGCTCCATCGTACCACGCATCGTAGACCAATGGGCCGTGTGCGCGACATGGGCCCGTCGTCAGCGTACGCGGGTTAAAACATGCATGGTGAGAGGCGTTCCTTTCGCGCCAACGCTCCGCACTCGCCGGGTTGCGGGGCCAGCCGAGACCCGACGTGGCGCCGTGAGCCGATGTCGGCCATGGACTCTTGTGGTCGTGGGGGCTGCTTTGATAAGACTTTGTATCGTAGACCCTAGGAGGCAACATTTTCTCGCCAGCGTGGTTCTTGTCTAGAGATGTCGTGCCAACGTACAATACGGCTGGACGTCGGTTATCATTTCACTAGGTCCCGCACGTAGTGGATGTTGCGACATGATCTCATGACAACGGCGGATCCTCGCGCCCATGGGCCCGACCAAGGCCGGCGTGGCAACCTATACTCTAGGCGTGCGGGGGTTCTCACGGTGGTGAGTCGATATGGCGACTATGGTGGCATCTAGAAGTGGACGCGTGTTCTCGTGGCGGAGGACCGATCTAGCAGCGTATTCTCTAGGCATCCACGATTTGTCGCGTCTAGGTCATATTGTGGTGTCTGTCTATAGCAGGTTTGACATTGTTATCCCTCGCTGGCCGCGGTTTCTCGCGGAGGGTTCATATGGTGGGTCCCATTAGCACGGAAGAGATGACATGAGTTGCCTGCTTATCCACTATGATTTTATGCCGGGAGGGTAGTTCATTAGACTCATCCTTCCGCCCATTTATTACCCATTTCGTGTTTTCACGGGCGCTTCCTTATTAATCCCCTTCCACCTCTGACTGCTATTGGCGTGCACGAAGCATACGGTACGTCAACGGCGATATCGTAGACCTAGATTGTCCCGATTTATGTCACCGGGTCAACCTATCTAGGCCACCCCGCGTGTTATCGGACAAATGCAAGTAGTTTTCTTATTTCTATCTGTATGTATGCCCTTTTTTGATCGACTTGGGATGTTTGCTTTTGTAGGGTTGCTGGTTCGTGGCCTCAGCTCTACAGAACAACGCGCATTTCTTCGTAAGTCGTCTTCTCTTATTCATTGTCTCTATTTTTTCTAAAGTGGCTTCTTCTTCGTCTATTTCATTATGTATGTTTTGTTCTTTCAGAGAGAAAGATACCACGTGCTTTTCTCTTCGGTTTAGTCTGCCTCTTTATTTGGACAAACGGTATGCTACTAGCGTTTCTTTGGTGTCATCTCTATTTTTTAGACACCTATGTTGCCAGTGTACATGGTTTGGCTGCAGTTGTCGCTGCTTACTTTAGTTATTTGTCCCTTTTCTGTACTGTCGTCGCTGTCTTGGTCATGCCCATGCTCGATAATGTATCTGCGTCCTTCGCTTCTTCACACCCTGCCCATTTAAGAATTGCCTGCAAGGTATGGTTTCCTCGATGTACTATATATTGAAATTTTCTTTCTTCTTTAATAGATTTTGTGTCATAATCGGCATGTTCAGACGTTTATACTTTTGCTTCATTACTTCTCTCGGCGGAGGAGGCTTACTGCAGCTCGCGGCTACAAACTCTAGGCTTTGTGTACGTGTTAGGTTAGCTTCGCTGTGCTCTTTCTTACACCAGTTTGTCTGACACTGCTTCTTATGATCTTTTTTTTTCTTTTACTTCAGTTTTCGTTGCATCTCGGGCTGTGAGCAGGATGTCGTCTTAGGCCAACTGCTAGGCCATGTTTCTGTGCTTCCATGCCATTTGTTTCTAAACTTTGAGTGTGCAAATGTTGGACGACTGAGGCTACTGGCTATTCTTCGACTACGATGGAGGTTTTGATGTCATGTTTCCTTTGTTCGTCGCGCTCTTCTTCTAGATGCTTCACCTGTGCCATATCGTTAGCCAAATCGTTGTTCCTTTGCGCGAGACGTCAGAGTCTGCTACCCCATTCATGCTTCCATTCTTCTATGTTATATTCCATCTCATTTATGGCACATTATTCCTATTCTATCTTTAGGTAAGCTTGTTTCATGATATTCACGTTCTACCTTTACGTGCATTGTTGTACGATTATCTAACGACATGCTTCTTTTAACTTTAAGGTTTGTTCTAATCTTCAGCTAGATACGGTGCACGCTGGATCAAAGACTCATAAGGTTTGAGCTTCGAGGAGTACGAATACGGGAGTGTCGCTTCTACCGGCCAAGGTCCCTGTGGCTAGAGCAGACGAGGATACATATAGAAACGTCTACCATGGAAGAAACAGACGTGGGAGTGACGCTTATACATGCCAAGGTCACCGTCAGAAGTTCTTCTAAGCTACAGCAGATCAGAAACAGAGCTACGAAACAGAGCTTCTAGTGCTGGTGATTCTCATCAACTTCACTTTATTTCATTGGACGATGTATGTATCTGTTCAACATTTGTTGTATGAAGACCTGACTGAAAAATTAGTCACCGTTTTGGTTAACTTACATGACACGTGGGTGCTAACTACTACGAAATCGGCAGGCACATACGTTTTAGGATGGTTCATTTGCTTCATCTTATTTATTCTTTCCAGTCTTTCTTAAACGATGGTTTAGCCAATTTTTCGGTATATTGTACTGTCGAATGACATGAATCTAAGAGTTATCCTATCATAGATGTATTGTCGACGGGGGTAGTAGGTGAGACGCACACCATGAGAACATAACGGTGTTCCCAAAAAACACTATTATTTAGTATTCTAAGAATAGATATTTTCTATTTTGCATGGATGTAGTGCGATCATATCATAAGACATTTTGCCTAACGGCCGCGCCCCAGGGGTGCAGGGAGAAGTATAGTATATCATAAAATGCTACGAAAGTGATTCAAAGTAAAAGGAAAGTAATAAAATAATAATGTGTACATTAATAATATGCCACATCCATCGATACAAAAGTGGTACATATATCGAATATGCATTCCCGTACACACGATGCGTCGTGATTTAGAGCTAGCATTTTACAATCTTCTTGCCCTTTTGTCGTGGTTGAATAATTTAGCCCTAGAACTTTCATGTTTCTTCTCTCGAACGAGCTAGCTTTTTTGGGTAGATTTGTCCTTTTTCTTCTTGTGATGTATGTTGCTTCATTGTAGTCGTTGTCATCTTCAACCTTTGGATCACCGTACTAGTCGAAGTCTTGTTCGTTGGCGACTCCATCCATTCCAATGATGTTTCTTTTTTCTCTCCTCACGACAACACGGCTAGGCTTTGTTGGGTCAGTAATGAAAAAGTATTGGTCAACTTTGCTAGCCAATACCCATGGCTCTTTTTTCACTGTGACGTTTGCACCGACAACCTTGGATTTGGTGACTTCGGGTATAACCATGGTTGTGAAATACCGGTCTTCTTTTTCGAGACTCTTTGCCCATCTGCACGGAACATCGACACCTTTTCTCTATAGTAGTCGAGCTCCCAGATCTCCTGAATCCTTCCGTAGAATCTTTCCTTCACGTCATCATCAATGTAGAATTCCAACATTACTCCTGAGTTCTGATAGTCACACTTGTTGTCCTTTTCCTCTGTGTAAAATGTGTAGCAGTTGATATCATGTGCCTGATAGGTCATCGGGTTGTGCATGGCTCCCTGCGACAAGGCGAATAGGATGTTTTCCTCCATAGAATGCGATCGCGGGGGATTATATAGGTGTGTCTCCCTGAACCAACACGTGAAAGTGGAGTTGTGCTCTTTGATTATTTCTCCCTTCGTCCTCTACTGGCCACGGTCACCGTACTTCTTCTCAATAAACCATTTGTGCTCTTATACCCAAGGATCCACCACTTCTATATATTTTGTAGAGCGACTAGGTTTGCTCTATCAAAGTCTACGCGTTGACCATCTAAGTCCACATGCATTACGTGGGGACCCTCTTGGTGACCTAATCCATTGAGCTTGCCAAGGTACCTGTTGACAGGAAGACCGATAGGGTTCTTGATGTCTAGATAATTCATGCAGAACGAGATACACTCTTCGGCTAGAAATCCCTTAGCTATTATTACATCTAGATGGGGCGTGTTGTAGACGTATCCTTTGATGTCTCCATTCATCCTTTCTAATGGTATCATGATGCGGAGGAACATCATCCCGAGTTGTATGCATGCGGGTAGGAAGTATATCTTGAGCTCGCATAGTATCACCATGATCTCCTCATGTAGCCTTTGAGCTTGGTCACGCCAATCGACTTTCGAGAGATGACATCGAAAAATTTGCAGAGCCCAAAAAATGTTTCATGGACGTGCTCATCCATTATCCCTCATAGTGAAACTAGAAGTATCTGCGTTATTAGCACTGCTCATCCATCATCCCATTGAATATCTGCTTTGCCTCGTCAAGGTATGTGCTTACTTGCTCGCGTAGCCGTAAGGAAATTTGACTCCTAGGAGGCGCTTGAAAAACTGCTTGATCTCTTCCAGGCTTAAGAGTGAAGCATGAAGGGGGATAGTAATATTCGTTCTTCTTGACCTTTTAACCCTTTCGACAACCTTGTGTCACCTCCGACTGATCATCCTCGTCCTGACCATCAGGAGTAGTGCATCCTCCGTGAAGATCATTCCTGATGCTCATAAATATCAAGTCGTGCCTTGCTTTTGCCCCATCTTTGGTCCTATCCGGCATGTTGATTAGGGTGGTGAGCAGACTATCGCACACGTTCTTCGTGATATGCATGATGTCAAGGCCATGAGGCGTGTGGAGGAACTTCTAGTATGGCAACGCCCAGAAAACATACCTCATTTTCCATACCTTTAGTAGCGGCTTATATTGTGGCCTCTTCGCTTCTTTCTCGCCTTAGGGCACTCTTTCCAGTTTTTCAACAAATCATCAATTTCTTTGCCACTCCTCCTATCTGGGATTCCTCGGATTTCCCATCGAACGGATCTCCACATTTTCTCCATGCATCATTCTTGCGAAGCCACCTCCCATTCCCCATGCACACGGTTTTCGAAAACCCAAGATCTTTCTCTAGTTAGAGATAGGTTGTGTTATCGATGAACCTAACGCATGTGAAGAATCCTTCGATCATTTGCCCCAAGAAATATCCGCAATCAGGATAGTCTTGCACGGTAGTGAGCAACGTGTCTCTCATAGTGAAATAATCTTGCGCGACAGCGTTGTATGTATTGGCTCCGCCTTCCCATAACATGTCTATCTCCTCTTTCAATAGGCCAAGATACAGATTGATGTCGGTACTAGGTTGTTTCGGTCCTTGAATTAGCATACTCATTTGTATGTACTTCTTATTCATGCATAAACAGGGGGAGGTTGTACATACATACAAACACGGGTCGCATGCTATGCGTGCTACTCTGGCTACCAAACGGAATGAGTCCATCCATGCTCGCACCTAGCCTGATGTTCCTTGAATCCCCCAAATTTTGTGAATTCAAGGTCCACTGCTTTCCACTAGCTACCATCTGAAGGGTGCGTCAACATCTCGTCCTTTTCCAGATCATCATCTTATGGATTCTTTCTTCCCGCGTGTCAGTGCATGAGCTTTGCGTCCTTAGGGTCTGCGAAATACCGTTGTAGACGAGGAGTGATAGGAAAGTACTATACCACTTTTCGAGGAGCTTTCTTCCCTTTCTTGTATCGACTGACACTGAACACCGGACATGTGGTTCTCTCCATGTCCTCGTCTCGATAAATGACGCAATCATTGATTTAGACGTGGTATCTAATGTGTGGTTGATCGAGAGGACACATTATTTTCTTGGCCACCTCGATACTAGTTGGACGCGTGTTCCCCTCGGAAGATGATCGTGCCAGAATGCTGAAGCGATCCAACCTGTTATAGATTGGATCCTGTGTTTACCGTGCTAGTCCCTTGGATCGATTAGCTAGCACATATAGTTTTGATGAATAAAATAGTATCAATGTGTCATATTATTACAAAGATTGATCCAAGAATATAAATATTACAAAGTTGCATAGCTCACAGCTAGCTCAAATAATATAGTTCAACAAATAACGACAACGATGGCGGTGTCCCTGGCGGTATATAGCCTTACTCCTCCTAGGAATAACCTACACACCATCACACCATAGGCAACACACCGAGTGGAGATTCACAACCTAAACAATAACCTTACTCCTCCTAGGAATAACCTGCAACATGAAAAGTTGCAGCTACAAATGGTCAATACATTTGAATTGTATTGGCAAGATGTCACTGTTATGTGGACACAATTGGAAACCTAGCATATACATGCACACTTTGGCTTGTGGAGTTCAGTCTCATTTGCATAAAAGCAATATAACTTTTATCCTAGTTTTAAAATAGTTTCTTCCTTCAAAACAGATTTCTATGAACATACAAGCATAAACCCATGTTGAAACAAGACATTCCAGCTTCGTATGCTCCTAAACCCATGTTCAGCCATCAAGTTTTATTAGAGAAATTGGAATGAATGAGACTTTTCAACTGCGTCAAGAGAATTTACTCATAATTGTCCATTACCGGGGACACGACTAAGTACTTAGTTCTTAAACCATCTACAGAGGCTAGTACACTTTATCCACAAGACCCAAGCACCCCCTTTTGAGAGAAGACTAGGATGAGACCTTTTGAAAACAGAATCATGAGCCTAGCCCCAGACCGTACCATCCTATACACACCTACATCTACTAGCATGGTAGGACATAATCCCATAACTTACTCAGTCAATTCATAGCCCATATAACACGTGGTTGTACATGGAAGTTACTAATCATGACCGTCTATTATCTCTTTGAAGCCTAGGTGGTAATCCCTACCATAAACCACACTCGATGACCCAATCAATGCCATTCCACCCATGTGATTCATTGATTGAGTGGTTTTCATTTCAGCAAAACACAATCTTTCTCATACACATATGTATCATCAAAACCATCCACACAATTAATAGCATGGCTAAGCAATTCTACAATACGATGGTTATCAAGGAATCAAATGGGGGACATATGACAATTCTATTAGGTACTCACCCCATAGCATAGAATATAAGTAAAACATTTCCAATACATGCAAAGCTACTGAAATCTAAATGCATAATAAATCAATAGGAGATTCATGATAGTGGCACTTGCCTTTAGTCGATGTTCTCATTCACACACTCGTTGCAATCACAATAATCGCACTCTAGACAATCTATCGTAAAAAATAATAATTACAATCAATCATACTGCAGCACAAATGCCCAAAACAATATGCATGCATGCTAGAAAATAGAAACAAGTTCAAAAGCTTTTCGAAGGCATTTTTATTAAATAAATACGCTTACAATAAACATTATTGATATTTGAATACTTTTAGTACAAAATAGTTTCAAAAAATATGAAAACCATTCTAATAGATAGAAAAAGTTCATAGCTTTCATTTGCCACTGGTTTCACCTTAAACTGATTTATAGAAAAAATTTATAGAAAAAATACTAAATTAAGAGATTTAATCATAGATAAATATTTTGTATTGTGACAAAATCAACTAATGATACAGTGACGTAGATTACAATTTTATGAAATCATAGATATAGAATTTTTTAAATTTGGAGTTACATAACTATAGTTATGAATTTTGCAAGATTAATTGAATTTCTGACTCTTTATTCAATTTGTAAAAAGGGAGGAAATATTCCAGGAATATGCCTTGCGAGGTGGCGCACTCTGGCTGGCCTATACCCTTTCGGTTGTGGAAAGAACACAAGCCGTTAGATCTTAAGTAGATCCGACAGTCGACGATGACCCGGATGTGGTCTCACCGGCATGTGACATGGCGGTGGCGGCTTCAGACGGCGATGATGGCGGTGTCCCTGGCGGTATATAGCGGCGACGAAGTGGCGTACAAGATGAGGAGGTCGATTTTGAGAGTGAATGTGTCCTCGGAATCGAGGGTTGCTTTCGATAAAGGCGTCCGTGTCCGACTGGAGGCTTGCGGCGAGGGTGCTCCTCCGGCGATCCCTCCTGGGTGTTCTCGTGCTCCTGCGGATGAGGAAAGAGGTCAAGGCAAAGTGGTGCCGAGAGGGGAAGAGCATAGAAGGAAAGGGAGGACGCAGGGTGCTAGGGAACCTCCTGTTCGTGCTCGTCTGAGGCGGCGGCTCCGGTGAGATGGGTTTGGCCTCCCGCGGCGTCTAGGGTTCACAAAACTCGAAAAAAACGACAAGGAGAGATGCGTGAGGATTTATAGAGCCGCTATGCTTCACGGATAGCAAGAAAAATGGAACGAGGTGCACGGAATTGGCGGATTTTCGCTTCAGATTGAAGCCGTGTCGCTTGAGGACTCCAGCTGGAGATTGAAGATGACTGACAGGTGAGTCCCACCTGTCGGTGAGAGAGGAGAGGGTGCGGGCTGGTTCCCAGGTGGGTCGAAGCTAGGCCGCTACTGGACTGTTGTGTGCTGCGCCCACGCAAGTGTGGGTGGCAAGTAAGAGCGGGCTGCCTTGGGCCGGCCAGGTTAGTTCGTTTAGTCTTTTTTTGTTCTTTTCTTTTTTGTGTTTATTTATAGTTTTTGATTTAGGTGAACCATTCAAATTTTTAAAAATTTGTAAAAAAACGAGGATCAATTTAGGATATTATTTAGACTATGTCCTTTCCATTTCAAAATACCAATTAGTAAATATCTAATTTGGTTTATAAGGCAATAATATTCTTTTCTTATTTTTATCATATCTTTTGGAATATTGCTCCAAATTGATCCAAACCGATTTGTAAAGTTTTGTCAAAATCAACATATCATTCTAGGACCACTAGGGAACTTATTCTTGTCCATTAAAACTACAACATAGGTTTTTCATTTAAACCCTAAATAGATGCATTTAGGAGAAACCAAAAGGGAATTTGATAATAGGTTTTTGGAAAAGAAACTTTGATATGATGATATTGATGCAATGCATATATGCATGCCATATGTCAATCACTAAAACAAAAATCATTTTATGCCTTTTTGCCAAATAGGGATACTTAGGTATTATCAAAAGGATATAGGGTTTTATGTAATTGGTCTTATATGGCTACTATGCAATATTTATAAATAGTTCCTTATGGTTTATTTTAACCACTCAATCAAGACAAACAATGCCACAATTCCCAAAACAGAAAGTTCACTCTTATAACATAAAGGAACACAGTTATAACATCTAGTGAAAATGAAGATATCATGTTATCTTCTCTCTTTTCAAGCTAGTGGTGAAAAGCATCTGGAATGGTTTCACAAATTGAATTAGAGACTTAAAGAGGCAAATATAGAAAATTAGTATATCACTCCACCATAATTTTGAAAAGTCATTTTATTCCCTCTCTCTAATATTTCTGAGTATGGTTGGATTAATCTTTGAGATTTGGTGTAAGTATAACACAATCAAGTTGGATAGTCATGTTTATCCAATCTCATACAAACTTTCTGAACTCAAGGTTGAAGGAAAATCAAATTAGAAGGTTTCTTTTCTTTGAGAATTTCAACAAAGTCAAACAATTCAATCAACTTATTTTTATTTATTTCACATTCCAAAATTAGGAGAATTTTGAGATATGACAGACTACCACCCTTAAAAGGAATCTCGTCCCGAGATTCGGAAAGGCTAGAAGGAAATAGTTTTCAGATACACTAGGGTGCTACCACCCTTAAAAGGAACTTTTGTGGGTTGCGGAACCTTTGTCTTCAATATAAGGTGCTTCTGAATAGTCATGAATCAACGCTTGCCTCTATTGTACCTTCTACCATTGAGGTTATGCTTCACCATCCTCGATCCATTTACATAGCATGTACTTAGGTCCTCGTAGGGATAAACGCCATAAAATTCTGCGTGTTTTAACTCCATGATTGATAGCTTCTGAGCCACTACTACTTGAACTAGTGGATCTCTCATGGTGGGAAGTTGGGTAATGTTTTGTTCAAAGTACCCATTTAACGCGCTTCAGGGTTCATCCTTGCCGTACATTCCTACGGTTAGCATCGAATGCTATTGTGAAGGTGGAACATCATACCATTCTAAGGTCTAGGCTCAACGCTGGCTCTGTGCTATGGTTGAAAAGGCACTCATGATTCGCAAAGCCAACAATACAAGAGTGAATAATAAGAGTATTCGGTATGGGTGCCAATCCACCCCGTACTCAAACTATTACTTTGCATGAGGATAGCTGAATCACGTTTTTCTATCACTCGGGCATCCCCACTTTCCTTGTAGATAGTTTCCATGGGCACAAACCAAGGCTTAGTGTATACACCATGTATTCAATCAACAAGGCTACTACAAAAGTTAAATTATCGATACTTCAACACTTTCGGGTTGCGTAATCTACTGCATAACATCACTTGCAACACTTCATACTTTTGAATCCTTTTGTTGCATTAGACGAACTATTCACATTCATTGGGGCATCATCTTCCAAATATTTCCACTAAGTCTTGCTCCATATATTCAACACGTCGTTTTATCTCCAAGGGTTTAAGATAGAGAAGAATAGATTCTAGAGAAAAGAAACTACCAAGAAAATAATCCTACCCATACAAACAAGCTCATGCAACAACAATCATACAAACATTAAACCACAAGCGACCAACACATGCAAACACTTGGATAAGCATTGTTCCAGGGATTTAATATTAGTGGTATGCACTCACAAAATACTTTAAAAATGTTGGAAACAATACTAAGGTAAAATAGAGGAACATTAAAGCAATAAACAAAATCTGTCAAAATAGTACTGGAGGTCTCACGAATTTTTCTGACCGACTTAAACTCGTCAAGATTTTTTGCCAATTTTTGAGCAGGTAGTACATGTAATTACGCTCCATATCTTTTTTTGCAGAGTTTTCTGAGTTATCAATAAAATATGTAAAATTTTGTAGTAAAACAGGTCAGGCAGAAACCTGCAACTGAACAACTTACGAATTTTAAACTTTCCCTTCCACTAATGCATTGTAAAACTTCTCGAAAATCCTAGAACCCCAAACTTTCAAAAAACGACAGATCCAAAACAAGGTATCACACAATATAGTTCAATACAAATGAACAAGCAACTAATATTTTCTCACCACATAGGTTCATAAGATCAATATGCTAAAACGATAGCGATGATCTCCTACCGAGATAAACATGGTGGTTTAGATCTATTCAAACTTGGTGATATACCCATTTATGGCATCCTATTTGTTCTTTTATTTATAGGCCAAATCTCATATAGGGATTGCTTTATACAGAACTTCTAATACTATATTCCAATTCTTATAGTCTTCATGGTAGGCCATCTCTTTTGCTAGTCAAATGAATGGTCATCTATAAGTTTTGAACAAGAAGAGGTCTTGGAAAAGATATACAAGGATTACAAGAACTCTTTTTTTGGGGTAAAGGATTACAAGAACTCTAATAAGTATAAAATATGATAGTTCTCCTAATAGAGATCTCCTATTTCTAATCAATTACTAAGATCATGAACCTACAATCAACATAAAGCTCTGATACCATCTGAAGTGATCCAACCCGTTATATATTGGATCCTATGTTTACCATGCTAGTCTCTTGGATCGATTAGCTAGCACAGACATTTTCGATGAATAAAAGAGTATCAATGCGTCACATTGTTACAACGATTGATCAAAGAATATAAATATTATAAATTTACATAGCTCACAACTAGCTCAGATAATATAGTTCAACAAATAAACAGTAGATAAAAACTCAATCCCACCACATCAAACACGCTGAGTGGAGATTCGCAACCTAAACAATAACCTTACTCGTCCTAAGAATAACCTGCAACATGAAAAGTTGCATCCACGAATGGTCAATACATTTGAATTGTATTGGTAAGATGTCACTGTTATGTGCACACAATTGGAAACCTAGCATATACATGCACACTTTGGCTTGTGGAGTTCAGGCTCATTTTCATAAAAGAAATATAACTTTTCCCCAACTTTTAAAATAGTTTCTTCCTTCAAAATAGTTTTCTACATACAAACAAGCATAAACCCATGTTGAAATAAGACAATTCAGCTTCGTATGCTCCTAAACCCATGTTCACCCATCAAGTTTTATTAGAGAAATTGGAATGGATGAGACTTTTCAACTACATCAAGAGAAGCTACTCATAATTGTCCATTACCGGGGACACGACTAAGTACTTAGTTCTTAAACCATCTGCAGAGGCTAGTACACTTTACCCACAATACCCAACCAAACAAATCATGATCCTAGCCCTAGACCGTAACATCATATACACACCTACATCTGCTAGTCATGGTAGGAAATGGTCCCATAACTTACTCAGTCAACTCAGAGCCCATATGACATGTGGTTATACATGGAAGTTACTAATTATGACCGTCTATTATCCCTTTGAAGACTAGGTGGCAATCCCCACTATAAACCACACTCGATGACCCAATCAATTCCATTCCACCTAGGTGATTCATGTATTTAGTGGTTTTCATTTTAGCAAAACACAATATTTCTCATACACATATGTATCATGAAAACCACCCACACAATTAATAGCATGGCTAAGAAATTCTACAATATGATGGCAATAAGGGTCTTGTACCTAGCCTGGCAATGGTCCATCTGCTTCAGCATCTTGAGCTTGATGATCATGTCTGACATATCCTTCATCATGTCCGGGAGACTCTTCATCATCTCGCATGCCCTCGCCATTATTATCCTACTGCCCTTCCTTATTTCCTGCCGCCTCATTGACATCCTGATCGTCTTTATCACTTATCCACCGAGTGTAGCCATCCATGAAACTATGACGGAGTAGGTGCCCCTACAGTTGTCCAGAATCAGGGTCGATCAACCACTTGAGTTTGCATATTAACCCAGGTAATATCCATGAAATAGGTTTTGGTGGTGGCATTTTAGCCATGTACCCTGTAGTTATTTCACAAAAAACATTGTTCTCACTTTGAAAACTAAAAATAACTTCAAATTTGGAAGTTCCCTTTGTAAATAATGCCTGAATTGATAATATGCACTACCATACCAAAATTATTGGCACGTTATCATAGAATATGGAAAAATTATGGTCATGGCCTTGGTCATCTGGTTTCAAAGCCATGAATGTGGTCATACATGCTAGCTAGGGAAAAAATCTTGCAAAACTCTTGGTGGTTTTCCCATATTTTAGTACTTGGGTACCTTCAAATATCTTCAAACATGGAATCTCCCTTTGTAAACATTCTTGAAATGCCGAGATGCACCAATATACCCAATATGGTCACACTATCATAATGTATGGAAAAGATATGGCCACGACCTTGGTTTTCTGGTTTGAAAGCCATGAATGTGTTCAGACATGCCATGCCAAATATTCTAGAGCGAGATTTCTCAAAGGTTGTCAAATTTACGTTATCAATTTTCGGTGAGACTAGTGCACAAACTACAAGAAATGTTTCCATCTGCAATGACTTGGTTTGTCGGTCGTAGTAGAAGGTGCCTCTTTCGTGATGATTTTCTTTGCTCAACCATGGCCAATGGAAAAAAAATCCATTTTGTGGCCCTCAACTATGATGAAACCAAAAAAACATGGACGAAGCTCGGCCGACATGTGGCAGAGGCAAGATTTTTAGTTCCTCGCACGATGTTGACTCGCCGAAGTCTTTTGGGGCTTGTGGGTCCCGGATGTCAGTATCTCTAGCGGACCACACTACGTTGCTCTATGCATCTATCGTTTAGTCAAGCTGTTGGGTCCCTCGTGTCAACCTCTCATTAGAAGAATCATGTGTATGATGGAATTTTTTCCTTCGCTCGCGCTACCCTGTTCCGAGTTTGATAGCGATGCTCGATGCATATATCGTTTAGTCAGGGTGTTGGGTCCCATATGTTAGCCTCTCATTAGAATAAACGTGTGTACAATGGAATTTTTTCTTGGCTCATGCCTCCGTGTTCCGAACTTGGTAATGTTGCTCGCTGCATCAGTAGTTTATTCAAGATAGTGGTTCCCCTATGTCAGCCTCTCATTAGAATAATCGTGTGTATGATGGAATTTTTTCTTATCTCATCCTTCATGTTCCGAACTTGATAGTGTTGCTCGACAAATCTAGCGTTTGGTCCCACATGTCAGCCTCTCATTAGAAGAAATATATGCATGCTAGACTTTTTCCCTCGCTCGCTCCTCCCTGTTTCGAACTTGGCAACGTTGCTCGCTGCATCAGCCGTTTATTCAGGTTGCTAGGTCCCCCATGTCAGGCTCTCATTAGAAGAAACATATGCATGCTAGACTTTTTTTGTCGCTCGTGCCTCCCTATTTCGAACTTAATAATGTTGCTCGATGCAACACCTATGTAAGCTCTCGCTGGTGGGTCCCACTTGTTAGTCTATTTGTAAATGAAACGTGTGTATGATGGACTTTTTTAGGGCACGTCCGTTGTTTTGACCTTGGCAATATTGCTCAATGAGGCACCATGTATGGTCTTGCTGCTAGGGCCCCCATGTCAGCCTCTCTGGTATATTCTGACTTGTGGGTCCCTGATACAGCCTTGTATGTTCTGGCTGGTGGGTCCCTGATGCCAGCCTCTTTGTACAAGTACTTAACTTCTTTTTTTCAAAACCGCCCATTAAACTCGAGGGATGTTGTAGGCTGGTGGGTCTATGATGTCAGTCTCCCTGTAAACCAATATTGCTACAAGAAAAATGTAAACCCAAGTTAAATATATATACGCATAGAGGATTCAAACTAAAGATTTCCAATAGCTGTAAACTGAGTGTGTTGCCACTATGCCAAAGATATTACTACAAAACTTACCATTAAACATTTACTAGTACCTATAACTTATGCATTAGCCTTCTTAAAAATATTTTGTGTGTCCATGATTATCTCTTCTAAAATAAAAGGGCAGCGTTCCTAGCATCCCAATCTATAAAAATGCCACATAATGGAGTAGTTTCTTAAAAACATGGGTAGATTTTTTTGAGGTGGGGGAATACACAAGAAGGCCGAATTAAAAATATTTTGGGCTATTCTCCATGGGTTATACTCCATGGCCTATATTACATGGGTTATTCTCCATGGGTTATACTACATGGGATATTCTCCATGGGTTATACTCCATGGGCTGTGGTCAGTAGTATCCTAACACTGAAAAGGCCAAATTAATGTTTTTGGCTAAAGAGGGGATGAATGAGCTAGCTTTCATCTCCTCATTAGTAAAAAATGCATTGTACTAGCCATCAAAAAAGAATTGCAATGTACTGTTCTCAGCCTGATTCGAAACAAATACCTCACCAAGGGAGGTGGAAAAAATAATAATTCTTTTGACAGATATTCATGCAAAAAGTTAAAAGAACTATGGACACACACTCCACCCATGCCAAAACTGGACTGATACCCTATGACTTCACTTGGTGAAATCATGTTGTATCTTTACCCCTCTCATATCTGTCCAAAACACATCCAATGGTTCCGATGACAGAAAGGCATAAGCTCTAGTGGCAGTAATGACAATTTTTTTGACAGATTTAGTAGCACTTGGAAGATTCAGTAGTACAGGGTAAGATAGAAAAATATAGACATATTCCTAGTTCATAACTAGCCGCACTTGACAGATTCGGCAGTATTTTAAAGTGACCAATTCAAGAATACAAACACTAAAATTCAATAGCAGTACAGAGAGAATTTGTTTCATCTCTAAAATCCTTGGCGCATGATGAGTTTGCCCTTTTCTCTGAACACACTCTAGCATTGGAGCATGCAAAACTGATGATCAAGTCTGCTTTTGTGTGCATACCTCATTCTTACATCAATGCATGTGTCACCAACATATGCAACCCAAAATGCCTAAGCCTCGTCTAGATTGTGACAATGCCATGTTTCAAGCAAAAAGGCAAGACCGACCATCTACTGTGCTTGATCTAAACAAGTACTAGTACGTCAGTATTAGTTGTACAAAATACTTTTGTAATAATAATGACAGAAAATTTGACAGATTCTTTAGCATTTGAATTATCCGGCAGTACAAAATAAGACTAGAAAAGTATCTAATAGGTTCTGAGTTCACATTCAGCAGCACTTGATAAATTCAGCAGCAATTCAAAGTGACTGATTAAATGATAGCAGAAAATGACCAAAAGAATTGACAGATTCGGCAATGCATACATTGAAATTCAATAGCGGTATAACAATGAGGCAAGGCCAAGTTTCAAAAGGAAAGCGAGACCATATTCTCCACTCGATCTGAACAAGTCCCAATACATAGGTATTTATACAAAATAGATTAGCAATAGCCGAACTTCATAAAAAAATACTTATTATGAGTGTAGAACTACACTAAGCTAGGAACCACTACATGGAGAATATCATTTTGCGGCTCAAAAGTTGAGACGCCCAGGCAACGTGGTACCCAAGTTGCTTGTAATCAGTCGCGTTGACCATAGTTGGCGTGCCAAATACTCAGAGGGTCTTTTTGGTAAGAATTCAACTTTATGTTTGAATACAAAATATCAGGCTAACGCCTATCAAGTTGGTGCCCCTGTCAGTTTTCGTCGTTATGTCGCTGCTGTCATGACTGCCATGTAGCCTTGCAACGTTGGCGCCTACATCCATTACGCGTCTTTTTCTTCCCTAGACCGGCAATCTATGGGGCACCATAGCCATGATGCGGAGCTGGGACATGGACGAACCTGCTCGGCCCCGCTCTCCGCCTTGTAGGCTTGCAGCGCTGGCACCTGCATCTATTACACGTCTTCTTCTTCCCTAGAGCGGCAATCTGTGGCTGCAGCCATGGCGCGGAGCTGGGACATGGACGAACCTACCCGGCCCTGCTCTCCTCCCCATCCCGCGTCGGAGCTCGCCCTCACCATGGTCACACCCATGGCATGATGCGGGGACGAGAATTGGTTCCCGGTGAGATTTGTCACCCTGTCGACCATGCTCGGTCCTGCTTTCCTCCTCCAGAATCTGAGATCGCTGTCATCGTGGTCACACCCGCACCAATTCTGCCACCCCTGCCGAGGTCTCTGTGGTAGCTCAAGTTCTGCCATGTTGAACCTGTAAGCGAATTCGGAGCTGGGTGGTGGCAACCTGTTGTTGAACCTGTAAGGAATTTGCTGAAGACTGTGTGTCGCGCCATGGTCTTCGGCTGATGCCTTCGGCTTCTGCCAACGTCCACTACCGATGTGAGATCATTTAGTTACTTTAATACGGAATTTTGACTAATTTAACTTGTATATATATTCCTTGAAAATTATAATATAATCGAGCACTAGAAATATTTTGTAGTGTGCATGAGCATGATCAGTAATATAATTGAACACTAGAAATTTTAAGGCACTCCATATAAAGGAGTAGATTAATATATATATATAGAAGGCCACACACAGGTAATAATTAAATAAAACAAAATAAAAGCAGGGGCAATAGCGGGAGGCCGTGACACGGAGACGCCTAGCAGGACAGGGGCATCAGCAGGAGGCAGGGACAGCCTAGTCGAGGGGATACAGGCCAGTCCTGACATAATCCCGGAGGAATTTGCCGAAGGCTGCGTGCCGTACCAAGGTAATCAGCCTATGCCTTATGCCTCCGCCTCTGGCAATGCCCACCGCATGCTGGATCATGCTGTCGAGGTCCACGTTGATTGCTCTGCCATAGAATGGGCAAAATAGTCTCCCCCTACGGTAGAAACGGATTATCCCACACCGTAACCATCTCAGCACGTAGCGGCTCTTGTTGTCCCTCGATTCCTTGCTAGCGTCCACGTCATCATCATTCTCCTATTGATTTTTAAGAATATAACTTAGAACTCATACATATGATTGAATTGTATTACAACTCAAGAATTGACAACATGTATATGTAAGACAATATATCCGTGGATACCAAAGAGAAAGCATCTCAACAATAGTTTGATCAGTTTATATATCATTTCATCTCAACACAATGACAACTAATTGCATTAGAGTGTATGTAGAATAAAGATTGCGGCCTTATAGGTTTCTTCGGGGATGGCGTGAGTGAACCAAGTAACAATTGCACAACCTATATTGTTCTTGTACATCGCCCTAGGTTTACTAACTCATTCCTAAAAAAATTTGACACCAATGTGTCTGCCTCTCTTTTGGGGAAAATTTGAATCATTGACTACAAAAAGAAATTGGAATGTAATCCTACGAAATAATATTCAGGGATATACATACTCATGTACAAAAACTATCCTAAATAATGTAATTATAAATAAAAAACCAAACGACTAATCTTTAGGTACATATTGAAAATGCTTATGATCAAAACCATGCATATACATATGCATCATACGAATCATTCAAAGATCAGAACCAATTCAAGGATCATACATGTAGTTCCATATGAGAATAAATCAAGGGCCGCATAATATTTTTTAGAGATGAGTTGGCCAACCAAAGTACCAACAACACAACCTACTCAGGTTCACCAACCCATCCCTAAAAAACGATACCATCATATGTGTCTCCCCTTACACTCATTTGGGGCAAATTTCAATCATCAGCCTCAGTGAGAAAATGAAATGTAATTCTTATACACTTTGAATACATGCATGCAATAACAATTCAAAGATCATAGTTCTAGTAGAATAAATCTAGGGGCCTCATAAGTTTCTTCAGGGATGGAGTCGGTGAACCAAGTAACAATTGTACAACATATATTGTTCTTGTACATCACCCCAGGTTCACTAACTCATCCCTGAAAAAATCTAACACCAATGTGTTTGTCTCTCTTTCAGGGCAAATTTGAATCATTGGCCACAATAAGAAACTGAAATGTAATCCTACGAAACAATATTCAGGGATATACATATTCAGGTACAAAAAAATCCTAAATATTGTAATTATAAATAAAAAACCAAACAATTAGTCTTCAGGTACATGTTAAAAATACTTATGATCAAAACCATGCATATACATATGCATCATACCAATCATTCAAAGATCAGAAACAATTCAAGGATCATATATGTAGTTCCATATGAGAATAGATCAAGGGCCTTATTATTTTTTCAGAGATGGAGTTGGTGAACCAAAGTACCAACAACACAACCTATATTGTTTGTGTGCATTGCTGCCTCAGGTTCACCAACCCATCCCTAAAAAAGACACCATCATATGTGTCTACCCTTGCACTCTTTTGGGGCAAATTTCAATCATCGGCCTCGGTGACAAATGGAAATGTAATTCTTATACACTATGAATGCAAGCAATACATAATTCAAATAGCATAGTTCTATGAATGTAGAAAAAAGATTGCAGACCCATAAGTTTCTTTAGGGATGGTGTAAGCGAACCAAGTACAATTGCTCAACCTATATTGTTCTTGTACATCGCCCCAGGTTCGCTAACTCATCCCTGAAAAAATCTGACACCAATGTGTCTGCCTCTCTTTTGGGGCAAATTTGAATCATTGGCCGCAATAAGAAATTGAAATGTAATCCTACAAAACAATATTCAGGGATATACATATGCGTCATACGACTCATTCAAATATCAGAAACAATACAAATATTGTATATATAGGTTCCATATGAGAATAAATCAAGGGCCTCATTTTTTTTCAAAGATGGAGTTGGAGAACCAAAATACCAACAACACAACCTATATTGTTTATGTACATTACTGTCTCAGGTTCAGTAACCATACCTAAGAAAACGACACCATCAGATGTGTCTCCCTTCCACTCTTTTGGGGAAAAATTGAATCATTGGGCTCAGTAAGGAATAGAAATATAATGTTATATGCAGTTGTCTATCAAAATCAACACTCAACTAGCAAACCCTAAAACCCCTAAATCAAATGTTAGAGATCGATTAAATTTACCGCACAAAAAGAACCGTATGAACAACAACGAGTTAAGAAAATGTAAATTTACTAGATGGCAGATGAGCAGATTGGGATTTTGTGACTAGACGGATTGGGGTTTTGTTACTAGATGGCAGATGCATCAATCGACCGTTCGAACCATACATATACTACCCTACTTCAAGAGAAAAATAATCTATACACGATTGAGCAAATCCTATGTATGAACAGTGAAATCTACGGTTGCGACTAGAGAAGCTAGCAATGTAATACCTCAGACTCCTCATCAAGGACCTCCTCCTCGAACTCGTCATTCTCTTCGATTGCATCGATGATTTCTTGGATGGCGATGGAGTCATTGATGTAGAGCACCGGATTGCCTCCGCATGCCGCTTGCCCCTCATCCAGATCTGCCACTAGCACCACGACGTTGTCGGCCACCTGCTGCTTGACGGGGACGGCTACTGGCTGTATGGATGAGCTCGAAGCCTCGATGGTGTGGCGAAGAGCGGTGTGTGTTGCTGACTCGTGTATTAACGAGCTCATTGGGGAACCCAAAGAGGAAGGTATGATGAGCAAAATAGTAAGTTTCCCTTAGTTATGAAACCAAGGTTATCAATCCAGTAGGAGCAAGGAAACACCCCAAAGGTGTAGCTAGCTGAACTTTGGCAGGGCGCACTACCGGTGCCAGCAGCAATGTGGAGACCTGCACAACACAACCACAGAACTCTGTCCCCAACTTGCGATGAGGTTGTCAATCTCACCGGTTTTGCTGAAAATAAAGGATTAGACGTATCGAATGGAAGGAAGTAATAGTTTATAGAAAGTAAACACAAAGCAGTAAACAGTTGATTATAGATTGATAGTAAAATAAAGGACCGGGGTCCATAGTTCACTAGAGGTGGCTCTCTGTAAGATAAATGACATGTTGGGTGAACGAATTACGGCGGGGAAGTTGACAAACATCGAGAAAGCATGCAAGCATATACTACTCATCTTGACTCCTTTGAGATTCGATTGGGCATTACAACATTATACATACACTGCCATCCAACTCCATCTATGACTAATAATCCACATTCAGGTTATCATCTAAACCCCCTCCAGTATTAAGTTGCAAGCAACGGATAATTGCATTACGAATTGCGTGTGAAGTAAACAATACGATTCTTCTATGAACAAAGGATTGTTGTTTTCTCCCTAGTAGCAACATCACATCTAGTACCTTAGAGATTTCTGTCACTTCCCTAGATTACCAGAGGCATGAACCCACTATCGAGCATAAATACTAACTCTTGGAGTTGCTAGCATCTACTTGGCCAAGATAGCTACTAACAACGGAAAGCATGCAAGATCACAAATAACAAAGACATGATAGAATCAATAATCAATCTGAAATAGCATCTCAATATCCATCGGATCCCCACAAACACAACATGCAGAATTACAAATAGATGATCTTGATCATGAATGGAGCTCACAAGATCTAAACATGATAGCACAAAGGAGGAGAGCCAACCATCTAGCTACTACATGGACCCGTAGTACAGAGATGAACTACTCACGCATCACACTGGAGGCTTGCATGATGATTAAGAAGGCCTCTAGGATGAATTCCCCTCTCCGGTAGGGTGCCGGGAAGAGCTTCAGATCCCTCCCGATCTAGGGATGGAGATGATAGCGGCTACAGACTCTTTCGTGGAATTTTGATCGGGTACTTAGGGTTTCCGTATCAGAGGCAATCTATAGGCGGAAGGAGAGGCCGAGGGGGTGCCTGGGGCGACCAGACCACTCCCTGGCGCGGGCCAGGCCTGGCCGCGCGGCCAGGTGGTGTGGCCGGGCCCCACCCCTCTTCGTCTCGTATTATGGATCCATGTGTCCCTCGGTGAAAAACTGACTTTGGCTTTTGTCCTGTCCAATTCTGAGAATATTCATTTTATGACTTTCCTGGAACCAAAAACAGCAGAAAGCAGGCAGCTGGCACTGTGGCTCTTGTTAATAGGTTAGTCCAAGAAATCATATGAAAAGTACTCCAAAGTGTGGACAAAACACAAGAAAGTAGATAAAACCAAGAATGGAACATCAAAAATTATAGATACATTTGCAATGTATCAACATCCCCAAGCTTAACTCCTACTCGTCCTCGAGTAGGTAAGTGATAAAAAGAAACAATAATTTTTGAGGTGACATGCACCATCATAAACTTGATCAAAGTATTTGTAAAACATTCAAAGCTGGGATCATAGTACTTCAATCATAACATGAAAGACAAAGTTCTAGCAATAAGACGAAGAAACTATGTTGCAACATGAAAAGGCACAAACAAAAGATTAATGAATAACAATGCTTTGCAAGACGTTTGTTTTTTTCTCATAAAGAAAACATAGCATAGTGGCATTCAACTTGTCCCTCATAGAGTAGCAAACATAAATGCATAGGACACCTTCAAAGTTCATAAGAGTGACTAGATACAAATAGTTTAAAACAAGCAATATCAAAGCTATGCATCAATCAACAAGTCTTGGGACGATGCACATAGAACTAAGAATGTCCACTATGATCTCAAAGTAAGTGCATAAAGGTAGAAGGTCGAGACTCAACGTAAAAAGTAAAAGAAAGGCCTTCATAGAAGGAAGTAGGGATTCAAGTTTCATAAAGAGCTTCCAAAAATTATGGTACTCATTAGCTTTCAGCTCTCATTGCCCCTATCATAAGCATCTTGAAGGTGATTAAGTTTAAAGTGACACAACTAAGAGGATATGCTTGACAAGTTATAAGCCGAAATATCATGCCCCTTACTTACGAAGACCGAACCTCATGCTACTCAACTTTAGTCACAAGTAAGCTCTTGTCATTGTAAGTACATACGTATCATAAAGAACCGCCAACGGGGTACCCCTTGCACATGATACATGAGCTATCCCATAATCAAAATGACAAGGCAAGCAGACAATGAGCATCTTAGTGATCTTCTTATTTGTTATTTGCATAGGTTTTTACTGAGGATGCTTCATAGAGTGCTCATTATGGTGATGCTGCAAGTTTTCACCATGATTAGGCATGGCTTAGGCTTGCGGCCCAAGCGTTTCTCTAACACACATACAAACTCCATGATCTTACAAGTTCGACTTTTATTTCACACCGTCGGGATCCATAAGCAAAAGAACATGATATCAACGGGGTACAAAGTACAGGTGCAATGTTGAAAGCGTTCCCCATGATACATGGTTCTGCTAACTTCAACTTATAAAGTGCAAGCATATACGCAACAAAGATGGACGCAATGGTTCAAGTTTATTAAATGCAAGAAAGTAAAGTGTGCCATCAAGTTCGTGAGAGCTTTAATCACTAGTTTTCTCATAACAAGTTTAATTCGGAAGGTAGACGAAAACATAAATATACTTGCAATAGCATATGCTAGTAGGTAGGTATGGTGGACTCTTTGGAATAACTTGGTTTAAGGAGTTGGATGCATGAGTGGAACTCATACTTGGTTGTGGAGGCTAGCAAAAGACTGGGAGCGACAAACTAAGAGAGCAATAATGGCCATAATCATGCACAGCGACAAAACATCATTGATCAAAGAATAAAGTGATACTACAAGTTGAAAACTAAAGGATCATAAAGGCTTATGGTGACTTGGGATAGTCATAACATGGTGTGAGCATGCGCCAAGTCAACCCAAATAAAGCATCAAAGGAGAATACTACAATACTATGCTTTAATATGCTAAAACAACGCATGACCCTTCCAAGGCTCATTAAGCAATCTCAATTGTTTATAACAAGTTATGCTACAATAAAGAATACTAAGCATAAAGCCAAAAAAATATCAAGCATGGCATGACAAAGCATAGGCCATAGTCCAAAACAAGCTCTTTTTACCACTTAAGCATGAACTTTCCTACTCTTTTCCAATCCAAACCAAACTATTTGAAACCCAATGTATGAAAGAGGGGGTCCAACCAATTTATTCAGCAAACTAAGCAAACCAAGAAAATGAAAAACCAAAACAAAAACGAAAAAGAAGATGCTCCAAGAACAACACAACTGTGCATTAAACGATAAAAATGAAGCGTTCGGAAGAAACCTGGGATTTTTATTGATGAAGAGGGGGATGCCTTGGGCATCCCCAAGCTTTGACGCTTGTAATTCTTGGATATTTCTTGGGGTGACATGCGTGGCATCCCCAAGCTTGAGCTTTAGTCCATCCTTCATCTCATTACTCATTCCTTCCATACACCTGAAATTTTTCCTTCATACAAAACTTCACACAATCTTTATTAGCAACATTAGTGCACTCAAGATAATAAGTCTTTAGGTTCAGTTCTAACACCAATAAAACTTCCATTAAACACTAGCTACTGTAGCAGTTCCCTCAAAAGCTCAATTCCCCAAAAGAACTAAAAAAGGAACCAACAAGAAGCAAATGCAGAAAATGGCAGAAATCTTTCAAAATAGACCAGCAGGTAAAGACGAAATTTTTCGAAGACCTTTTGTTGCTCAATTCAAGAAGTGTTGAACTAAGAAAGTTAGATAATAACCTAGGGCAGAAGCACAAACATTCACTCCTCAAAAGGACGTACAGATATTTTACATGAATTTTTACGGTGAAGCACGAAATCTCTTTCTGGACAACAACTTTCTCAATCATTACTTCTCTCTCATTAGAGGTTACTCTTGGCACAAAAAGCAAATAAAAAGGATAAGGAGCGGTTATTACTGAGTTAATAACTTCCAAGACTCATCTAAAACTTTTGGGTTATCTCCCAATAAGTACCTTTCTTTAACGCCTTTAAGTTAGGCATAAGAAGCAAGAAAAAGAATCAAGTGTTCTCAAATGAAGAAGCATTAAGAGCAAATTTTGTTTTCATAGGAGAGGCAAAGAAATCTTCTCTCTCGTATTAGGGAGGTGTTCTATACCTTTCTTGAGTGGGAGTTGATATTTAATGGTGCCTTCTTTCATATCAATAATAGCACCAACAGTTCTAAGAAAAGGTCTTCCCAAAGTAATAGGACAAGAAGCATTGCATTCAACATCCAAAACATAGAAATCAACAGAGACATAGGCATTGTTAACCATAATAAGAACATCATTAATACTCCCCGTGAGTTTCTTTTTAGCATTATCATCAAGTGGGACATTCAAATAACAATCTTCCAACGGTGGCAAATCAAGCATATCATAAATCCTTCTAGGCATAATAGAAACACTACTATCAAGATCACATAAAGCTTTGAAATCAAAATCATTCACTTTCACACTAATGATGGGTTCCCAACCATCTTCTTGTTTTATAGGAATATAAGCTTTATGTTTCATCTTTTCTTCTTTAATATTTATGAGAGCTTTAGTAATGTGTTTCGTAAAGGCCATGTTCATAGCACTAGCATTAGCACTTTTAGCAAGCTTTTGTACGAACTTAATAACTTCAGAAATATTGCAACCATCAAGATCAAAATCATAATTATCATCTAAAGTGGTAGAACTATTACTAGCCTCAACACTAGTGGTGGTAATAGTAGAAACACTAATGTTTCTAGCAACTTCATCTTCTCTTTCCCACTTAGCATATAATTTAGCTAATAGTCTAACATTTTCATCAATTCTTACTTGTATGGCATTAGTAGCTACAAAGGGATTATCATTATTTTCAGGTTTAGCAGCCATTTTGTTCAAAGAAGATTGAGCTTCAGCCAGTGATGCTATATTTCTTTTAGCATTAGAGAGTTTTTCCTCAATAGTTTTGTTGAAAGCAGTTTGTTTACTAATAAAGTCCTTAAGTATAACTTCAAGTTTAGAGGGAGCACTCCTATTGTTGTTGTAGGAATTTCCATAAGCGTTACCATTTTTGGGGGGATATGGCTTATAATTGTTGTTACCAAAATTGTTCTTGTAGGCATTGTTGCTAAAATCGTTATTTCTTATAAAGTTCACATCAACTTGTTCTTCTTGAGCAACCAAAGAGGCTAAGGGAACATTATTTGGATCAATATGGGCTTTCCCACTAACAAGCATAGACATAATAACATCAATCTTATCACTCAAGGAGGAGGTTTCCTCAAAAGAATTTACCTTCTTACCTTGTGGAGCTCTCTCAGTATGCCATTCAGAATAGTTAACCATCATATTATCTAGAAGCTTTGTTGCATCCCCCAAAGTAATGGTCATAAAGGTACCTCCAGCAGCAGAATCCAATATATTTCTTGAAGAATAGTTCATTCCTGCATAAAAGGTTTGGATAATCATCCAAGCAGCCAGTCCATGAGTGGGACAATTCTTTACCAAAGACTTCATTCTTTCCCAACCTTGAGCAACATGTTCATTATCAGATTGTTTAAACTTCATTATTTCACTTCTCATAGATATAATCTTAGCAGGAGGATAGTATTTTCTAATAAAAGTATCTTTGCATTTAGTCCAAGCATCAATACTATTCCTAGTTAGGGAATTTAACCATTATTTAGCTTTTCCTCTCAAAGAGAAAGGAAACAATTTAAGCTTAATGATATCTCCATCTATATCCCTATGCCTTTGCATCTCACAAAGTTCAACAAAGTTATTTAGATGGGCAGCAGCATCTTTATTACTAATACCAGAAAATTGTTCTCTCATAACAAGATTGAGTAAAGCAGGTTTTATCTCAAAGAAGGTAGCTTCAGGAACAGGTGGAGCAATAGGTATGCTCATAAAATCATTGTTGTTGGTGCTAGTTAAGTCACACAACTTAGTATTTTCAAGAGTAGTCATTTTTTGTGTTTTTAATAAAGAAAGCAAACTTGTAAAACTATTTTTTTGTGTTTTTTGATAAAGAAACAAGCAAACAAAACGAAAGGAAACTAAGCAAAACAAAAACAACAAAGTAAAGAGATTGGTTATGAGGGACTCCCCTTGTGAAGATGTCCTTGACTCCCCGGCAACGGCGCCAGAAAAGTACTTGCTGACTCATGTATTAACGAGCTCGTTGGGGAACCCCAAGAGGAAGGTATGATGAGCACATCAGTAAGTTTCCCTCAGTGATGAAACCAAGGTTATCAATCTACTAGGACCAAGGAAACACCCCAAAGGTGTAGCTAGCTGAACTTTGGCATGGCACACTACCGGTGCTAGCAGCAACGTGGAGACATGCACAACACAACCACAGAACTCTGTCCCCAACTTGCGATGAGGTTGTCAATCTCAGCGGTTTTGCTAAAAACAAAGGATTAAACATATCGAATGGAAGGAAGTAATAGTTTGCAGAAAGTAAACACAAAGCAGTAAACAGTTGATTGTAGATTGATAGTAAAAGAAAGGACCGGGGTCCGGCTCTCCTTAAGTTAGATGGCATGTTGGGTGAACAAATTACAGCGGGGCAATTGACAAACATCGAGAAAGCATACAATCATATACTACTCATCTTGACTCCTTTGAGATTCGATTGGGCATTACAACATTATACATACACCGCCATCCAACTCCATCTATGACTAATAATCCACATTCAGGTTATCATCTGAACCCCCTCCAGTATTAAGTTGCAAGCAACGGATAATTGCATTACGAATTGCGTGTAAAGTAAACAATACGATTCTTCTATGAACAAAGGATTGTTGTTTTCTCCCTAGTAGCAACATCACATCTAGTACCTTAGAGATTTCTGTCACTTCCCTAGATTACCAGAGGCATGAATCCACTATCGAGCATAAATACTAACTCTTGGAGTTGCTAGCATCTACTTGGCCAAGATAGCTACTAACAACGGAAAGCATGCAAGATCACAAATAACAAAGACATGATAGAATCAATAATCAATCTGAAATAGCATCTCAATATCCATCGGATCCCCACAAACACAACATGTAGAATTACAAATAGATGATCTTGATCATGAATGGAGCTCACAAGATCTAAACATGATAGCACAAAGGAGGAGAACCAGCCATCTAGCTACTACATGGACCCGTAGTACAGAGATGAACTACTCACGCATCACACCGGAGGCTTGCATGATGATGAAGAAGGCCTCTAGGATGAATTCCCCTCTCTGGCAGGATGTCGGGAAGAGCTTCAGATCCCTCCCGATCTAGGGATGGAGATGACAGCGGCTATAGACTCTTTCGTGGAATTTTGATCGGGTACTTAGGGTTTCCGTATCAGAGGCAATATATAGGCAGAAGGAGAGGCCGAGGGGGTGCCTAGGGCGGCCAGACCACTCCCTGGTGCGGGCCAGGCCTGGCCGCGCGGCCAGGTGGTGTGGTCGGGCCCCACCCCTCTCCGTCTCATATTCTGGCTCCAGGTGTCCCTCGGTGAAAAAACTGACTTTGGCTTTTGTCCTGTCCAATTCTGAGAATATTCATTTTATGACTTTCCTAGAACCAAAAACAGCAGAAAATAGGCAGCTGGCACTGTGGCTCTTGTTAATAGGTTAGTCCAAGAAATCATATGAAAAGTACTCCAAAGTGTGGACAAAACACAAGAAAGTAAATAAAACCAAGCATGGAACATCAAAAATTATAGATACATTTGCAATGTATCATGCGTGCCCGAAAAAGACGCCTGTGCCTGCTTGGCGACGACCGAGCCATCTGCTGCTGCGCCTTCAATTGTCTTCACCTCCGGGTTGTATCCATGCGTACGCTTCATGGCACACCTAGGGAAGGCAATGGTGCAAGCGAAGGAGCTTCGGCATGCACGGTAGGTGCAGATTGGGGTTTCGAGACTAGATAGATTAGGGGAAATGACACGAGGTCACGGAAGAAGAAGGCCGAGCGGGTTTATAAACACTGGACCTTTGGTAGTCCTCGAGTGGACACGTGTGGTGGGAGTGGGCATGGTGCTATCACGATCTCCACTTTTTTTGAAACAACTACGATCTCCACTTTATAACTGCATTGAAAAAACGCACATGACAGACCTCGAGTCCGCTGCATGCAAATGGCGAAGAACCAATTTATAGCAACATTAGGTCTCCTCGAGGGGCACCCTGACGCGTGGAAGTTACTTGTGGTAGGGCCCAGTTGGAAGTGAGATTGAGAGCGTGCTGCGTAAAAATGGGATACGTCTTATTAAAATCAAGTGGCAGTAATTTGTAGCGTCCCATCGACAACCATGCACTAGATGACCCTGTTGCCTTGTGCATGTGTTGTGGTAGTAGTATTAGGCTTTTCAGACGTGATTAAACATGACATGACCACTCGACGACTTTTTTCATGAAGGCTTCGGGTTCCTTCTTGTAGAAGTCTCGCTGAGAGAGGCGTCCATGCTGTCCCATGATGTATTGTGAAGGGCAGGACATGTGCAACGATCCGCGTTGGATCACACAGGATCAACGGTTGGTGCGCACGATCCGCGTGACAACTGTGACAACTAATCAGGGCATAACAGCTAGAGTGAGAACAAGTTTGGGCTTCTACGAGAGAGAAAGAGGGGGGAACTGAGTACTACCAAAAAACCAAGGGAATAACTGAGTAGTATAAAAATGGAAAGTGATTGTCTTATACAATGAAATACAATGAAATGCTGCATCACCACACCTCATTGGATGTGTATGTGTGTCAGTGTGCATCATTGTGGTTTATGAAAAGAACACATGCAGTGATGCCACCACAACATGTGTCCAACCATGTCCAGGATCCACTAGAGTTCATTGCATTTGTGTTCTTTTCATAAACAACAAATTTGGTGTCATTGCATGGGTGCTGTTTTCATAAACCACAACTAGAGTCATTGGATATGTTTCTTTTCATAAACCACATCTAGTGTCATTGCATGTGTGTTATTTTCATAAACCACATCTAGAGTCATTGCATGTGTGTTACTTTCATAAACCACCACTACAGTTCATTGCATGTGTGTTCTTCTCCTAAACCACCACTAGAGTTCATTGCATGTGTGTTCTTTTCATAAACCACATGGATCAATTAGAGCCATTGCATGTGTGTTCTTTTCACAAACCACATATGGATCCACCAGAGTCATTGCATGTATGTTCTTTTCATAAACCACATATGGGTCCACCAGAGTCATTGCATGTGTGTTCTTTTCATAAAACCACATGGATCCACCAGAGTCATTGCATGTGTGTTCTTTTCATAAACCGCATATGGATCCACCAGTATCATTGCATGTGTGTTCTTTTCATAATACACAACTAGAGTCATTGGATGTGTGTTATTATCATAAACCACATGGATCCACTAGAGTTCATTGCATGTATGTTCTTTTAATAAACCACATATGGATCCACCAGAGTCATTGCATGTCTGTTCTTTTCATAAACCACATGGATCCACTAGAGTCATTGCATGTCTGTTCATTTCAAAAACCACACATGGATCCACCAGTGTCATTGCATGTATGTTCTTTTCACAAACCACATATGGATCCACTAGAGTCATTCCATGTGTGTTCTTTTCACAAACCACATATGGATCCACTAGAGTTCATTGCATGTGTGTTCTTCTCATAAACCACATATGGATCCACGAGAGTCATTGCATGTGTGTTCTTTTCATAAACCACAAGGATCCACGAGAGTCATTGCATGTGTGTTCTTTTCATAAACCACATATGGATCCAACAGTATCATTGCATGTGTTCTCTTTTCATAAACCACAACTAGAGTCATTGGGTGTGTGTTATTGTCATAAACCACATGGATCCACTAGAGTTCATTTCATGTGTGTTGTTCTCATAAACCACATGGATCAACTATAGTCATTGCATGTGTGTTATTTTCACAAACAACATATGGATCCATCGGAGTCTTTGCAAGTCTATTCTTTTCATAAACCACATATGGATCCACCAGAGTCATTTCATGTCAATTTTTTTCATAAACCACAACTAGAGTCAGTGTATGTGTGTTATTGTCACAAACTACATATGGATCCACCAGTGTCATTGCATGTGTCTTCTTTTCACAAACCATATATGGATCCACTAGAGTCATTGCATGTGTGTTCTTATCACAAACCACATATGTATCCACCAGAATCATTGCATGCCTGTTCTTTTCATAAACCACATATGGATCCACCAATGTCATTGCATGTGTGTTCTTTTCATAAACCAGAACTAGAGTCATTTGATCTGTGTTATTGTTATAGAATACATGGATCCACTAGAGTTCATTACATGTATGTTCTTTTCATAAACCACATATGGATCCACTAGTGTCATTGCATGTCTGTTCTTTTCATAAACCACATGGATCCAACAGAGTCATTGCATGTGAGTTCTTTTCACAAACCACACATGGATCCACCAGTGTCATTGCATGTATGTTCTTTTCACAAACCACATATGGATCAACTAGAGTCATTACATGTGTGTTCTTTTCACAAACCACATATGGATCCCCTAGAGTTCATTGCATGCCTATTCTTCTGATCAAGCACATATGGATTCACCAGAGTCATTGCATGTGTGTTCTTTTCATAAACCACGTGGATCCACTCGAGTCATTGCATGTGTGTTCTTTTCCTAAACCACATATGGATCCAACAATGTCATTGCATGTGTGTTCTTTTCATAAACACAACTAGAGTCATTGGATGTGTGTTATTGTCATAAACCACATGAATAGACTAGAGTTCATTGCATGTGTGTTCTTCTCATCAACCACATGGATCAACTAGAGTCATTGCATGTGTGTGATTTTCACAAAAAACATATGGATCCATCAGAGTCATTGCATGTCTGTTCTTTTCATAAACCACATATGGATCCACCAGAGTTATTTCATGTCTATTATTTTCATAAACCACAAGTAGAGTCATTGCATGTGTGTTATTGTTACAAACCACATATGGATCCACTAGAGTCATTGCATGTTTGTTCTTTTCACAAACCACATATGGATCAACCAGAGTCATTGCAAGTGTGTTCTTTTCACAATACACATATGGATTCACTAGAGTCATTGCATGTCTGTTCTTTTCATAAACCACATATGGATCCACC
Source organism: Avena eriantha (assembly GCA_910589775.1). Taxonomy (NCBI): domain Eukaryota; kingdom Viridiplantae; phylum Streptophyta; class Magnoliopsida; order Poales; family Poaceae; genus Avena; species Avena eriantha. The sequence continues at coordinate 234,260,321 of OU342740.1, read as the reverse complement.
AGTTTCATTGCATGTGTGTTCTTTTAATAAACAACAAGTAGAGTCATTGGATGTGTGTTATTGTCATAAACCACTTGGATTCACTAGAGTTCATTGCATGTGTGTTTCTTTTCATAATCCACATGGATCAACTAGAGTCGTTTCATGTGCGTTCTTTTCACAAACCATATATGGATCCACCAGAGACATTGCATGTGTGTTCTTTTCACAAACCTCACATGGATCCACAAGTGTCATTTCATCTGTGTTCTTTTCACAAACCACATATGGATCCACTAGACTCATTGCATGTGTGTTCTTTTAACAAACCACATATGGATCCACTAGAGTTCATTGCATGTGTGTTCTTCTCATAAACCACAAATGGATCCACCGGAGTTATTGCATGTCTGTTCTTTTCATAAACCACATATGGATCCACCATAGTCATTGCATGTGTGTTCTTCTCATAAAGCACATAGATCAACTAGAGTCATTGCATGTGTGTTCTTTTCACAAACCACATATGGATCCACCAGGGTAATTGTATTTCTGTTCTTTTCATAAACCACATATGGATCCACTAGAGTCATTGCATGTCTGTTCTTTTCATAAACCACATGGATCCACCAGAGTCATTGCATGTCTGTTCTTTTCACAAACCACACATGGATCCACCAGAGTCATTTCATGTGTGTTCTTTTCATAAACCGCACATGGATCTACTAGAGTTCATTGCATGTGTGATCTTCTCATAAATGACATATGGGTCCACTAGAGTCATTGCATGTCTATGCTTTTCGTAAACCACATGCATCCACCATAGTCATTGCATGTGTGTTCTTTTCATAAACCACATGGATCCACCAGTGTCCTTGCATCTGTGTTATTTTCATAAACCATAACTAGCGTCATTGGATATGTGTGATTGTCATAAACCACATGGCTCACTAGAGTTTATTGCATGTGTGTTCTTCACATAAACCACATGGATCAACTATAGTCATTGCATGTGTGTTATTTTCATAAACCACATATGGATCCACTAGAGTCATTGCATGTGTGTTCGTTCCAAAAACCACACATGGATCCACCATTGTCATTGCATGTGGTTTTTTTTCACAAAAGACATATGGATCCACTAGAGTCATTGCATGTGTGTTCTTTTCACAAACCACATATGGATCCACCAGTGTTCATTGCATGTGTGTGCTTCTCATAAACCACATATGGATCCACCATAGTCATTGCATGTCTGTTCTTTTCATAAACCACATGGATCCACTAGAGTCATTGCATGTGTGTTCTTTTCACAAACCACTCATGGATCCACCAGCGTCATTGCATGTATGTTCTTTTCACAAACCACATATGGATCCACTAGAGTCATTGCATGTGTGTTATTTTCACAAACTAAATATGGATCCACTAGAGTTCATTACATGTTTGTTCTTATCATAAACCACATATAGATCCACAGAGTCATTGCATTGTGTTCTTTTCATAAACCACATGGATCCACCAGAGTCATTGCATGTGTTTTCTTTTCATAAACCACATATGGATCTAGCACTGTCATTGCATGTGTATTCTTTTCATAAACCACAACTAGAGTCATTGGATGTGTGTTATTGTCATAAACCAGATGGATCCACTAGAGTTCATTGCATGTGTGTTCTTCTCATAAACCACATGGATCAACTAGAGTCATTGAATGTGTGTTATTTTCATAAACAACTTATGTATCCATCGGAGTCATTGCATGTCTGATCTTTTCATAAACAACATATGGATCGACCAGAGTCATTTCATATCTGTTCTTTTCATAAACCACAACTAGAGGCATTGCATGTGTGTTATTTTCACAAACTACATATGGATCCACCAGAGTCATTGCATGTCTTTTCTTTTCACAAACCAGATATGGATCAACCAGAGTCATCGCATGTGTGTTCTTTTCACAAACCACATATGGATCCACCAGAGTCATTGCATGTCTGTTCTTTTCATAAACCACATATGGATCCACTAGTGTCATTGCATGTGTGTTCTTTTCATAAACCAAAACTAGAGTCATTGGATGTGTGTTATTGTCATAAACCACGTAGATCCACTAGAGTTCATTGCATGTGTGTTCTTCTCATAAACCACATGGCTCATCTAGAGTCATTGCATGTGTGTTCTTTTTACAAACCACATATGGATCCACCAGAGTCATTGCATGTGCGTTATTTTCACAAACCACACATGGATCCACAAGTGTCATTTCATGTGTCTTGTTTTCACAAACCATATATGGATCCACTAGAGTCATTGCATGTGTGCTCTTTTCACAAACCACATATGGATCCACTAGAGTTCACTGCATGTGTGTTCTTCTCATAAACCACATATGGATCCAGCAGAGTTATTGCATGTTTGTTCCTTTCATAAACCACATGGATCCACTAGAGTCATTGCATGTGTGTTCTTCTCATAAAGCACATGGATCAACTAGAGTCATTGCATGTGTGTTGTTTTCACAAACCACATACGGATCCACCAGAGTCATTGCATTTCTGTTCTTTTCATAAACCACATATGGATCCACCAGAGTCATTGCATGTCTGTTCTTTTCATAAACCACATGAATCCACCAAAGTCATTGCATGTGTGTTCTTTTCACAAACCTCACATGGATCCACTAGAGTCATTTCATGTGTGTTCTTTTCATAAACCACACATGGATCTACTAGAGTTCATTGCATGTGTGTTCTTCTCATAAACCACATATGGATCCACTAGAGTCATTGCATGTCTGTTCTTTTCATAAACCACATGGATCCACCAGAGTCATTGCATGTGTGTTCTTTTCATAAACCACATGGATCCACTAGAGTCCTTGCATGTGTGTTATTTTCATAAACCATAACTAGAGTCATTGGATGTGTGTGATTGTCATAAACCACATGGCTCCACTAGAGTTCATTGCATGTGTGTTCTTCTCATACACCACATGGATCAACTAGAGTCATTGCATGTGTGTTCTTTTCACAAACCACATATGGATCCACTAGGGTCATTGCATGTGTGTTCTTTTCACAAACCACATATGGATCCACCAGTGTCATTGCATGTGTTTCTTTTCCACAAATGACATATGGATCCACTAGATTCATTGCATGTGTGTTCTTTTCACAAACTACATGTGGATCCACTATAGTTCATTGCATGTGTATTCTTCTCATAAACAACAAATGGATCCACCAGATTCATTGCATGTCTGTTCTTTTCATAAACTACATGGATCCACCAAAGTCATTGCATGTGTGTTCTTCTGATAAACCACATGGATCAACTAGAGTCATTGCGTGTGTGTTCTTTTCACAAACAACATATGGATCCACCAGAGTCATTGCATGTCTATTCTTTTCACAAACCACATTTGGATCCACCAGAGTCATTGCATGTCTGTTCTTTTCATAAACCACATGGATCCACCAGAGTCATTACATGTCTGTTCTTTTCACAAACCACACATGGATCCACAAGAGTCATTTCATGTGTGTTCTTTTCATAAACCACATATGGATCCACTAGAGTTCATTGCATGTGTGTGATGCACTCGACTTTCAACGTAGAGCTCGTTGGGAACCCCAAGAGGAAGGTATGATGAGGACAACAGTAAGTTTTCCCTTAGTTGTGAAACCAAGGTTTAATCGAACCAGTAGGAGCAAGGAAACACCCCAAAGGTGTTACTAGCTGAGCTTTGGCAGGGCGCACTACCGGTGCTAGTAGCAACGTGGAGACCTGCACAACACAACCACAGAACTTTGTCCCCAACTTGCGATGAGGTTGTCAATCTCACCGTGTTTTGCGGAAACCAAAGGATTAAACGTATCGAATGGAAAGTAGTAAAAGTTTTTAGAAAGTAAACACAAAGCAGAAACAGTTTATAGATTGTATGTAAATAAAAAGACCCGGATCCATAGTTCACTAGAGGTTGCTCTCCTTAAGATAGATAACATGCTGGGTGAACAAATTACAGTGGGGCAATTGACAAACACCGATAAAGCAATACATGCATATACTAATCATCTTGACTCCTCTGAGACTTGTTTGGGCATTACAACATAATACATAGACCGCCATCCAGGTGCATCTATGACTAATAATCCACCTTCAGGTTATCATCCGAACCCCCTCTAGTATTAAGTTGCAAGCAACAAATTATTGCTTTATGAACTGCGTGTAAAGTAAACAATACGACTGTTCTATGAACAAAGGATTGTTGTTTTCTCCCTATTAGCAACAACACATCTAGTACCTTAGAGATTTCTGTCACTTCCCCAGATTACCAGAGGCATGAACCCACTATCGAGCATAAATACTAACTCTTGGAGTTGCTAGCATCTACTTGGCCAAGATAGCTACTAACAACGGAAAGCATGCAAGATCTCAAATAACAAAGACATGATAGAATCAATAATCAATCTGAAATAGCATCTCAATATCCATCAGATCCCCGCAAACACAACCTGTAGAATTACAAATAGATGATCTTGATCATGAACGGAGCTCACAAGATCTAAACATGAAAGCACTAAGGAGGAGAACCAGCCATCTAGCTACTACATGGATCCGTAGTCCAAGGATGAACTACTCACACATCACACCGGAGGCTTGGATGGTGATGAAGAAGGCCTCCAGGGTGAATTCCCCTCTCCGGCATGGTGCCGGGAAGAGCTTCAGATCCCTCCCGATCTAGGGATGGAGAAGACGGCGGCTACATACTCTTTCGTGGATTTTTGATCGGGCACTTAGGGTTTTCGTCCCGAGGGCAACTTATAGGCGGAAGGAGAGGCCAAGGGGATGCCGGGAGCGGCCACACCACCCCCTGGCGCAGGCCAGGTGGTGTGGTGGCTCCTTGGCCCTTCTCCGTCTCGTATTCTGGCACTTGATCACTTCCGGAAAAATAGGCACTTTGGCTTTTGTCCCGTCCAATTCTGAGAATATTCATTTTCTGACTTTCTTGGAACCAAAAACAGCAGAAAACAGGCAGCTGGCACTGTGGCTCTTGTTAATGGGTTGGTCCAAGAAATCATATGAAAAGTACTCCAAAGTTGGAACAAAACACAAGAAAGTGGATAAAACCAAGCATGGAACATCAAAAATTATAGATACATTTGCAATGTATCAACATCCCCAAGCTTAACTCCTACTCGTCCTCGAGTAGGTAAGTGATAAAAAGAAAGAATAATTTTTGAGGTGACATGCACCATCAAAGACTTGATCAAAGTATTTGTAAAATATTCAAAGCTGGGATCATAGTACTTCAATCATAACATGAAAGACAAAGTTCTAGCAATAAGCAAAGAAACTATGATGCAACATGAAAAGGCACAAACAAAAGATGCATGAATAACAATGTTTTGCAAAACGTTTGTTTGTTTCACATAAAGAAAACATAGCATAATAGTATTCAGCTTGTCCCTCAATAGAGTAGCAAATATAAATGCATAGGACACCTTCAAAGTTCATAAGAGTGACTAGATACAATAGTTTAAAACAAGCAATATCAAGTTATGCATCAATCAACTAGTCTTGGGACAATGCACATAGAACTAAGAATGGCCACTATGCTCTCAAACTAGGTGCATAAAGATAGAAGGTGGAGACTCAATATAATGGTGGAAGAAAAGCCTTTTGTAAAAGGAAGTAGGGATTCAAGTCTCATAAAGAGCTTCCAAAAATTATGGTACTTGTAGTTTTCAGCTCTCATTGCCCCTATCATAAGCATCTTGAAGTGATTAAGGTTAAAGTGAACAAACTATGGTGTACATGCTTAACGAAGTATAAGTCAGAAATCTCATGTCCCTTGTATACGAGGGCCGCTCCTCATGCTACTCAAGTTTAGTCACCGGTAAGTTCTTGTCATCGTAAGTACATGTGTATCATAGAGAACCGCCAACGGGGTACCCCTTGCCCGATGATACGAAAGAATCCCCATATCAAAATGACAAGGCAAGCAGACAACGAGCATCTCAGCATTCTTCTTATTTACCATGGGAATATGGTGCTTTTTTCTCTCTTTCCTCTTTTCATAGTATCTCTTTTTTTTCTTTTTCTCTCTTTTTTCTCAATATAGGACTCCTTTTTTCATAAGAAGAATGCTTCATAGACAGCTCATTATGGTTACGCTGCAGGTTTCCACCATGCCAGCATGGATTAGACCAGCGGCCCAGGCGTTTCTCTAACACATATACATAACTCCATGGACTTACAAGCTCCCCTTTCATTTCACACCGACGACATCCATATACAAAAGAGCATGATATCAACTAGGTACAATTACCAAGTGCAATGTTGAAAGCGTTCCCCATGAAAGCATGGTTCTGCAAATTCCCGACAAATATGTGCAAGCATATACAACATAGAAGACACAATGGTTCAAGTTTATTAAGGGCAAGTAAAGTAAAGTGTGCCATCAAGTTCGTGAGAGCTTTAATCACTAGTTTTCTCATAACAAGTGGAAGGTAAACAAAAGCATGAATATACTTGGAATAGCATAAGCTAGTAGGTGGTATGGTGGACTCTTTGGAATAACTCAGTTTAGGGAGTTGGATGCATGAGTGGAACTCATACTTTGTTGTGGAGGCTAGCAAAAGACTAGGAGCGACAAACTAAGAGAGCAATAATGGCCATAATCATGTAGAGCGACAAAACATCATTGATCAAAGCATAAAGTGATACTACAATTTGAAAACTAAAGGATCATACAGGCTATGGTGACTTGAGATAGTCATAACATGGTGTGAGCATGTGCCAAGTCAACCCAAATAAAGCATCAAAGGAGAATACCACTATACTATGCTTTAATATGCTAAAACAACGCATGATTCATCCAAGGCACATTAAGCAATCTCAATTGTTTATAACAAGTCATGCTACAGCAAGGAATACTAAGCATAAAGCCAAAACAATATCAAGCATGGCATGACAAAGCATAGGCCACAGTCAAAAACAAGCTCTTTTTACCACATAAGTATGAACTTTCCTACTCTTTTCCGAACCAAACCAAACTATTTGCAAGCCAAATTTATGAAAGATGGGGTCCAACCAATTTATTTAGAAATTAAGCAAACCAAACAAACTAAAAACCAAAACGAAAATGAAAAAGAAGACGCTCCAATAAAAACACAACTGTGCATGAAACAATAAAAATGAAGCGTTTGGAAGAAACCTGGGATTTTTATTGATGAAGAAGGGGATGCCTTGGGCATCCCCAAGCTTTGACGCTTGCACTTTTTGGATGTTTCTTGGGGTGACACGCGTGGCATACCCAAGCTTGAGCTTTAGTCCATCCTTCATCTCATTACGCATTCCTTCCATACACCTGAAATTTTTTCCTTCATACAAAACTTCACACAATCTCATTAGCAACATTAGTGCACTT